>CM053982.1:260878-470878 GCA_028641955.1 Protonibea diacanthus | reverse complement strand
GTCCGTGACCCCTAAAAGGTCCTCAGAGTTACAGGAGGAGGTCAATAAATCAAAGAGATGATTAATTATTAATTATTACTGTGTCCCCTGTCAGTCATCGTGTGACCTCTGAGGGGCCCCGACCCTCATGCTGACCCTCGGTTTGTCCTCATTATAAACATTATTTAAGAGATCAATGTGACGTCATCAGCTCTCAGTTTAGTCTTTAGTCGTAACTAAGAATAATTAATCATAAATATTATTAATCATGTTAATTACAGCTGGACTCACCTGTTCACCTGTCTGCAGGCAGCACGCTCTGACCCGGTCCGGTCCGGTCCGGTCTTCCGTCCTGTCCGATCACAGACATGAACACGTGAATCCTTCCGGGCTGCGCGTGCCGTCAGACTGTGCGTCTAGTCCCGAAAAACCCGGAGCCAGCTGAGATCCGAACACTGAGCTGGTCCTGGTCCAGCAGCCGGTCCGTGCGGCACTCAGCACAGTCTGATCCAGACTGACTGACAGGTGTGTGTGTGTGTGTGTGTTTGGTGACAGAGCGCTCCGTCCAATCAGCTGCTCGGACGGAGCTGTGACGTTCTCGGTCCTCGTGCAGCTTCAGTCTGAGCAGCTGGGAGTAGGTGAGTCCGTCCGGACAGGTAGAACCACGAGACCGGAACCACCGAGACCAGAACCAGAGAGCAGAGTCTGGACTGTAACACACAGAGCTGATACTACACTGTCACACCCGTGTGTGTGTGTGTGTGTGTGTGTGTGTTAAACTTTAACCTGACATCAGGTCAGTTAAACAACTCATTAACGAACCGACCAATGAGGTGACAGATTAACAGAGAGGGGGCGGAGCCACACCGACTATTAAATCTGACTTTTCCCATCATCCTTTGTGGCTGGTTAAGTGCTCATAGAGGGGGTTAATCACCTCCACCTGAGGACGCCTCCACCCTGCGGAGACCAGGAGACCATGTGACCAGGAGGCTGCTGGTTTGAATCCCAGACAGGCAGTGACAATGAGCGACCATCTTTGTTTTTAAAACACTAATGGCAGCTAATGGCTAGCGGCTAATGCTGACACATGCTCTGTTAGCTAAATGCTAACAGCTTGGAATGACAATGCTAACATAGTGATGTTTATAATTTACTCATTTCAGTTTAGCATAGCATGCTAACAAAGTCTAAGATTTGATGCTAGCGGTCAGCAGGATTCATCGTCCTGATGAACGAGCTCAGCGGGACTGACGTCACCCTCGGTGCTGGTCCAGGATCTGCTCTGTACTGGAGGCATCAGTGCCTGGCTCGAAGGCTCTGAATGAGGCCATCTGTCCGTGTTGGTGACCCTGCAGAGGGTCGCTAATCCTCTGCCTGGTTTGACTACGGCAACCCGGAGGCTCGCTTTAATTGGTAGATCCACGGCCACAACGGAGCTCAGCGGGTCGGAGACACATCAAAGAGATGACCTGCTGACCGACACGCCCACACACACCATGTGCCAAACACACTTTAACACACACACTTCACCACACACACACTTACATTGAACTCTGACAAAGACGTTTGTAGTTCTTTCCGTGTCCGCAGAGGCCGCTGAGCGTGGATACTTTACTGTTAGCCAAGCTCCGGTCACGCAGTGAGCAACACAAGGTAACATTAGTCAAATCAAAGCTAGCTTTAATGCTAAATATGGTACATATATATTTGATATGTTAGCTACTTAGCAATTCATCCAAACAAGCTAAAATAAAATCCTGTCTCATCCAAACTTCGTTAGCAAAACACCATGAGTGGATGTGTCATTTATAGCTCTCCAAATGAGTTCAGCAGCTAACAGACTGAGCTAACATGAGCTAACAGCAGCTAACATGAGCTAACAGCAGCTAACAGACTGAGCTAACATGAGCTAACAGCAGCTATACCTGATTACAAGTCAGTATAGCATGAACGTGATTTAAAATGTTATGTTACTTTAACGTTGTTTTGAGGTTTATTTAATGTTGATTTAACATTGTTTTGAGGTTTATTTAACGTTGATTTAACGTTGTTTTGAGGTTTATTTAACGTTGATTTAATGTTTTGAGGTTTATTTAATGTTGATTTAACGTTGTTTTGAGGTTTATTTAATGTTGATTTAACGTTGTTTTGAGGTTTATTTAACATTGATTTATCGTTGTTTTGAGGTTTATTTAACGTTGATTTAACGTTGCTTTGAGGTTTATTTAACGTTGATTTAATGTTGTTTTGAGGTTTATTTAATGTCGATTTAACGTTGTTTTGAGGTTTATTTAACATTGATTTGTCGTTGTTTTGAGGTTTATTTAACGTTGATTTAACGTTGTTTTGAGGTTTATTTAACGTTGATTTAATGTTGTTTTGAGGTTTAATTTGAAGTTGTTAGGTTGTTCAAAGGTTGTTCAAAGGTTGTCCAAAGGTTCCTTTAAGCAGCAGTGGCTCGCAGCTCTCGGTGTGTTAATCCGGAACATGTGTTCGGGCTGTCAGACTCAGACTGCCTCCAGCCATGGCAGCAGTCAGCGGTAATTGCCCCGCAGTACGGCAGTGTGCTGCCCGGTGGTCTAACCCGGCGGGGCAGATGTTAAAGTTGTTCACTGTCCTCCCAAGCCGAGCCAATGACGGCGCACCTTGTTGGACAACAGCGGCGGCTGACTGACGGCCAGCAGCCGGCTTTCTGCTCACAGCCACGCCCACCACAGCCGCCTGAACTGGGCCGGACACAGACAGAACCAGAACCAGAACAGAACCAGAAGAAACGTTACATCAACACTAATGTAACGTTAAGTGGTGAAACATGCAGTCAAACCAAGCCAGTGTGTGTGTGTTAAAGTGTGTGTGTGTGTGTGTGTGTGTTAAAGTGTGTGTGTGTGTGTGTGTATAAAGTGTGTGTGTGTGTGTGTGTGTGTCCCACAGAGGCCTAAAAGACAACAGGCTGGAACGGCTGACTTCTACACAGGAGGTCACTGCACACACACACACACACACACACACACACACACACTTTAACACACACACTTTAACACACACACACACACACATTAACTATCTCCCTCCAAACACAAACATGGACACATGGGACACCGTCCTAACACACCTCACTACCTCTAACCTCCCATCAGGGTGTGTGTGTGTGTGTGTTGGCCTCATGCTAAGCTTCCTTGGCGTCCTTAGCGGTGTCCTGCTGTGAGCTGTGGACCAACTAAAGTGGAGAACGCGAGCAGCTCCAGCCTCGGACCAGCTGCTCCACTGTCATGTGACCACAGGACGGGTTCTGATGTGAGACACGACTGGCTGAACTGAAACGGTCCAACAGGCTCATATACTTCCAATTCTTCACAGAGTGACGGTACCACTAGCATCACGTTAGCCTCACGTTAGCATCACGTCTGGTTGGACTGGGTAACGTTGTGAATCTGTTGTACTTTAGTTAAAGTTACGTTACTCAGTTCACCTGACGGGACCTTCAGGTCCACTCGGACATGAACCTCTCCTGGGTCCACTTCCTGGTTTGTCCATCCAGTCCACGTCCTCCACGTGTGGACTCTCAAATCAAATCAAACTTTATTTGTATAGCCCAAACTCACAAAACACATTTATCCTCTGAGAGATTTATAATCTGTACAGGGAGTGACACCTTCTGTCGTCACCTGTGAGTCGATGAGGTCACCTGTGGGTCATTGAGGTCACCTGTGGGTGGTTGAGGTCACCTGTGGGTCATTGAGGTCACCTGTGGGTGGTTGAGGTCACCTGTGGGTGAGGTCACCTGTGGGTGGTTGAGGTCACCTGTGGGTTGTTGAGGTCACCTGTGAGTCTTTGAGGTCACCTGTGGGTCATTGAGGTCACCTGTGGGTCGTTGAGGTCACCTGTGGGTCATTGAGGTCACCTGTGGGTGGCTGAGGTCACCAGGTGGTTGAGGTCACCTGAGTCTTTGAGGTCACCTGTGAGTCTTCAGTGAACTAAGAAGTACAGTTGCCCACGATGGCCTTCACCTTGAAGGTGCAGCCCTCATTTCCTTCTCTGGTGCATCACTGTTCTGGACTCATGACTACTTCCTGTCAGTGCCTCCTTCAAATGGACCCTCCTCTGAGCTTTCATGGTTCTGTGTTCACTTCCTCTCATTGTTACATTTGCATTAGCTCGGCTAAGCTAACGTAATGAGCTCATGATGAATGAGTGACAGCTAATGACACGTTACTAACCTGTTAACAGAGCAGAGGAGTCGGGTGTCGCCGGGGCGGCATGCCTCCCTCTGTTCTCCCAACAATACGCCGACACTTACCTGATGACATCATCAGCTTCCTGCCCTCTCATTGGCTGTCAGCAGGGTCACAAGACCCTCAGGAGAGGTCAGTGTGTGGGTGAGAGTGTGTCACTGAAGCGCTTGTAAATGTGTTTGTTGTGTGTTTGGACAAAGCATTCTTAGAGGTTAGTGAAGCGTGAAGAGAGATCTGATACTTCCTCCTTCACCTATCATTGCCACACACTGCAGCTAACGCTAAGAGCTAGCATCAACCTCTGAACCAGCAGTGTCCAGTCTAACAGTGAACACAGCAACAGAACCTCTGAACCAGCAGTGTCCAGTCTAACAGTGAACACAGTGTGTCAGAACCTCTAGAACCAGCAGTGTCCAGCTCCAACAGTGAACACAGCAACAGAAATCCCTCTGAACCAGCAGTGTCCAGTCTAACAGTGAACACAGTAACAGAACCTCTGGAACCAGCAGTGTCCAGTCTAACAGTGAACACAGTAACAGAACTCCTGAAACCAGCAGTAGTGTCCAGTCTAACAGTGAACACAGCAACAGAACCTCTGAACCAGCAGTGGCCAGTCTGTCAGGGAACACAGTAGCCTATCGAGGTGGTTTTCTTGGTTTGGCTCCTGGCATCCCGGGCTGAGTCAGTTCAGTTAGCTACATGGCTGATCGAGCTAACCACAGTTAGCGCTTCACTATTTAGCAATGTTTCCATCATGTAATGGTAGCTAATGTTAGCAGTGAGCTAATGTTAGCAGTGAGTTGACTTGGAGGATAAACTAATGTAATAAGTTCATGTAACATTAGGCTTCAATGTTAGCTTTACATCCAAGCTAACTAAAACAACTAATGTTAGCAGTTAGCTACATTAGCTATATCTCAAAAAAATTAGCTACATCTGGCAGCAGCCAATGTTAGCAGTCATTTAGGTGAAGTGATAATCCTAATGTGTGTTCACATGTTAGCCTTTCACAAAACTAAGCAGGTCCCTAACATTAACTTATGTTAGCAGTTAGCTACATTAGCAATTAGCTCCAAACTAACTGGATCCTCAGTGTTAGCTGTATTAGCTTTGTTATATTAGCTTTAGCTCTACTGCTACAATCTTTCCATCATAAAGTCTGTGAATCACTCTCGGTACTATATTCCTGTTGGTCCCAGAGGCTCTAACCCAGTTCGGGTCTGGCTGCTGAGTCTGGCCTGGCTAGCACGTTAACGGCAGATTCATTTAGCAGCAGCTAAATAGGCTAAAGCTATCTGTCCATCATAAAGTGTGTAAATATATTGTGTATAAAATCTGATCCAGTTTGAATAAAGTTCTCAAACTGCAAACCAAAGAAAATCAGCAGGCCCGTCCACAGAGTCCCTCATAGACTGGCTGCTGGTCTGTTCTGGTCTGTGGTAACTGTGGTGGTCTCAGCAGGTCTTCAGGTTAATCTAAGCTTAATCCTGACAGGGAATCCAGTTTGTCAACATGTGAACACACAAACTTTCATTACTCTATATTAGAGCTGATTTAAGCTACATGATCATTTAACAGAACAGAACATCTGGACTGGTCATCGTGTGCATGAGCGAGCTCCAGACACTGCCCCCTACAGGCCGCATGACACACACAACAGAAACAAACTGAACTGAACACCTTTAAACTGACGTACAGCAGAACACCTGGAAACGACTGGAAACACCTGAGATGGTCAGTCCACGGTTTGGGTCAGAACCAAAACATCCAATCAGGAGATCAGGATCAATGCCATCGATGATAATAATAATTGTGGGCTTGTTTTACCTGCAGAGTTTGACCTCCAATATGGCTGCCACACAGACACACAGCAGGCTGCTTCCTGTAAGACCAGAACAGACCAGGTAAGACCAGACCAGTTAAGAACAGACCAGGTAAGACCAGGTAAGACCAGGTAAGAACAGACCAGGTAAGAACAGACCAGGTAAGACCAGAACAGACCAGGTAAGACCAGAACAGACCAGGTAAGAACAGACCAGGTAAGACCAGAACAGACCAGGTAAGAACAGACCAGGTAAGACCCAGAAATTAGACCCACTTAACAGCAGACCATATAAGACCATGACACTATGACTATAAAAGAACAGACCAGTTAAGACCAGAACAGACCACGTAAGAACAGACCAGGTAAGACCAGAACAGACCAGGTAAGAACAGACCAGTTAAGACCAGAACAGACCACGTAAGAACAGACCAGGTAAGACCAGAACAGACCAGGTAAGAACAGACCAGTTACGACCAGAACAGACCACGTAAGAACAGACCAGGTAAGACCAGAACAGACCAGGTAAGAACAGACCAGTTAAGAACAGACCAGGTAAGACCAGAACAGACCAGGTAAGAACAGACCAGGTAAGACCGGAATAGACGAGGTAAGACCAGGTAAGACTTGTTTGGTTGTTGATCAGTTGCGTGAGGAGTCTTCAGTTGGTTTACAGACATACTGATTAAAATGATTTACAGAGTCATGTGGTTCATATGAATTTCAAGGAAACCAAGGAGCTGTTTTCAAGGTATTTCAGGACCTTTTAATGTTCTGACATCAGGTGATGGAACCAAAACAAGCAGCTAAAAGAGGCTAAAAAGATGCTAACAACTGTTTTTACTATGAAACTGTTGATTAGTGAAGCTTTCAATGAATGTGCACATACACACACACACACACACACACACTCATCTGTTGTCTCTGACACAAACACGGGGCTCGGGGGGGTCCGAGTGTCTGAACATCAGCCAAGCCTGAAGGGGCAACCGGCGGGCCAACAGCGCCGGTCGTCATGGAGACGGTAGTAGCGGTAGTACTGAGGGATTCCTCAGTGTAATGAGTCACTGAGTCCTTTAATGTGTGATGAAACACGCACTGTCCCTTTAAGAGGCCGATGGGACGTGACAGGACGTGGTTAAAGTTCACCTGTCTGCGCAGGTAACCTGTGAGCAGGTACATCATTGTTTATATGTCTATATGCTAATGAGGGGGGCAGGTCTAATCACATCTGAAGCAGGATTGGTCAGCTACACAGTCCTAACATTAGCTAAATAAAACTGTGTGTGTGTGTGTCTTGTCACCGTAGCGATGGTACTGGGCCAGAATGTCCTCAGAGAGCGCGCTCAGACCAGAGTGGAATCCACTAACTGTGAGCGCTGCTGCCTCAGTGTTCGTGCTGCACCAATCAGGTCTGCCAATAACACACACACACACACTCTGTGTTTACATGTTGAGTCCTTCAGCAGCCAATCAGAGACTCTGAATATCAAAGTGATTTGATGAATCGTTAATCGTGACTCGCTCACAGTGACTGCGTCATCCGTCTCGTTGAAGCGTCCCTGACGAGTTGTCGGACTGTGACCAGTCACAGGTTCGATTCCCATGCTGAGTGACTCGTCTGATCTGAGGCGCTGTTCGATGATCAGCAGCTCTCCTTCAATAGTCGTGTTGATGGTCAAAGACCGACGCATAAACGCCACGCTCTCCTTCTCCTCGGCGTTCGTGTGCACGGGTCTGACGTAGTTTGGTGACCTTAGAGGTCAGCGAGGACTTTCAGGTGTTAACCAGAGACCACACCATCAGCAGGACAAGGTTAAATGACTTTGGTCTGTTGCTGCGTTGTTGGGACACTTTGGGTAGTCCAAAATGTAGAACCTGGACATGATGGACCGCATCAGGGCCTGACGGACAGTCGGGTCGAGGCGCCGTTCTGAAACTCTGCTCAGAGCTTCATTAGATAATAAAGTCCGGTCCAGCTCAGGACGCGGGTCAGAACTCATTCTAGTCTCTGGAGGTTGTGTTTTAAACGAGTGAAGTGAAACCAGCAGAGTCCTGGTGGACGGGTCCTGGTCTGATCTGCTGTTTGGGCCGGTGGTTGTACCTGTGCAGGTAGCAGGTGTAGCCGCTCATCTCGTGTTTCAGGTTGGCTGGATCTGGACGGTTTTGAACATCGCTTCAGTGGTGTCGTCTTTCTAAACCCGGCAGGGTGTCAACCTCATCACAGGAGGGCGGGTCTTGGCCTGCAGCACGCCGCTGTCCATCAAATGCTCTGAAATCTGGTCCAGGCTGCTGTCAGCCGCCGCCTCGTGTCAAGCCGCCGCCTTCATCACCTGCCAGCAGCCGCCAACCGCCGGCTGATGTCTTGATTACAGCGTTCAGTTCACTTTAAATCTCGCCGACACCTCAGCTCGTAACGTTTAACCTGTCAGAGCTCCACGTAACAAATCCTGCACGTCAACGTCAGATTATCGCACAGAGATACACTTAAAGGATGACTGTTTGAAGTCAAGACGCTCGCGGTTGGGGGATGATCACAGAGATAACTGAATCTTAAAGTGCTTCAGACCTCTCACAGCCCGGCCCAGGTTTCACCTGATGTTTGGTCGTCTTGAAGTGTCCTGAACAGGAGCCAAGAGTTATCCAGCGAGTCAACCCTGACGTGAAGTGACAATGAGAAATAAGTCCTGGATCAGGATCCAGAGCTCCTGGCAGGGTTCAGTGAGAGATGGAAGGGGTCATGAAGTTCATGACAAGACCCAGGAGGTGTCCTCAAGGTTTTTGAGGGGGTTTTGGAGTTGTCCAAGGACCTCTTTAAGAATCAAAGGCATTCTTGGGGAGGTTTCAATGCAGAGGAGGTTACAGGAATTGCAGAGTTACCTGGCATCCCCAGCCAAGCGTGACACCTGATGTTTGTCACGTTGTCACCAGGTCAGAGAACTAGTCTATCGAACCCAGAGGTTCCTGTGGGCGTCCCTGGGGATGTTGGAGAGGTTTCATGTGTTATTGAGAAATTCTTGGGGATCCTCGGGAGCACCTAACAAAGTTCTGAAGTTCATCTGTATACCTTGGTTCTAGATTTTCTGGTTTCTTGTAGTGGGCCAAAGGGTAGATGACCGATAACCACCAGGGCCACCAAATACTCCTGAAGACCGCCCGGTACTGCCCGGTACTGCAGTATAAATAAATAAGAACCCAAAGATCCAAGAACAGAAGTCCCAAAGGAACCTGATGGTGTTCACTGATGCTTCAGGAGGTTCCTGATGGACTGACAGGACTTCTTTACAGGATTCTGGTTCAGGTTCTTTGGATCAGATGGTTTGAGGAGGTTCAGTTTGGTTTCCTTCTTCAGTTTGAATATTTCATGTAGAACAATCACATGATCTCAGTTTGAACCTGACTTCCTTATTCAATACTAGGGTTCCTTACTGCACTGCACTGTTGACTCTGTAGCCACAGGTGGAACTACAGCTCCTTCTTCCTTTCTGTCTTCAGTACCCTAAATGGATCTTGGTTCTGGTGGTTCTGGTGGTTCTGGCCCTGCATGGTTGGAGTTTCACTGCAGCTCATCCTGGACCGAGAGTCCCGCAGGGGATTCTGGGAAAGCTGAAGAGAGGTGTGTCTCTGTGTGCTGATTGGCTGTTTGTTTACTTGCTAATGAGCCAATCACACGGCTCATTGAGGATAATGTTCTCCATGTGGGCCGCTGACACTTCATCACCTGATGCAGCAGAGACGAGAATCAATTGCCGTGTAGCGCCACCATCAGGACGGACCGAGAAAGATGTCACGTACATCATTAACCTGCTGGTTCTGTTAGTTCTGGTCCAGTTCAAACTGGTGTCAGAGAGTAACTGTGGTAAATATGTTCAGCTGTACTCGAGTATTTGTTCAGTTTGTTCAGGTCCAGGCTGACGGATCTCACAGGTTCAGGTTCTGTTCGTGTGTGTGGGACGGGTCCAGCGTCCTGCAGCTTTCATTGACATAGACGAACAAAACAAGCGCTCCGCTCTCCAGAGACTCTACTAACTATTTGTGTCTGTTGGACGTCGAGAGATGGATACCGCCCCGGAGACAAGCTTTCGACTCAACCGAGACCTTTAACACGCCTGTACACAAACGATGAAGGTCACCACTTCCTGTCTGAAAGACGTGAAAACAGAGTCATGAGACAGAGACTGAGGGCAGCTATGCTAACCTGTTTAGCAGCAGCTATGCTAACCTTATCTGATGATCTGGTGGCCTGAGGCCATGTGACCTGCAGCGGCCGTGGGCTGATGTGTGGACGCCGCATGCTGGGCCTCGAACCAAAACAGCAAGGGAGCACGAGGCGTGGTGTTGACCAATCAGAGCTCAGCTTTCAAAGTAAACAGGGCGAGTGGGCGAGGCTCGCCAGTCCTGCGGCCCAGTTCTGTCTGAGAGACAGCGTGAGTAATCTGACCTCATCATCACCACGACGACCTGTTCACGGGTCAAACGCTGCAGCAACCACCAAGCAATGCTCCTTTAACCCTCTGAGAACAAGTGGCAGTCTTTAAACACACAAGACCAGTCTGCAAGACCAGGCCAAGACTAAAGACTTAAGACTGTTTTTAAGGACATGAAACCTGATGTTCCTCGGTTCTATCTGTCCGCTCTGTGTCCGCCATGAACGGGACACGTTGTTCCGGTTCTGTGGCCCGCCAACGCAGATACCGAAGTTACTTTTGGCTTGGATCAGTGTTTGGCTGGCAGGATCGTTGGTTCTGGACCGCTTTAATCTGGTGTCCACTCTGTCTGAGGTCACATGACGTGATGGAGCGCTGCGTCAGCCATGTTGGCTCCATCGGTCCTCTCCATGGCTGGGAATCTGACAGGACTGTACATCTCTGTTGTTGCCACGCGATGGTGCACCGATGACGCTGGTCCAATGTGGAGCCAGAGCAGTGACTCACCTGACGAGGTTTTGTTTAGTTCACCTTCCGATCCAGGTCCAGGTTCAGCAGCCAAAGCAAACCTCAGAGCCGCAGACAGACCAGAACCAGAACCAGCAAGAGCAAAGTAACTGAGTACATTTAATGAAGTACTGTACTGAAGTATTCGACTACATCTCAGAACTAGCTCATCACGCACAATGAACTAATCAACTCTCAGTCATTAGCTAACTAATATCTTTAGTTAGCAAAATGCTAGCATATTAATCATGTAAATTAGCTAGCTTGTTAGCATTTTGCTAACATTAGCTTTATCAATCAACCATCTTCTGTTTTTATTTTCAATGCAGACGAGCTAACATGTAGCTAACACGTAGCATATCTAAGTACAGGCTTGCTCGACCAGGATTGAGCACAGAGGAAAAAGGGGGCGGGGCTTAAAGTTTTTTTTTTCTGTCGTCATTGATCCTGCCTGATGTCCCACAATGCATCAGGAGGTGGCTTTAAAAGAGAAGGACTGATCTGAGAGCTACAGTCACTTTTTCCAGAGAGAGAGTGTGTGTGTGGTGTGTGTGTGTGTTAATCTACACAGCTGTGCTCAGTTAATTAATTTATCTGTTCTGCTTATCTGTATCTGTTCGTAGCAACGGGGTTAAAGGGCAACATGACATCATCAAGGTCGTCACTAATTAAAGGGCGAGCGGACAGAGGGGCTTTTTCCATTTTCCATCATTATTAGCGTGTTAGCTTCAGCATCATTAGCGTGATTAACCAGGTGTGTTTTCTCAATGACCCAATCCTCCTGAACCAAGGTTCTGAACGGAGGGACGGGTCAGAGGTCGATCCGTCCCAGAGGGGGGACGCTGACTACGGGACACGACTCTCAGGTCGCCTGGGCAACGGCAACAGACAAAGAAGGAAAGAAAATATCATAAGATACGAAGACACAAAATCCTCCAGACAAATCCAGACCAGACCGGTCGTAACCGGATCTGAGAAAGACTGGGTGTCCACGCAGCTGGTCCATCAGTCAGTCATGTGTTTAGCCGCGTTAGCTAATGTTAGCTCAGTTTGTTAGCAATGAGGACATCACAGAGACTATGTCCAGGTTTAAGATAGTCTGTGGGGATGCTCATGGAAATTCAATACGTCCAGGTTTTAGACAGTCTGTGGGGACGCTACAGAAACTATGTCCAGGTTTGTACAGTCTGTGGGGATGCCACAGAAACTACGCTCCAGGTTTTAGACAGTCTGTGGGGACGCTACAGAAAACTACGCCCAGGTTTTAGACAGTCTGTGGGGACGTCACAGAAACTACGTCCAGGTTTTAGACAGTCTGCGGGACGTCACGGAGACTACGTCCAGGTTTTAGACAATCTGCGGGATGTCACAGAGACTATGTCCAGGTTTTAGACAGTCTGCGGACGCCACAGAGACTACATCCAGGTTTTGAGACAGTCTGTGGTGGTTCAGTCCCACCCACAGTGCTGTGATTGGCCCGCTCAGCTGTCAGAGTGTGATTGGTTCATTAACGTAACGGACACGCTCAGTGAAAAGAGGAAGGAGCACAGGCGATGTCAGCAGGAGGAGCTGAGCTGCTGATTGACGACTCAGACAGCTGCTATAAAACCTGATGAGAAGATTTGAGAAAACAGACAGACGACTCCAGACAGAGCCACAACACCACACATGTGTGTGTATGTGTGTTAAGAGGTGCGAGGTGTTTACATTGTAAAACTGTTGATTTAGTGTTTTTTTACTTTTTCAAACTTCAGAGTTTTTAAAGTTTGAATCTATGTTTGATCTCAGTTTTGTTTTGTTTCATTTTCCCATTAATCAAATCATATCAGGGCTGCAGAAAACGTTGTTTTAACGTTGTTTTAACAATGTTTTAACATTGTTTTAATGTTGTTTTAACGTTGTATATATGTTGAAATCTCTGATACTTTCTGATCTTCAGCATGAGTTTTGCACCTCTGTCTAAGTCTTGTTCATTCCGGACTTCACCAAAGTGCTGGACAGGTGAAGATGTCTAAGGCATTTATTTCACGAAAATCAGAAACTGCATGATTACGCTGTTGAAATGATGCATTCAGGTGTCTGAACATGCTGCTGGAAACTTGAGATGTATGTGTGTGTGTGTCTGACAGCATCATCAGTTCACCTTGTCCAAGCGCTTGCATCATCCAGAATGTGTGTGTGTGTGTATGTGTGTATGTGTGTGTGTCTGAGAATGCATGGATGTGCACATCAGCGAAGGCACGTGATATCAACAGAGTTTTATTTGTGATGGAAAATGCTAAATTAGCCATGTTGCTGGACAATACGCCTTTAGTGCCTGCTAAAAGAGTCAGTGTCTGTGTGTGTCCTACAATGCAGTGTGACCCCACTGTGGTAACCGTGGATCACAGCTTTACTTGAGTATTTGTCCTGATTTCATGATTACTTCTGATCAAAATCATCAACCAGGTCACCAGCAGCAGACACAGCAGCAGCTAATATTACTGACTAGTCTCAACAGCAGTCAGCCCAGCTCAAGGCTCACCTTTCAGCACTTTTATTTCCCACCACTATCTCCTACCAACCACTCAAAAGTCAGTCCCAGATTTACTCTTGTCCGCAGCTTGCCTGCCTACTCTCCTTTTCTCTTCAGCTTCCTTCCAAAGGCCCTTCACTCTCTTCCTCTGCCATTATGTCCATAGCTGCTGAGCCTGGTTACACTGCTAACGCTCGCCCAGCTCCTGTTCCTGGCACGACATCAGCTCAGTTCCCCATCAGCATTCCCCTGCATTTACAAACACACATCAGCTAACAAGCTGAGCTAACATTAGCTAACAGCAGCTACAGTTGACAGAAGGTTACACTGTCCATCAGTAAAACTCTGCAAATCACAATGTGGTGCATTCGTGAGGCAGATCAACAGCTTGACTCCTCTGACCTGAAGCTTCTGTCTTTTTAGAACGCTTTGTCTTGTATTCTCTAAACATTGTATAAACGTTTATTCCAGATGCAGTCATGCTGTTTGGTCATTTCCCTGTTTCGTCTGTGGCTCTGCCTAGCTGTGATGCCTTCAGGGTCCAACCTGCTCAGGTAAACTCAGCGTGATGACATGTGACATCCAGAGCGCACTGGAGGCGTCTCAAGTGCATCTGGAGGTCAGCTTGTTGTTTTTCCCTTCTGTGGATCAGATGACTCCTGACAGCCAAACAAGCGCCCCTTCCAAGTGTGTCACGGACACGCATCGATGATCTGCTGCTCTGTTTAGACTGGATAAACCTGATCAGGTGACATCATCAGACAGGAAGTCACAGCACGCTTCACTGCCAGCGCCATGATGTCAATACTGGATGAGTCACAACATGGAGACAAAGGACTTCGCTTCCACCCGCTGAGGACTCCTGAGAGCAAATCAAACATCCCAGACTGAGACTGACCTGTGTCCCATACTGATCATTATGATGTAATACAGGTTCAGCGTGCTCCCCTCAGTTTTGGTCACACAGACATAAAAAAGGAATCAAACCGACCAGCTCGGCCGGGAATGGTGTGCTGTGACTTTTCACAGAGTTTCACCAAAAAAACACGCCAAAGTTTACAATGTGTGTGTATTGGTAGAATGTTCAGAGCTCAGAGTGAGAGGAGAGAAACATTTGCATAAAATACATTTGCAAACTGCCTCGGGCCAAGCAAATGTCACTGTACAGAAATAATTTCTACATAGAAACGTAGGAAAATTGGGTGGGCTACGCAGCGATATCACTGCTGAAGCTGTCAGACTATAGTTTTGGCGGAGATGCACTGATGCACCAGGATCACCCACCGAAGGCCCTATCTACTCCCATGCAAACTGGAGAGGAGAAATTTCAAAGGAGCACGTGGCACCTGTTCTTTCTCTCTCCAGGTCACATTTTTTAACTTTACACAATGAAATTCGCACCACATGGTCGATAAGATGAGACATGCTCACGGTCATTTGGGCTTTTGATACGACCACCGCTTGGCATTAGTGTCCACTAGTTGGAGGGGGTCTTCATTTAGAGACTTTCTGTGTGTCTCTCAGCAGTCACTCACAGACAGAGCACAGCTGCAGTTAATTACTCTGACCTGCAGCTGACCCTGGTTGCTTGGCAACCTCAAGCCTGCCTTTGACTAACTTTGTTGAAGTCCTGTGCCTGCTGCAGTGTCAATACCAGTGGACTTTTCGCCTTGTGTTCCAGTGCAGACCGGCCCGTCTCGAGGTCCTCGGCTGGGTTCCGTCCTCGTCCCAGAGGGGTGAAGACGGGGGAGGAGCTAACGGCAAAGCTGCTCCGATTGGACGAGCTGGTGAGGATGGAGAATGATGTCATGGAGCCGAAGAGGAAGAGGAGTTTCCCTGGCAACAACAGCCCACTGGACCGGCTGACGGTCAACTCCATGGAGACCAAACAGGCGACGAGCAAGCAGAGGTGGGGCCGACCAGAACCTGAGCTGTGATGTCATTACATAGTGACTCTACTAGTGATGTCACGTTTCTTCTTTGTTTTCGCAGTGTTGAGTTGAATCTGCACAAGTAGTCAATCCGCCACTCATATTAGGATTGGAATGAGTCGTCTACCAAACAGCCGAGGGTAGGCCACGCCCCCTCTCTCTGAGAGCCCGCCCCCTCTGGAGAGGTACGACTCGTTAGTGAACCTTAATGAGCTGAGCCAGCTTTAATTATTACATTTAATTAACAAACAATTATTCTCTCTGCAGATGCATGAACCAGCCAATCACAAACCACCGTCACCTGCTGAGCCATGCCTATCAATCATCAACATCACCTCACCTGACACGCCCCGCCCCAACCAGCCCAATGTTTAATGATTTGAAAGCGCCCAGGTGCTGCTCGTGACATTTATTTGACACGACAGACGCAGTCTGTTTTGGCGATTTACCAATTAAACTTCTCACAACATCAAGCTGACGCCAGAGCTTGATTTTTACTGTGTAACCTGGAATGTATCGTCATCTCTGATTGGACAATAAACTGAGCATGTGATTGGACTTCCTATTCGCAGGACGCAATAACGACTTTGATTGCAGGAAGGAGACGCCTAGTGGTCATTGTGAGAAACTACATGTCAGCTGCAGGCGGGAAGTCTTTAGCCTAGCTTAGCACAATGACTGATATGAAATAAAACCGCTTACACGGTTCATGTCAGAGATGGTGTCGGTTCGGTCCAGTTAGAATCAGTCACACTCTGACCTTTAACTTCCTGTTTAAACATGTAAATATGTGAATATATAAACAGCATCGACATGCTAAGCTTAGGCTAACTCCACCTCTGTGCACAACGAGCTGTCACAAAGACAGCAAACGTTCTTAAAATGCTCTTATGCGCAGCTTTCTTCCATGTTGTTTGTCATGATAAATCCACTGTCAGATCAGCTGATTCAAATGCTGGACTCAGCATAAATTTGAAAACAGAAAACTGAGACAAAAAAGACGGTTCTGATCCACAGTCTGTTTTTACGTTCTCTGAATGTTCCCTGAACGTTCAGTTCAGGACAGACAGAAACATGAAATTAACTGTTTTTATGTCTTTTAATGTGAACAGTCAGTGTTCCAGTTCCTAAAAGTAGACTGTCAAACACATTAACACATTAAAATGTTCACATGTTCATATATTTAATTAACAAACTGAAGCTAATAAATGTAATTTAGTACAAAACGACTCTGCAGTCTATTAAACATATTTTACATACAAAGTACTGAAATGTTCAGGTGACAAGAAGTGAGATCAGAATTTCAAAATAAAACATGGAGGCTCTGTGACTGCTGCAGCTTTTAATAAAACTCAAACAAACATTTAAGTTCAGGGTTTGAAAAGTCCCACGCTCTGATCATCAGTCCTCCAACGCCTCTTTCTTCTTCTCTTCTTACTGCTCTCTTCTTCACTTCCTCCTCCTGCCTTTCTTCTTCTGTTGTCTTCCTCTTTGGCGCCTCCTCCACTCGCTCCATGGCGTCCCACACCTCGTCGTCCTCCTCCTCCTTCACCTCCTGTGACCCCGCCTCCCCCGCTGTCTGCCCCGCCTCCTCTCGGCTGGCTAGCAGGACACAGTTGAGGCGAGACTTCAGGTAGACTTTGTGTAGCAGTTTTCGGTCCTCCAGGCTGTGGACGCGCAGGAAGCGGTCCAGGCCGCAGGACGCCACCACAGGCTGGGACGAGTGACACTGCAGGGCGCGCACGCCGCCCGCCAGCCTTCCAGACAATGCCGACCGCTCTCTTTCTCAGGTCCGCCACGGCGATCTGCTCCGTGGAGTGTTTCCTGACTGACCACGACTGACCACCAGGGGCAGCGACAGAGCCGTGAGCGGGTACCACCGCACCCACTCCAGGACGGACGCCGCTGAGGGACGCTGGTCGAAGACGCGGCACCTGACGGACAAAACAACATTTAGAGACAACGTTAGGACAGCCGTTAGGACACGCATAGGACACGCTAGGACACCTAGACAGCAAGTAGGACAATGTTAGGACACATTAGGACAGCGTTAGGACACATTAGGACAACGTTAGGACATGTTAGGACAGCATTAGGACAGCATTAGGAAAATGTTAGGACAGCGTTAGGACAGTGTTTGCACAATGTTAGGACAGCGCTTAGACAGCGTAGGACAGCGTTAGGAACAATGTTAGACAGCCGTGACATTGCGTTAGACAGCGCAGGACACAGCAGACAGCGTTAGGGACAACGCTAGGACAGGTTTGCACAATGTTAGGACAGCTTAGACAGCGTTAGGACAGCGTTAGAACAATGTTAGACAGCGCAGGGACAACTAGACAGTGTTTGCACAATGTTAGACAGCGCTAGGACAGCATTAGGACAGCGTTAGGACAATGTTAGGACAACGTTAGGACACGTTAGGACAGTGTTTGCACAATGTTAGGACAGCGCTAGGACATTGTTAAGAGTGTTAGGACAATGTTAGGACAGCGTTAGGACAATGTTAGGACAGCGTTAGAACAATGTTAGGACAGCGTTAGGACAATGTTAGGACAGCCGTGAACAATGTTAGGGACAGCGTAGGACAATGCTAGGATGAAGTAGGAAACAATGTTAGGACAGCGTTAGGACAATGTTAGGACAGCGTTAGGACAATGTTAGGACAGTGTTAGGACAATGTTAGGACAGCGTTAGGAGCTCACCTGGTGGTAACCTGTGCACGTGACCACCTTGTCAGAGTCCGGGATGAACGCCATGTCTCTGACCCAGTGCGGCCTCCGTAGGTCCAGCCAGTCGTCCCGCAGGTTCTTTGCGGTGAACGCGGGGCTCTCGGGTCTCTGCAGGTCCCAGATCTTCAGCGCGTTCTCCTTCCCGCCGGTGGCCACCTTGTGTCGGTGTACCGAGCTCTGCCGCATTCGGCACACGTTCTTTCCCGCGTCCAGCTGGGTCACGGGCTCGCTGCTGTCCTCCCTCCACACCCGCAGCGTCCCGCACTCCACGCAGGTGACCGTGGCGGAGCCGCTGAGTGCGGCCAGCCCGGTGAAGCAGCCCTCCGCCGGCTCCCCGCAGCGCCGCGCCTCGGTGAAGGCTCCCTTCTCGGTGCTGAACGTCTTCACGGTTCCGTCCACGGAGCCCAGCAGCAGCTCGCTCTCCGCCGGGTCGGCCCAGCACAGCGCGCGCACCTCCTGGTCCCGGCTCAGCTGGCGCGTGTTACAGAAGTTAAAGGCCTGTTTCCGGCTCAGGCTGACCCCCTTCAGGATCCCGGTCTCCGAACCGAGCCACACCGAGCACAGCCGGCTGGAGTCCCCCATCATGGACCGAGCCCGAACACACACAAACACACGTGTGGCTTCCTGTGGGCTGTGTCGCGAGACAACGACGTCACACTGTTTTTTTTTTTTTTTAAATCAAACTTTATTGCAAAGCTCAACAGGAAGTCAACAAAGAATACAAAATAAAAGAAAAATATTTAAACTCTTAAATTTAAAGTTCTCTGTTGATTTTTGTGTCGGTAAAGAGTCACCGAGTTTTTTTTTTTAAATAAACTTTATTTGAACTGTAAATCTCTGTCGAGTGACAAAATAAAAGACGTTTTATAAGGTGTTTTATTTTGAAAAAAGTCACCGGAACTGCCCTTACCTTCATGTGCATCACGCCGCCCTCTGGTGGTCACACTCAGGAACTGCTGCGGTGTAGTTACGCCGTGTGTCCACCGGGGGGCGGTGACACGGTCAAAGAAAAAACTACATTACCTACGACACTGAGAGGCGGGAAAATAGGACACATGATGACCTCACCAAATGACGTAAACCTGTAACCTCACTTTGAAGAGTGCGACACAACACCGTGTGAGTACTTCCGGTAAACACTTAACATATTTAGTGGAAGTGAAATTTATTATATATTTATTATTTATTTATTTGTCACTTATTATGAAACAAACGTCACATTTTATTATTTTGTTGTTTTAAAAAACTTTAAGAAAAATACTGCGTCACTGCGAGGCGACAGCACATGTGCGCATGCGTATATGACGGGAGTTGCCTCCATTTTGGATCTCGGGGCTGCAGTGGCTCTGTTAGCTATTAGCTCTCACGCATTGTTGTGTTCATCACTTTGTTTGTTTGTTTGTTTTTCCCGCGTTTCATATTAAAGTCGCGTGAACAGGATCCGGTCCCGCGCCCAGAACCAGAACCCGTCTGAGACCATGGACGGAGGAGAGGAGGACTTCCTGTCCGCGAGCCGCTCCGGTAAACCTCGCTTTGTTTCCTGTAAACATGCTAACCGATGCTAACTGCTAGCTGTGTGGACCACAGGTGAGCTTCAGGTGAGCAGCGTCAATGTGTGCTCTCACCTGTCTGCTGGATGTTAAAGAAGCGGCTCAGTCTGTCACGATCAGCCGGAAACCGCCTGTTAGCTTCAGCTAGCCTGTTAGCTTCAGCTAGCCTGTAGTTAGCTGTGTTGTTAGCTCACCGGGGGGTCATGTTCGGTATCAGCGGCTCCGGTTCGACCTGAATCTGCCCAGGAGTCACTTCCTGTCGGGTGGAGCCGTGCGCGCTGTAGCAAGTTCTACATTGACGTCACTGGTCAGGAGAATTCATTAACAACGTTCACACAACGTTAGGAAAACACTCACAGAACAGACTCCCTGTTTAGTCTGTGTGAGTCTGCAGGTTCTGGTTTCTCAGCCCGTCACGGCTCATCTCTGTCAGACGTGTTCTGGTCCAACAGAACCACCTGTGTGTGTGAGTGTTGACCTGTGTTCTGTTCTGCAGACGATGGCGGCGGCACCCCGGTTCAGGACGAGCATCACGGGTCGGACGGCGAGGAGCTGAGGAGCGACACACACCGGTCTGAGGTGCGCTCAGGTGACTCTGTGGTTCTGGTGTCGCAGGTTCTGGTTCCGGCCTGACCCGCTTTCTTCTTCTTCTGTTCAACAGGACGAAGGCAGCAATGACGAGGACGTCCCCGTCGCCATGGAGACGAGTGGGGCAGCCAGCGGCTCGGACGTGGAGGAGCATAGGGGCGGAGCCGACAGCGACTCGGAGGCGGAGCCTCCTCGACCCGCCGACAGCGACGACGAGTCTCTGGTGAAACGCAGGACGAGCGGCTCGGACGACGACGAGACGACCACCAAACACGCCGAGGAGGGAGGGGGGGCGTCGCCCGCAAAACGGAGGGGGAGCAGCTCCGACGTGGAGGCGGAGCCTAAAGCCGCAGACAGCGACTCAGACAACGAAGATGCCAAACCTGTGGCGTCCAACAGTGACACTGACACAGAGACGAATGCCGGACGCAAGGCGGCGCCGAGAGACTCTGAGGAGGAGGAGGGGGGAGGAGGGGGGAAGTGGAAAGCTGTGATGTCTGACAGCGAGGAGGAAGAGGAGGGCGGACAGAGGAGGAAGAGCAGTGACGGCGAGGACAAGGACAGGAAGGAGCAGAGAGACGACAGCGAGGACGACAAGCCAGGTGATGACCTCACACCAGCTCATTAACATAATGTACGCAGCCAAACGCCACGTCCTGATTGGTCTGTTTGTGTCCACAGTGAAGAGGAAGAAGGCGGTCCTGTCAGACAGCGACGACGACGACGACGAGGCCGACAAACCAGGTGAGAGCACAGGTAACCATAGCAACCGTGGACAGGTCTGTTAAACCAGGCGTCCTCTTACGGTGCGTTTGTTTGCGGTCACAGTGAAGAGGAGCCGGGCGGTGTCAGACGACGAGAACTCGGACAGCGACGAGGCGCCGGGCGGGCCGGACAAAAGTCTGGCTGCCAAACTGAGAGAGCTCGGCTCGGACAGCAGCGACGAGGACGACAGGTCAAAGGTCAACGCTGAGAAGAAGGACGAGAAGGCGCTGTTCGGAAGTGACAGCGAGTCCGGAGAAGGAGAGGAGGAGGAGTAAGACCTCAGGAGGCTGTCCTCTGTGTCCTCTCTGTTCTCTGTCCTCTAATATCTGTCCTCTAACCTTTGACCTCTGTCCTTTCTGTCCTCTGACAGAAAAATGATCGCTGACATCTTTGGAGAGTCCGGAGACGAGGAGGAGGAAGAGTTCACCGTGAGTACGACCTGAACACTTCCTGTTTGTTCTTTAACGCTTCACACTCATCTGCCTGTCTGTCCTCACCTGTCCTCACCTGTAGGGCTTCAACCAGGAGGACCTGGATGGAGACAAGAAGGAGGCGAAGGAGAGACAACAACAGGTGGAGGAAGACTCCGACTCTGATGACGGCGTCGACCGCAGCGGACAAGAGTGAGTCAAAACCTGACGTAGTCTCCGTGACGTCCCCGCAGACTGTCTAAAACCCAGACGTAGTCTCCGTGATTTTCTAAATGTGTGTGTGTGTGTGTGTGCGCGCACAGCACCAGCTTCATGTCAGACTTCGACATCATGCTCGCTCGCAGAAAGGCGATGAACAGTAAGAAGAGGCGTCACCGTGACGGAGGGACGTTCATCAGCGACGCAGACGACGTGGTCAGCGCCATGATCACCAAGATGAACGAGGCGGCCGAGGTCCGACGCCTTTCAAAATAAAAGCCTGTTCCTCAAGGTTGTGTGTGTGCTGTCCTTTCAGTGTTTTATTTTGTTAACAGGAAGACCGAACTCTGAACAGTCAGAAGAAACCGGCGCTGAAGAAACTCACGCTGCTGCCGCAGGTCGTCATGCACCTGAAGAAGTGAGCACGCTGCCAATCATTGTCTCTGTCTTTAGCATGTTTGTTTGTAATGTGTTAGCATGTCTTTAGCATGTTTGTTTGAAACGTGTTAGCATGTCTTTAGCATGTTTGTTTGTAACGTGTTAGCATGTCTTTAGCATGTTTGCAGCATGTTAACATGTCTTTAGTGTGTTTGTAACATGTTAGCATGTCTTTAGCGTGTTGTCAGCTGCTCCGTGTCGTCTCTGTCCCTCAGACAGGACTTGAAGGAGACGTTCATTGACAGCGGCGTGATGTCGGCCATTAAAGAGTGGATCAGTCCACTTCCTGACAAATCACTTCCTGCTCTGAGAATCAGGGAGGAGCTCCTCAGGATCTTACAGGAAGTGAGTACAGAATACTTCCTCTTAGCACAGACTGCTTCCTGTTAGTACTTCCTGTGGTCGTCTTCAGTGTGTGATGCGTTTCCTGTCCACAGCTGCCCAGCGTCAGTCAGGAGACTCTGAAGCACAGCGGGATTGGACGGTCCGTCATGTTTCTGTACAAACACCCCAAAGAGTCGAGATCCAACAAAGACCTCGCTCTGAAGCTGATCAGTAAGGACCGCCCCCTCTCACCTGAACGTCCTGTTTCCTGTTGGACCTTCAGGTGTTCTGGGTGTTAACATGTGTTTGTGTTCAGATGAGTGGTCGAGGCCGATCTTCGGCCTGACATCCAACTACAAGGGCATGACGAGGGAGGAGCGCCAGCAGAGAGACCTCGACCAGCAGATGCCCCAAAGACGACGACTCAGGTACGAACACGACCAGAACTTCAAGTTCTGACGACAAGCGGGAAACTCTGAGACTACGAGACGATGTTTGACCGCGACGAAGAAGAAATGTTAAAATTAGATCTGCGATAAGGATGATCAGGCCAAAAAAGTCATCCACTGATTGGTCGGTTCACCTAATGCTGATTAATCATGGACCGGCAGACAAACACGAGGCTAACGAGGACGGTACAGACGACTCATGAAGGAAAAGCTTCTGTTGAACGGACACGTCACGATATAATCTATGATCGATGAAACATGAAGTCAGTGGACTGTCACTGACTACAGCTCGATTCGTTCCGTGTCCATGACGCCAACCACAGACTGTTACCGTAGCTAACTTTAGCTGCACTAGTGCGCGTTCAGACAGGGACAGGCAAACCGCATGCCGGCGGCGTTTTTCAGTGGAGGGTGGGTGTTTCCGCACCGGCAGCCTGCAACGCAGGTGCAAAAAACGTCACTGGCATACGGCGAGAGAAGGTGAGCCAGATTCAACTTTTGGGAAAATGGAGCCCCACGTCACGCTCCACTAGACAATCAGACACTCAGATCGGCCAAACCTCCACAGACAGCCTGAAGTGCCTCTGAGACTGTCTCTGAGACTATCCAGGTGGATTCACAGACTAAACTCTGATACTCTACCTGTGTGTGTCTTCTCACTTTGATTGTTTCATGTACCAGCTTCTAAATCTGAGTCTGACTCACAATTTACGCTGCAAAATATAATGAGAGGGAGCGCTTTGGTAGAGAGACAGAGCAACAATAACAGAGAGCGAGCGCCGGCCTGGAAAAGCTGTTATTAATCACAGAAATTAAAAGTTATTTCCTGATTGTTTCACGGAGGTTACATTCAGCAGGTAAAGACACGCCCACAGCAACACACCACCTGTCCCTGTCTGAACGTGGCTTTAGCTTAAAGCTGACAGTTTGGACCAACCAAAGAATGAAGACAAAAATGGCCACCAAAACAAACACTTAAAGTACAGGGTTAGATTAAAGAGTCTGTTCCCTGAAATTCTAACCGCAGGACGGTCGTGAAGGTTCTGAAGGTTCCATTTGTTAAATTAGTTTGAGGTGAAGTATCAGGTATCGTCTGCATATCGAAGCACCAAAAATACTCAAACTTTCATTCATCATCCTGTTTCTGCTGATCTCCTCATCTCCTCCTCTTCACCTCCTCATCTCCTCTTCACCTCCTCTTCACCTCCTCATCTCCTCTTCACCTCCTCATCTCCTCTTCACCTCCTCATCTCCTCTTCCTCACCTCCTCTTCATCTCCTCATCTCCTCTTCATCTCCTCACTTCCTCCTCACCTCCTCTTCATCTCACTTCCTCTTCACCTCCTCTTCATCTCACTTCCTCTTCACCTCCTCGTCATCTCCTCACCACGTCCTCCTCCTCCTCCTCCTCCTCAGTCAGCCTCAGAAGGTGGAGAGGGCGGAGGAACCTGACGTCTTCTCTCCACCGATCAGGTTCAGTCCATAATCTGCATGGTTTCACTGCCGCTCTAACACGACTGCTCTGATTGGCTGTTAACCACATGATGTACATACTGTGCTCTGACTGGACGGCTGACAGTGATCTGTACGTGTGACATCAAACTTTATTAAGTCCAACCAAAGTTGGAGAGATGAGTCCTGATCTCCTCAGCCAGGTCGGTCCACAGAACCAGAACCATGCAGGCCTCTGAGTGTAAATCTGGACCGGGTCTGACCCATCTGAGGAGCTCTCACGATCAGTGTGATGCCTGTCAGGGTTTGTGTAATCCTGGTTCTGGATGAGCTGAAGGACCAGGTCCAGTCTTGGTTCTGGTGCGTGTGTGTTTGCCTGCTGAGGCCGGCGGTCCAGACTCTGTAACCGGAGCCGGGCTTGGTGGGCTGAGGTGTCAGGTGTCCCCGAGGCGCTGACTAACCGCTGTGCGGTGCAGAATGCTAATAATAGCATGGAAGCTAAGATGAGCCTCGGCTCGACCCAAAGTGTGTTCTGTGTTCTGTGTGCAGTTCTGGAGGGCAGACGCCTCGCAGGGATCTGGAGAAACAGCTGACCGGCGAAGAGAAGTGAGTACAACCTGTGCGGTCACATGTCAGTCCTGTCAAAGTCACATGATCTCACCTGAACATCCCGTCCTCCCTGCAGAGCTCTGAGGCCCGGTGACCCTGGGTTCTGTGCCCGGGCTCGGGTCCCCATGCCCTCCAACAAAGACTACGTGGTCCGACCCAAGTGGAACGTGGAGGTCGAGTCCAACAGGGTGAGTTCACGGATGAGGGAGGCGCTGACCCGGTTTAAAGTCTCTATGAAACAGGAAGTAGAATTTTGTCCTTAGCTAGCGCTATGAGCTAGCATCAACGACTACTGAACACAACCTCTGAAACCAGCTAATGTTAGCTTCACATCCAAATTAGCTAAGATAATTAATGTTAGCAGTTTAGCTACATTAGCTTTAGCTCCAAACAAGCTAATTAGAATTCTATGCTAGTGGATGTAAGGCCAGCCAAAACAGCCAACCCAGCTGGATCCTCAGTGTTAGCTGTGTTAGCTTTATTATCTTAGCTTTAGCTCTGCTGCTACTTAGCAATCTCTCCATCATGTAAATCACCTCGGTCCGGTTGCTGGGCTCAGTTCTGTTGCCTGCTAACGGGACTTTAAATGATCGAGGTGAAATGTTTGTTTAACGTTGATTTAGCAGTTGATTGACAGTAACTTCCTGGTGCTGGAGGTTGTGTACACAGGAAGTGAGGTCATTAGCTGCGCTGTGATTGGTCCTCTGTAGAGTTATAAGAAAGGCCTGAGCCTGCTGGAGAAACACAAGCGTCGCTTTGCAGAGAAGAAGAAGATCAACCGTCCTCAGGGAGCCGTGAAGATCAGCATAGAGGGCAACAGAATGCCTCTGTAGCTGCTGCCACCGGCCTGTAGGGGGCAGTAAGTTGCTGCATGGAGTGACAGTGACGCTGTGTGCTTCCTGTGGACGCTCTGCCCGATCGTCAGGCTATAGACCGAGCAGAGCGTCTGTCTCTTGACAACATCTCGACGTCATGAGCTAACATTTCCCTCCAAAACCGACCAATCAGAGGCCAGCGCTCCAGTCAAAACATCACCTGATAGGTTATGTCACTTGTGTCCAACTTGAGGGTCCTGACCTCATTTAGAGGTCACAATGAAAAGAAGACATTAGCTTATGCTAGCAGTTAGCATTCATGTAACATAACTAATGTTAGCAGTCAGCTAAAATTGCTATATCTAAAAACTAGCAACATTAGCTTATGATAGCAGTTAGCTTTTTCTCCTAACTAGCGATTTCCATCACATTATCTTATGTTAGCAGTTAGCATTAGCTCCAACTGGACCCTCAGAGCTAAGTGTTGCTAGTATTTTGTTAGCTTTACCTTCCATGTAGCTAACTAGCATTCATGTTTGTTTCTAGCTAATGGTAGCTAATGTTAGCTTTAAATCCAAGCTATCTATGATAGCTAATGTTAGCACCCAGCTACATTAGCTTTGTTCCAAAAGCTACGAGATGAGCTTATATTATCAGTTAGCTACTGCCTGTCCTGGCTCCAGTGTTTGTGGGTGCTCACTAACAGGTGGAGGTCTCATCCCGACCTGAAGGTTCTGGTGGTCTCATCCTGTTCTGAAGGTTCTGGTTTGGGTGGTGCTGTGGGTCATCTGTGAGGGTTTGAGCTCTGCATGACTGTTGTGATGAAGCAGCAGCTTCAGTCCAGTGTGATGTAACGTTCTGACCCGCCGTTCTGTTTGCTCCTCAGGGCCCGATGAAGAAGGGTATGTCCCGGGTCGATAAACAGATGCGTAGATTTGCAGACATCCGGCGCCTGACGAAGCCGGGTCATGCCGTGAAGATCAGCGTGGAGGGGAACCGGATGCCGCTCTGATTTTAGCCTCCATAGGATTTATTTTTCTTTTTAATGTGTTAATCCTCCTCTGCTCCTCCTCCTCAGGTCTAGACCCGCCTCCTGACGGGCTGAGGTCCGTTTGACTTGAGTCAGAACTTATGAATTTGCAGGAAATATTAAGAAAAAAGCTTCAGATCCTCCTGAAATGATCTGAAAGGTCACTGCTAATGATGCTAACAGTTAGCTACATTAGCTCCAGGCCAGCTAATTAGCATTCATGTTTAAAGTAAGCTTATGCTAGGAGTGAGTTGACTTGAACATCCTAGCCCATTAAGATATGACAGACACTGATTGAGATAGCTTATGCAAATGTTAGCTACTTTACATGGAGGTAATGCTAATGTATAATGTTAGCTAATGTAAGCAGGTACTTTATATGAAGCTGATGCCAATGTTAAATGTTTATAATATTAGCAAACAGCTACATTAGCAAATTCAGTTTTCTTTCATATTAACTGTCTGAGTTAATGTTAGCATTTAGCATTTTTAGCTCCACACCAACAGCATCCTTTATGTTGGCTTATGTTAGTGTACAGCTACATTAGCATCATGTCTGAAGGTTTAAAGTGAAAATCAAGATGATCATGCTAACCTCTTTAACGTTAGCATGCTGAAGCTAACGTGTCCTGATTGGTTCATTTTGTTGGTTTGTTGAATAAAAACTGACCTGAGATCATTTCAGAGACACTTTGAACCTTTTTGTCCGTCAGGTTCTTTAAACGTTTTTGAAATGTTTCTGATGTTTCAAACTCCTCAAGCTGATCTCCTCCTCGCTACTTTTTGTCCCTCATCTGCTCCTGTAGCTCCTGTACAGAAGTCTGTAAACTGTCTGCAGGTCCACACACACACACTCTGTATCATCAGGTCCTGGTCCTGGTCCAGAGTCTGTGTTGTCTGTGTCTGTTGTGGATCAGATGATTTTCTTAATAAAGATTCAAAGACACAAATTGAATTCTTGATTCATGAACACAAGCTAACCATAGTTAGCGCTTCACTACTTAGCAATCTATAGCAATCAAGTCACAGTCACTAATGTTAGCACTTAGCTATGCTAGCCTTTCTCCCAAACTAGCGATTAACTTTTGTCAGCAGTTAGCTACATTAGCACTAGCTCCAAACCAACTGGATCCTCAATCTTAGCTTTGCCTACAAGCTAGCCAATCAGCTATCATGATCATTTCAATGTTCATCGGCTAATGTTAGCAGTGAGTTGACTTTGAGCTAAAAGATAACATTAGCTAATGTTAGCTTTACATCCAAGCTAAGTTAGAGAGCTAATGTTAGCATCATTAGCTTCAACGCCAGTCAATTAGCGGTTAGGTTAAAGAAATGGGCGCGAATCTGGAGGCGTTTCATTGGATGTAAAATTAGTATACGCCCCCGCAGGATGACGTCAAACAACTTTTGATGGTTCACCAGGACGTGACAAACTCTAAAATGATGACGTCGACGGGTGTCACGCAGGTGCGTTTGTTTCATTTTTTTCCTCCGTGAAGTCAGAAGTTAAAACCGGAAGTGCGGAGAGCGGGGCTGTTATTGGCTGAGAGATCGGCAGCTGGCAGCACGCACCGCTCTCAGCCCCGCCCCCGTCGGAATCACGGAAAAAGTTGAAAACAACAAAACAAACAAACACCGACAGGAAACAACATGGCGGCGGGAAGAAGAACCGGAGAACCGGAGCTCTGACACGGAGCTGTGCGGAGCATCTGGCCGGTGTGTGAGCGTCTGTCCGCGGAGACTCGGCATGAAGCAGTCCGGGCTGCGGGCATCATGGCCGCTGTGAGCGTCAACACCCGCGGAGTCATGACGGAGTCAGGCCGGGGGAAGGAGCGCGGCGGCCGGGAGGGCTGGAAGAGAGACATCGTCCGACAGCTGAAGCACCGAGACCAGAACCAGCACGCCATGTTCACGGACCTGATCCGGTTCTGTACGAGGACACACACACACACACACACACAGTGTTTATTAATGTGTTCACAGATCGGCTGTGTTTGAACAGGTGAACTAAACTCTGTCTAAGTTTAGTTCATCTGTTCAAACACACCTGTTCAAACACTCTCAGATGACCTGTGCTGATGGCACGTGTGTCCTCAGGTGTGTCAGGTAACATAAATCAGTTCATTGTGTCCTAGCTTTTCACAATAAGAGTCATAATAAGAATAAGTCCACAGGAAGTAATGGATGATGTCAGAGTCAGGTGTTGTTGATGAGGTCAGCAGCAGACAGAAGAGGTTCTGGTTCTGGTTCTGGGTCAGCCTCAGAGACCTGGACACTGCCAGCCAATCAGCTTGTGAGCAGAGAGAGACCGGCTCCAGGTCACCTGACCGTCAGTGTCTCACCTGTAGAGTGGACAGAAACAAACTGAAATCAGTGACTCGTCTCTGTCGACTTCCTGTATTTCTTTATTTTGATTGACTGCGACAGGAAGTTATCTAAACCACATATTGTTCCACTTCCTCTGAGCGCTGACTCAGCTGTGACGGGTCGGCGTGCCGTCTGCTGGTTCATCATCTGTGAACATGACACTGAAAAACAGCTGACAAAGTCATCCACAAGAAAACGCTTTTATTTTGAAAAACAGATCCACAAAACTGGACTTTTATTTTGTAATTTTTATATTCATCAGATTTCGTTAGCAGTTAGCTCTGACAGGGCGAGCTAACGTTAGCCTCCTCTGTGTTTCAGACACTCAGCTGTTGGACAAGACCAGCCTGGCAAAAGGAATCCTGAGCTGCTCTGCCAGGTAACTCACCTGAACTCACCTGAACACACCTGAACACACCTGTCTGACAGGCACATGACTTCATCAGTGTCAGACAGCCTTATCATGCCTAACAGTCACTGGTGAGTGTTTGTTTTGTGTATCCAGGCGTCCCTCCGCTGACAGCAGCTCCATCACGACTCTGCTTCACCGAAACAACCAGCTGAAGAAAACTACAGGAGAGGTACGAACACACCTGAGCACGTCCTCTGTGACTCAGGTACATGCTCCGGTTCTGGCACGACACTGGCACCACTCCCCATATATCAAATCAAATCAAATAAAATTTTATTTATATAGCCCAAAGTCACAAACACATTATCCTCAGAGGGCTTTACAATCTGTACAGGGAGTGACACCCTCTGTCCTTAGACCCTCGGTTCGAGTGAGGAAAAACTTGCCCACAAAAAACCCTTTAACAGGGAAAAAATGTGGAAGAAACCTCAGGAAGAGCCACAGAGGAGGGATCCCTCTCCCAGGACGGACAGACGTGCAATGGATGTCACGTGTACAGAACAAATCAACACAAACATATTGTACAATTACAATGAATGATAGAATGATTACAGTAGCAGTGGAACCTGTGATAGAGTTAGAGAGACACAGTACGTTTACATGCAGCAAAAATCCAAATTTCTGATCGTATCAGACTTAGTTCGGACTTTTTAAAGTGCTTGTAAACACCTTAGTCCGATCTGCTTCGGACCTATTTCGGACCACATCGGACATCTCAAAATCGGATAAGAACACCTAGATAATTCGTTCATAGTCGGATATTTAACGTCATGTAGCCAAAAGAAGCCAAAAGATCTGTTGTTCTTTTTATGCATTATTAGGACGAAAATAATGCACGAAAAGTACGCAGCTGTAGCATCGTCCATCTCCTCGTATGTAATCTTTGTTTGAATGCCGTCAGATAGTTTGTTGTCGCTGATAAGTAGAGGTCAACCGAAAGTGTCTCTTTGTTGAGAGGGCTACAGCGCCACCTAGCGTAACGGAGTCAGCCATGCTCCGGCCGTTTATCCGATTCTCTGAACGGCATGTATACTCAGACAAGTGATCCGGTCTGCATGTCATCATCTGATACCATCAGAAATTCAAATTTCTTGCTGCATGTAAACATACTGAGTGATGCACAGCAGCAGCAAATCATTAAGTAACTATAAACTGTAGTGGATAAAAATATCAGCTCCTAAGTCCTTTCCTAACCACCTTTCCTAACCACTTTTCCTTGTCCTCGGTGGAAAACGTCACCCTCCTGTCCACTCATATAGAAACATATTAGCAAGTTATGGCAAAGATATATGATTAATCAGCAACAGGAACTTCATGATGATCTGCAGGACGCTGCATCACCTCCTTTCCTTTCCTAAAGGATGCTCCGTGTATCCTATGCTAAAGGAGATAATAAAGGAAGCACTGAAGCTCCTTTCCTTCACAGTCAGAGGATTCAAACAGCTCTCATCATGGCGCACACGTTAACACTTCGTGTGACTCAGATCCTCCTGACAGTCTGAACGTGGTCTGAGAGCAGTCCTGATCCAGGTTTCAGGTTCCTCCTTGGCCCGGATCAGGACCTCATGAAACCTGGAAACAGGAACACTGAAGGACCGGCTCAGGTCACATGACCTCCTCACTCCTCTTCTGTGTTTTCAGTTGGCTTATCAGGTGGTGGAGCTGCAGCAGAAGATAAAGATCAAAGAATGTTTACTGGAGGAGCAACATGCCAGGCGAGTGACACACACACACACACACACACACACACCTGAACCTGTCTGCTCACCTGTCAGTGGTGAGGGAGAGCCTCAGCCTGATTGGTTCAGTCTAACCAGGTGAGATATGAACAGGTCTGACTGATGCGGTCATGACCGTGATGATGTTCTCTCTCTCAGGCTGTCAGAGGACGAGCGGCGGGCGGCCGCTGCGTTCGATGCCCGTCAGGAGCTGCAGAAGCAGGTGGGCAGGTTCAAAGGGAGACGAGGGGGCTGAGAAGATGGTCACGACACGCTACTGGGGCGACAGAGAGGCGGAGACAAGGCTCAAAGAGGAGAACCTCAGAGGAGACACTGCGGAGGAATCATGCACATGAAGAAACAGGCTGCCTGCGCTGAACAACGCCGCCGAGCAGAATCAGGTACCTGAGCGCACCACACACACCTGATCACATAGTTAACGAGCAGGTCCATTACTGAAGACGCACTGCTGCCGTCTGTTTGTTTTCAGAGCCGTGAAGCGAACCTGCAGAAGGAGCTGCAGCTGCTGCAAAGTCAAAGGTCACAGTGGACAGGTGGGGTCCTCCACAGGTGAGGGTCCACCTGGTCTCTCTCTCAAAGACATGATGGACTGAACCTTTTGAGGAATCAGCGGGTTGAGTCAGGTCAGGTTGGTCAGGTCCAGGTTCTGGTCCAAGTCCCAGGTTTTGGTTGCACTGTTAAGACATCTTGTGTGTCTGTTGGTGGTTTGGTGTTTCAGTTCCAGCGCTCCGACCTCCAGATCCACGTCTCCAAAGAACCAGAACCAGGAGTCCAAAGAGAGAGGACACACCCGACTGTTCAGGTGAGAGGAGGACCACGTTCCTCCTCTGATCGTTAATATTTAAAGTGTTCTTTTCTTTGTTCATCTTTGGGTCAGCGTCCTTGCGTCACGAGGATCCTCACATCCATCAAAGAACTGTTGAGTGAGTCCATTTATCATCTCTGCTGAACAACAGCATTAGAAACAACAGTAACCTAACCGTTAAATCAATGTTTGGCGTCAGCAGGAAAGCGGGGGTCCTCTGTCTGCAGTCAGAGGAAGATCTGATGAGTCCTGTAGGAATCTGTCTGTACCTCCAGAGTCCTGTCGAAACCACGCCAAGTGCTGGTACTACACACTGTACACACTGTACTACACACTGTACTACACACTGTACTACACACTGTACACACTGTATTACACACTGTATCATACACTATATTACACACTGTATTACACACTGTACACTGTATTACACACTGTATTACACACTGTATTACACACTGTACTACACACCTTCATTTCTTTACACTGTACCACACCTTGTACACACTATGCGACACACTGTCTACGACACACACTGTACGACACACTGTACACACACTGTACTACACACTGTACTACACTGTACTACACCTGTACTACACACTGTACACACTGTACACTGTACTACACACGTACTACACACTAGCCAACACTGTACCACACACTGTACACACTGTACTACACACTGTACTACACACTGTACTACACACTGTACACACTGTACTACACACTGTACTACACACTGTTAACACTGTACTACACACTGTACACACTGTACTACACACTGTACTACACACTGTACTACACACTGTACTACACACTGTACACACTGTACTACACACTGTACACACTGTACTACACACTGTACACCCTGTATACACTGTACACACACTGTACATGCTGCCTACCACAGCTGTACTACACATACTACACACTGTACTACACACTGTACACTGGCACTACACACTGTACACACTGTACTACACACTGTACACCCTGTACTACACACAGTACTACACTACACTACACTGCTTTCACTGTTACTACACACTGTTTCTGTTCCCCGCTCTCTGTCTCAGAGGCTATGACAAAACATCTGCTTGTGATCTTGATTCGCTCAATTCGAACCTTTTAGCAACGAAGACGGGCGGGTCATCAAACTGTGGGAGAGTCCCGATCGAGTACGTTCTTTCCAAGCGTAATGTGTGTTTCTTAATGTTTGTGATGACCTCACTGATGATGTGTCAGGCCTCGCTGACTCTGAAGCGACTCTGGGCGGCAGCGCGGAGGATCACCTGTGTGTGTCGAGTTACAGCGTGGTAGGCTGCACCTGAACAGGCCAGAACTCTAGAGTCCAGATCAGGTGACCTCACCTAGTTTCTTCTTCAGGGTCGGAGGATCCTCGCCGCCTCTTATGACAAGTCAGCGCTGCTGTGGCGGCTGGACGACCCTGTTCCCAAGGTAACCACGATGAGCTGAGACCTGTCTGTCTGTCTGCCTCACCTGTCTGTCTGTCTGTCTGACTGTCTCACCTGTCTGTCTGTCTCACCTGTCTGTCTGTCTCACCTGTCTGTCTGACTGTCTGTCTCACCTGTCTGTCTGTCTGTCTCACCTGTCTGTCTGTCTGTCTGTCTGACTGTCTCACCTGTCTGTCTGTCTCACCTGTCTGTCTGTCTCACCTGTCTGTCTGACTGTCTGTCTTACCTGTCTGTCTGTCTCACCTGTCTGTCAGCTGACTCTGACAGGTCACAGCAGAAAGATGACGGCGGCGAGGTTCAGCTCATTTCCTCATCAGGTAGTGGCCGGGCAGTCGCGGACAGAACCATCCAGACACAATGGGACCTGCAGAGAGCAGCCTGTAGTCCCAGCCTGATCGTGCGGCGATTGGCTGATGACTGGCTGATTCAGGTGATTAATGGTGATGTGTCTGCAGGTGTGCAGGTAACTGAAGTAATGATCCTGCAGTGACCTGGTCTGTCTGAGAACTGTATCATCAGTGGACACTTCGACTCCAGATCAGAGTCTGGGACACCAGGTGGTGTACACATATAACTGTATACACTTCAACTGTACTACACTTCAACTGTACTACACTACACTTCAACTGTATTACACTTCAACTGTACTACACTTCAACTGTACCACACTTCAACTGTATTACACTTCAACTGTACCACACTTCAACTGTACCACACTTCAACTGTATTACACTTCAACTGTACCACACTTCAACTGTACCACACTTCCTTTGTACACACTTCAACATGCTACACTTCAGCACTACACTACACTTCAGTGTACTACACTTCAACTGCCACACTACACTTCAACTGTACTACACTTGAACTATACTACACTTCAACGCTGTTCACACTTCAACTGTACTACACCACACTTCAACTGTACTACACTTCAACTGTACCACCCTTCAACTGTCACACTTCAACATGTGGCACTTCAACTGTACTACAGTTCAACTATACATACAACTGTACTACGCTAACTATACTACACTTCAACTGTACTACACTTCAACTGTACTACTACTTGAACTGTGCCACTTCAATATACACTTGAACTGTACCACACTTCAACTGTACCGCTTCAACTCTACCACACTTCAACTGTGGCACACCACTCGCTGTACCACACTTCAACTTCAGCACTACCCACCACACTTCAACTGTACTACACTTCAACTGTACGCACGCTTCAACTGTACTACACCACACTTCAACTATACTACACTTCAACTGTACTACACTTCAACGCTATATACTACCTTCAACGCGCTACACTACGCTTGAACTGTACCACACTTCAACTATACTGCACTTGAACTGTACCTTCAACTGTACCACCACTTCAACTCTACCACACTTCAACTGTACTACCACACACTTCTTGTACCACACTTCAGCAGCTGTGCACACTTCTTTGTACACACTTCAACTATACTACACTTCAACTGTACCACACTTCAGCTGTACCACACTTCAACTGTACCACACTTCAACTGTACCACACTACACTTCAACTGTACACCACACTTCAACATACCACACTTCAACTGTACACTTCAACTATGCTACACTTCAACTGTACCACACTTCATTTCAGCACCACACTTCAACTATACCACCTAACTACACTACATGACTATTCACCTTTACACTTCAACTATACTACTTCAACTGTACTACACACTTCAACTGTACCACACTTCAACTATACTACACTTCAACTGTACTACACTTCAACTGTACCACACTTCAACTATACTACACTTCAACTATACTACACTTCAACTGTACCACACTTCAGCTGTACCACACTTCAACTATACCACACTTCAACTATACCACACTTCAGCTGTACTACACTACACTTCAACTATACTACACTTCAACTGTACTACACTTCAACTGTACCACATAACTGTACACACTTCAACTGTACTACACTTCAACTGTACCACATAACTGTACTACACCACACTTCATCTATAATACACTTCAACTATACCACACTTCAACTGTACCACACTTCAGTTGTACTACACTTCAACTGTACCACACTTCAACTGTACTACACCACACTTCGACTGTGCCACACTTCAACTGTGCTACACTACACTTCAGCTGTACCACACTTCTTCATGCTACACCCACACTTCAGCTATCTTACTTCAACTATACTACCAACTAGCTGTACCACACTTCAACTGTGCCACACTTCAACTGTGCTACCTTCCAACTGTACTACTACAGCAACTATACCACACTTCAACTATACACTTCAACTGTACTACACTACACTTCAACTATACTACACTTCAACTGTTACTACCTTCAACTGTACCACACTTCAACTGTACTACACTACCTTCAATACGCTAACTGTACTACACTTCAACTGTACCACACTTCAGCTGTACTACACTTCAACTATACCACACTTCAACTGTACTACACTACACTTCAACTGTACTACACCACACTTCAACTATACTACACTTCAACTGTACTACCGCTAACTGTGCTACACACTTCAACTGTACCACCCTTCCAGTTGTACTACACTTCAACTGTACCACACTTCAACTGTACCACCTTCAACTGTACCACACTTCAACTGTACACATAACTGTACTACACTCACTTCAACTGTACTACACTTCAACTGTACCACACTACACTTCAACTGTACTACACTTGAACTATACTACACTTCAACTGTACCACACTTCAACTGTACTACACCACACTTCAACTGTACTACACTTCAACTGTACCACACTTCAACTGTCCACACTTCAACTGTAGCATCACACTTCAGCTGTACTACCAGTTCAACTATACTACACTTCAACTATACTACACTTCAACTGCACTACGCTTCCGCTGTACTACACTACACTTGAACTGTACCACACTTCAACTATACTACATGAACTGTACCCTTCAACTGTACCACGCTAGCCTCTACCACACTTCAACTGTACTACACCACACTTCAACTGTGCCACAACTTCAACTGTGCCACACTGTGTACTACACCACACTTCAACTGTACTACACTTCAACTGTACTACACCACACTTCAACTGTACTACACTTCAACTGTACTACACTTCAACTGTACTACACTTCAACTGTACTACACTACACTTCAACTATACTACACTTCAACTGTACTACACTTCAACTATACTACACTTCAACTGTACTACACTACACACTTGAACTGTTTACACTTCAACATACTACATGAACTGTACCACACTTCAACTGTACCACACTTCAACTCTACACTTCAACTGTACTACACCACACTTCAACTGTACCACACTTCAGCTGTACCACACTTCAGTTGCCTTCAACTGTACCACACTTCAACTGTACCACACTTCAACTGTACTACACTTCAACTGTACTACACTACACTTCAGCTGTACCACACTTCAACTGTACACCACACTTCAACTATACTACACTTCAGCATACTACACTTCAGCTGTACCACACTTCAACTGTTACCACACTTCAGCAGCCACTACACTTCAACTGTACTACACACTTCAACTATACACTTCTTCATACCACACTTCAACTTTGTGCACACTACACTTCAACTATACTACACTTCAACAATACTACCTTCAACTGTTGCCACACTTCAACTTTGTGTACTACACTACCTTCAACTATACTTTACACTTCAACTGTACTACGCTTCAACTGCCACACACTTCAACTGCGCTACACTTCAACTATACCACATCAACTGTACTACACTACACTTCAACTGTACTACACCACACTTCAACTATACTACACTTCAACTGTACTACACCACACTTCAACTGTACCACACTTCCAGTTGTACTACCTTCAACTGTACCACACTTCAACTGTACCACACTTCAGCACTACCTTCAACTGTACTACACTACACTTCAGCTGTACCACACTTCAACTGTACTACACCACACTTCAACTATACTACACTTCAACTATACTACACTTCAGCTGTACCACACTTCAACTGTACCACACTTCAACTGTACTACACTTCAACTGTGCTACACCACTTCAACTTCTTTACACTTCAACTATACCACACTTCAACTGTACTACACTACTTCAACTATACCACACTTCAACTGTGCCGCTCGCTGTACCACTTAACTGTACTACTACACTTCAACTATACTGCTTCAACTATACTACACTTCAACTGTGCTACACTTCAACTGTACCACACTTCAACTGTACTACCTTCAACTATACCACACTTCAACTGTACTACACTTCAACTGTACCACACTTCAACTATACTACACTTCAACTGTACTACACTTCAACTGTACCACACCACACTAACTGTACCATGCCCTTCAGTTGTACTACACTTCAACTGTACCACACTTCAACTGTACCACACTTCAGTTGTACTACACTTCAACTGTACCACACTTCAACTGTACTACACCACACTTCAACTGTACCACACTTCAACTGTACCACACTTTAACTGTACCACACTTCAACTGTACTACACCACACTTCAACTGTACCACACTTCAGTTGTGCTACACTAACTGTACCACCACTTTAACTGTACCACACTTCAACTGTACACACTTCAACTGTACTACCACTTCAACTGTACTACACTTCACTTGTCTTCTTCATATCACCACTTCACTTCCTTTTTTGAGTGTTTTTTTTCTCATTCATTCATTCGTCCTCCCAGCCATTGCCACGGCGACTCCCCTTCTCCCTCTGTTACCTAGCAACAGCTCAGCCCACAAATCTCGCCCCCTCTCTCCTGCAGTCGAGTGATTGACTAGCTCCTGTCCTCCTATCACACAGCAACATGAACCCTGCACCTGATTGGACAGTTTTGTGATGAGCTGAGCTGTGATTGATCTCGGGTGAATACTGATTACGATTAAATGAAGGAGTTGAAGTGGTTGGCTAAACATGTTGTTATCAGGGCGGTGAACTGCGTCAGCAGCTTCGCTCAGGTAAGTCACCTCACTGGACGTCGCTCCTGACCATCGCCAGCTGCTCAGCTGTTTGCGTGGCGACTGCCTCCAGCTGGTCGACCTGTGAGGAGGAGGTGGAGCAACAACGTCGCTTCAGGTGAGGGCATTGGCGGATAACAAAGAACGCGTTATCCAGGTGTGTGTTTGTCCTGATCAGCCTGATCTCGACTGTGTTTGTGCTCAGAGCGGCGGCTTCAAATGCGGCAGCGACAGCACGAAGCGGTGATCAGGTGAAACAATCACACCAACATCAGGTATTTGTGACCACCTGACCCGCGAGCTGCTGACCAGTAAACCTCGATTGTATCAGCTAAATTAGCTCAGAGCTAACACTGACCACATCAGACATTTTTAATATTTATACAGATAAATGATTAAAAACTCTTTAATGACTATTAATATTACCTGATGAGTCACCTGATCTGATTATGTGAGCTGGCTGATCATCAATTAACATGAAGTGATGAAAACAGGTGATGAAAACAGAGTGAAGGAAGGATAGAGGAGGGATGGAGGAAGGATGGAGGAGATATGAAGGAGGGATGAAGAGGAAGGATGATGAGAGGCATGCGTGGATTCATGTTCTGCAGTTTCCATGACAACAGGAGGACCAGAATGCTTCATGTGTGCTGAGCTCTGACAGAAACATTAAATACATGAACACACACACACACACACTCTCAGACGGACCGTCAGGGTTCTGTGTGAGGAGTTCTACACGAGAACCAGAACGATGATCAACAACTGCTCATTAGCATAAATCAGATGAGAAATATTAATTAGTCAGAACTCATCCAACAGACCTCCTGATGTTTGATCAGAGCTGAGCTGTGTTTTGGTTAGAGGAAAACGTTCTGACAACGCGTTCTGTCTGTGGAGAGCTGATCAGAAGAAGCATTTCACGTGCATCCAGAACATGTAGAACCTCTTTAAAGGCCTGTGCGACTCGACCCAACCGTAATGTCTACGCATTGGATCCTGGCAAGTTCACCAGTGAAAATTCTGATGGACTACATTTGAAAATGAGAGACACAAACGCTCCAGACTCTGACCGGACCTGTCGGTTCTGGTTCCTGGTATCCGAATCTTTGGGTCTGGTCACATTGTCCAGGTTCTGTAGAACCTTCAGTCTAACCAGCGTTCTCTGTAGTCAGAGCGGTTGTTTCCTCGCGGCCGGATCATGACTGAGGTGCTGTTTACATCACGGGCATCTCCACCGGGGACCTGAGACCCGCCTACCGGACCAACACAATTACCGTCCATGATACTGATCAGCTGATCTAGACATTTCCCTAGTTTGTTGGTTCTTTTTTGGTTGTTTTGGTTCTTTTGGTTTGTTTTGGTTGCTGCTTGGTTCATGTTTGTAATCTTTCATTGTCTAATTGTTTAAGGCACTTCCTGTAGAGTCTGAACCAGGTTAAATAAAAACCTCTCAGTGTGGCCCATGGATGGTTCTCTGAGGGTCTCCTTGTGTTCTCGTGTTTAAATGGTCCTGCTCCTTTAATAACCTTGTCTCTTCCTGTCTGTCTTCAGTTAGTCCATCAGTACTTTGTGTCCTGGTCTCTTGTCAGTGAATCGTTGTCAGCGTGGATAAGTCGACTTCGCCGTCCTCTGGGCTTGACATCCTGAAACTATAGCGAGTCACAAAAGACTCAAACTGATCTGAGAGCTGTCCAGGAAACAGGCAGCTACTGTTCTTCTCCATTTTTTCTAACAGAAGTTCAACTAAGCTGAAACAACAGAGACACAAACAGCTACCTGAACTTTAAACAGTAGAGTAACGAAATAAAAACATTGTACAAATGTTATAGAAACATTATAAATATGGATATTTTCTGTGGTTCTTAGAAACAGATTTTAGACAAAGGCTGACCTGAGGTCGAATTTCTGCAACACTTGAGACTTCATTTGTCTCTCACGAGGGAGGCCAGACAACGTTTTCTGAGCGTTTCTAAAGCAAACCTCTGCTTCCAGCTGTGTAAACAGCTGAATGATGAAAAACCTTTAATTAGTCTTTATTTTATCTTCATGAAATAGCGTAAGACTGAACTTCAGTTCTTCAGTCAGGATTTAAAAAAGACGAGGTGTCTCGCGGTCTTTCTTAATTGGCTCTGATCCAAGTCCAGTGTCGATTACTCTGCTAGTCCAGTCTCATGTTTATATTCACTCATGCGATAATAATTCGTACATAATTTAATCTGACTCTCTTTGCTACGAGCCTTGATCCAAAGAAACATGAACCCAGTTTGGATGAAGCTCAGCTGAATTCAGATCCTAAAGAACATTTTGTGTACTCAAAGGTCAAGTTCAGGTTCAGGGTTCAATTTCAGGGTTCAGGGTTCAGGTTCAGGGTTCAGGGTTCAGGGTTCAGGTTCAGGTTCAGGTTCAGGGTTCAGGTTCAGGTTCAGGTTCAGGTTCAGGGTTCAGGTTCCGGAGTTCAGGTTCAGGTTCAGGGGTTCAGGTTCAGGTTCAGGTTCAGGTTCAGGTTCAGGTTCAGTGGTTTAACACCCCGACCTTCTGTTTGTTGATCTGTTTTATTATTTTTATTATTTGTTGATGATTCTTGTTTTTGTTTTTTTAGGTCATGTGACCTTTAAAGGGGATTAAAGGGACCTTCTTAAACAGACTGCAGGCAGAAGGCAACTGCTGATCAGAAATCAAACAACCTGTCAGTCGCTGAGGCGGTGGCGTGAATAATTTCGTTAAAAATGTTCAGACAACGATTAACGAGAAGTTAAATGAAGCGTGAACTAACTGTCTGAATTTTTTCATGAGATGACCACTTCCTGTTTAAACACAAGCTAAATGAAATCCCCTATGCGTGGCGTGAAGCGTTCGCGCCCCAACAGCCAAAACAAACATCGGTTATCTGAGTCAGGAAATTGGCTCCGTTTAAACTCTGGGTATAGTTACCTGGATCTTATGCATGAGTCAAACTGCTAACTTCCTGTTTAACCTTCCGCTAACTTGTTGGTAGCTATGAGCCTAGCTAGCACGCTAGATTAACTAATCAAGGTTACAACTGCATATTGCTGGTGACTGATTTTTAATTCGTCTGGCACGTAATAGGCTTTTTCCTAACACTGACCAGTTCTAGCGTTAACCTGAGAGCTTTATTTTGAAAGTCTAACAGGATGTTTGCTGCGCTAACGTTAGCCCTGATGATGGAGGGACAGTGTTCAGATTCATTAATAATCTGTTTGAACTCTTCATGTTGGACCTCAGCAGTTTGTCTCCTGATGAATCTTTTCTTTAATAATTAACGATGTTCTGTCTTTGTCATATTTGTTTACATTCTGCTGCTGTAACTTAATGTTTGATTTCTAACCGACTTGTTTAACCTTCAACCTGTCGTCACCTCAGATATTTAAAACTTGGCGATGACGCCGCGGGCTGTTTCACGCCTTGGTCATTAATGAAGAAACAGGAAGCAGCTGCTGCCTCAAACTCAACGACCTACAGACACTGAACACACCGCTAACAGATAACAGAACTTTGACCAGGGCAACAAGAAAACCACCTTGGTAGGTCAGACTGGACACCGCTGGTTTCAGGATCTGTTGGTCTGGCAGAAGGTAGACACTGATACTAGCTGTTCGCTGTCCTCACTACTGACTGCTGGCTGCAATCAGCATCCGATGAGTCACAGAGTTTAACCACAAAACAGATGTTGCTTCTTATCATTATTTAATACGCGAGCTCCAGCTGCTTCTGTTTACATCAGCCATCGTACGGTGGCCTCTGTGGAACAAACCCAAAGTTTTACCTCTCCAGAAATGATCAGGCTGCTGGCAACAGATGTTAGCTCAGTTTTTTAGCTGCTGTTAGCTCAGTTTGTTAGCTGCTGTTAGCTCAGTTTGTTGGCTGCTGTTAGCTCAGTTTGTTAGCCGGGCTGCCCGGACTGTGAGCTCAGAGCTCGGTGTTAGAGTTTGGCACCACAAGTTTTGGACCAAGAAGAAGTTTACAGGAGGGGGAATGCTGACTGAGAGCTGGTGTTGTGCCAGAACTGGAGCTGGGCAAGCGGGAGACAATGTAACTGGGCTCAGCAGCTTCTATTAACATAATGGCAGAGGAGAAGAGAGTGAAGAGAGGGCTGACGGAGGAAGCTAAGAAGAAAAAGGAAAAAGATGTTTCTGATCACGCATCTAACTCATTTGTCTCCTTTCAGAATTTCTCCATTTATAATCTTAATGTCTTTAATTCTGAAGGTGCGAGGTGGAGCTGATGGAGGTCGAAGTCCAACTGTCTTCGTGACGTTCGTGTCAAACTGAAATAAAGCTGACCAGCGGCTGTTTGCATGTTTAACACATTTTGCTGTAGGTCTGGGAGGAGGAGGAAGGAGGGAAGGAGGGGAGGAGGGGAGGAACAGAGAGGAGGGGGATTAGGAGGAGCGGGTGTATTCAGATGTCTGTTCAGTCCCGGAGCTCAGATGGAGGTTTTCACTCCTGCTGAGGAGAATCTGGCGGCATGTGTGACTTCTGAGACACACACACACACACACACACACCATCCCCTCCTCTCAGTTTCCACGGTGACGGCATCCCTCCATCCTCATCCTCCTCCTCCTCCTCCTCCTCCTCCATCATCTCTCGGTCCGGCTGCTGTCGGCTTGTCTGTGTCGTCAGGATGGTGGATAAAGGGCTCAAATGAGACCCGGACCTGTGTGTGTGTGTGTGTGTTTATTTCTTTATATAGTTCATGGAGGTTCCTCAGAGAACCTTTAAGAAACCACACAGGATGTTAAGATGTGTGTGTTTGGCCAGTGTGTCGTAATGTGTGTGTGTGTGTGTGTGTGTGTGTGTGTGTGTGTGTGTACTGTATGTGTTTATTTCTTTATGGTTCTGTGGGGTTTCTCAAGAAGACCTTTAAAACTACACACAGGATGTTAAGATGTGTGTGTGTGTGTGTGTGTGTGTGTGTGTGTGTGTGTGTGTGTGTGTGTGTGTTGAGTGCGTTGTTGCTAACGTTTTTCTTTGATTCTGTCAGAACCACCTCCAGCGGGTATGGCGTATTGTGTGTGTGTGTGTGTGTGTGTGAGAAGGATGATTGTTTTATTTTGATAGTACAGACGGACAGGAAACATGCAGTCTGTCTGTAGGAGTAATCAGATTACTCATCAGTGTCTTTGAGTTAGCAATACGAGTTGTAACCCACCAGATCTGGCGGCTGTTCATGTTTTAACTTCCTGTTTTTAGAGTAGTCGTGTTCCGTGTTTAAATCACCGTATATTTACCTGATATCTGAGGAAGGAGCTTTGACTTTGTAACCAATCACAAGAACCTGGATGTGTGACGTCGCGCTCCCATCGTCGGTTTTAATCGCGTGTTTGATTGAATAAGTCGTGAGATTTGTGCGAGCCATTCGTCACATGACTGATCCAACTGCTTCCTCATAGCTCATGGCCCACAGATCTGGCAATAACCTGATGAAACCAACACACATGTCTGATCTACTTCCTGTTTCCTGTTTGGACTGGAGAATTTGGCGCCACCTACTCCTGATCTCATGAACTGGCCAAATAACTGTGACTACCTGTTGGTTCCTTGTTGGCTCCTTGTTGGCTCCTTGTTGGTTCCTTGTTGGCTCCTTGTTGGCTCCTTGTTGGCTCTGTTGGTTCCTGTGGCTCCTTGTTGGCTCCTTGTTGGCTCCTTGTTGGTTCCTTGTTGGTCCCCTTGTTGGCTCCTTGTTGGCTCCTTGTTGGTTCCTTGTTGGCTCCTTGTTGGCTCCTTGTTGGCTCCTTGTTGGCTCCTTGTTGGTCCCTTGTTGGTTCCTTGTTGGCTTCTTGTTGGCTCTGTTTGTTCCCTTGTTGGCTCCTCTGTTGGTTCCTTATTGGCTCCTTATTTAGTTCATGTTGGCTCTTATTTAGCTTATTGCTTCTTGTTAGTTCCTTGGTTGGTTCCTTGTTGGTTCCTTGTTGGCTCCTTGTTGGCTCCTTGTTGGCTCCTTGTTGGCTCCTTGGTTGGTTCCTTGTTGGCTCCTTGGTTGGTTCCTTGTTCATTCCTTATTTGGCTCATATTTGGTTTCTTGTTTATCCCTTGGTTGGTTCCTTGTTCATTCCTTGTTGGCTCCTTGGTTGGTTCCTTGTTCATTCCTTGTTGGCTCCTTGTTGGTTCCTTGTTGGCTCCTTGGTTGGCTGGCATCTGAAGGGAGGGAGCAAGCTCCAATGGACACGATGTCGGTTGAATCAGTTGATCTGGATTGACTTGTAGAGAGGACACTGGTGGAAAACCAAAAATAAAATGAACATGATGAAGTGTATTTCTGGTTCCTGGTTCTTGATGAAGACTTAAACTATGTACAACACAAAGTATGCTGAACGCTGCCCCCTGCAGGACACATCTGAAGTTAAATCATGAAGTTTTGACCCCTCCAGGACTCCATATGGCTTCTTTTTGTTGTAACGTGTCTGTTCATCAGAACCAGAACCAACAGACAGGCTTCAGTTTGAGGACTGGGGAGGTGTCGTGGTGATCCTGATGAGCTGGATTCAGATCCGGTGTTTAAAGATGGTTCCTCAGTGGTTATCAAAGTTCTCATAGGTCAGTTTCAAACATTAACGTGTTTGTAACGAAATGTTTAATAGAAGTCGTGAAAGTGATCGATTCCCACTCAGGATCAGGACCGGATGATTTGGTTCTCTCTGCTGCTGCAGCGTTGAAGCTGTTTGTGTTTTCAGGCTGAACTTGATCCTCGAGTCACATGAGGAGAAATATTCGTGAGAACAGAGAGAGGTCAGACATAGAACAGTCCACTGATTCACTGGAGGTGGAGGAGGAGAGAAGAAGGAGGAGGAGGTCCAGGTTTTGGAGCAGTCTATGAGGGCGTGCAGAGACTGTCAGGTTTTAGACAGTCTGCGGGCGTCCAGAGACTATGCTGTTTAGGAGCAGTCTGCAGGGACGTCACAGAGACTACGTCAGGTTTAGACAGTCTGCGGGGGGCGTCACGGAGAACTGCGATCAGGTTTAGACGGTCTCTTGAGGAAGTCACGGGAGACTACGTCCGGGTTTAGACAGTCTGTTTGACTCTCTCAGTCTTTTGGTTTTTATGTTGTCTTGTTAATTTGCTCTCAGATTTGACAATTGGAGATTAAACGGCTGGAGAGACTCGAGAGGACACAGAGGACAGAGGACGAACAGGTGTGGACAATTCAAACCGAAAACACTGAAGCTAGACTGGCAGAACAATAGCGCACAATGTTTGTTGAAGCTTGAGTTCAGACCTTCACGTTCCCCTCAGGATGAATTCTAATAACTTTATTGATCCTCTGACTTCATCATGGAATCCAATACTTTGTTTAGGTCAAACTTGCTGAACTGAACACAGTCACATCACCTGGACTGCAGTGTGTTGATGTGTTGGTGTTCAGGTGTCAGTGTGGTCTCTCTGAGCTGTAGTTTGGGTGTGGGAGTCTTTGGTTGACAACGATCAGATATTGATCAGTCAGTGAAGAAATGTCGAAGCTTCAAACAAACACACACCCATTTACAAGCGAGATGAGAAAGACAGAGAGCGAGCTCACACTTCACATTTATTATTACTTGTCTGTTTTTATCATAATGATGTTTTACACTAACGAGAACATTCACATAAACATTGTTTGAAATATTACACAACATTTGGTACAAAATGTACGTTAACAAACGTCAATCATCAGCTAACATTAATGAGAAGGCTGTGTATCCATCATATAAATAGCATACCATCACTTAACAATTTCCAGCCAGATCAGTCCTGAGAGTTCAGATGATGTTACCCACCCACTTTAAAACGTTAGCCAGCAAGCTAACATTAGCCGGCTAAAACACAATATGACAATACATGTGACATATTTTTAGTAATCTTAGCTTTCACTCTGGACTCTGTGTTTTAGTGGGTGTCGATGATTGTTAGCGTTAGCAGGCTCCAATGCTAAGCTAATGTTTCTCTAATGTTTAGTTCCTGGATTGGACGAGTTATGAACTTGCAATTGATGTAAGTGCTGTTGCAGCTGTTAACGAGAATCGTCAAATGGCTCATGATTCCAAACTGTTTTATTGTGTGACTCAGATGAGTCCTTAAAAACACCCATGGAGTTATGATGCGTTTAATCTTCATAGGCAGCCTGTCCAGTGGAAGCAGCTTATTACAACCAATATTTCTGTTTATTGTCAGTCTGTAATGTCGAATTATCACAGTCAGAGTCCTTTATTGTGTCCCGTGTTGAACTAAAGTGGGTGTCTTGTTAGCAAATTAGCAAATTATGTCCCAGATTCTGTCGTGTCTGAACTCTGACTAACTAAACTCAACCACATGGAAAAGTCTGGACCGACATACTGATGGTCCTGAAAAAGCACGACAACCTGACAGAGACAAAGGCTGTCAGTTTCTGATGGATCATCTCAGACTGATTGATAATTGATAATTGATCACTAGCTCTTGAACCTCTCTGGCTTCGAGCTCGTCGATGTTTCATCTTTTAAATTTGTGATTGGAGATTTTGAGTCTTGATCGTCTCCCTGCTCATTTAATTGGACTAATTGCAGAGACGATGGCGAACTGAGTGTCGCATGCTGAAGCGAGCTCCCATGAGGCTTCGGTTTCGATTGCTGCTGCTGATTGATGAGTCCATTCAGGGAGGAAGCTGAAAGCTAATGGCACAACAGCTAATTTATGACAGCATTAACACAGAGCGGACCGGAGGCGTGGAGGGGAGTAATAATGTCGGAGCAACGCATTAGACCGAGCTCGAACCAGGAAACTGAGGAAGATGTGGTGATGATGGTGGCAGCAGGACTCCCCTCTGAAGTACAGCTTCTCTCATTTTGTTTGTGAGGACGTTTTGACAAAGTGAAGACATCTTCAAAAAAATTAAAACTTTTGACAATTATGGAAAAATAAAACAGAACACAGTGAAATGAGATATTTTGGAGTAAATAGAGACGTCTTATGGAAAGTAAGGAAGACGTTATTAAAAGAAATGATGACATCTTTGGATGGAGACAGTTTAAAAAGAACTAAAACATGGAGACGTTTCAAACATGAGGTGATGATGTCTTTTGGGAAAACTAGGGACATTTTTAAAAAAGGACAGATATTTCTTAAATGTTTGGACATTTCACAGAGAAAAACAACAACATACTTGGAAAATGAAGACATTTATGAGATGATGAAGAAGTTGTTGTGTTTTTATGATGTTTATGGGTAAAAAAGTAAAGTGAGGACTTTTATTTCAGAAAAATTTGTAATCAAACTTTCTGAAAAGTTCTGAACAACTTTTTAATCAGATATTTTTGGGTTAACGGGGACGGTTCAAGTTGGACGGACACTTTTGGAAACTTTAATCAACATATTTCTAAAAAGAAGATTATTCTGGTGATTTTGACCATTTTTGAACTTAATCAGCCAATCAGACACAAGAATTTTATTCTGGCTGCAATAATATGAATAGTAAATATCTATTAATATAAGTTTATCAAAATAAACAGTTATCTGAACAGTTGTGAACAAGCATTTTTATGGTGAAACTATAAAGTCTTAAGCTTTTGTGTCCACTGAGATACATGAACAAACAAAAGGAAACACATCTGGAAATATGACAATAAATGATAAAAAGAAATATATTTTGGTACTTGGTCCCACACTGAGCACTTTTCTAACTCTGACATCTTCCAGAGTGTTTAAGAAAGCAGTCTAATGAAGGTGAGTCACAAGTCTTCACGTTCACACATGAAATTATTCAGTTTGAGATCTTATAAAAGTTTCTGTTCACAAAGTTACACCACAAAGCTCTGTGAACACTTTTTATTTCTTTCATTTATATTTACTGATTGGCTGCTTGAACTGACAGCTGTGTTCTGATTGGCTGTTTGAACTGACAGCTGTGTTCTGGTCTGATGAATGGTTGATTGGCTGTGTTCTTCCTCAGCTCACTGTCTATCTGGGAAAGAGAGACTTTGTGGACCACATGGTTTCTGGTGGAGCAGTCGGTGAATATTATGTGTTTGTTGTGTTGATATGTGTAATGTCTGTTCCTGATTGGTCGTTCTGTGATGGTGTTAAATGATAAACTGTCAGTCAGGACTTTGTGTCTTTTCGTTCTTCAGACGGCGTCGTCCTGATTGACCCTGAGTACCTGAAGGAGAGGAAAGGTGACGGATCCAGATGAAGCTTGTTTAGTTGAATTTCCTGTTTTCTTTTCTTTATTTAGTGAAAAATATCCTGATTTAAATCTATATTCAGTCATCAAATCCTGGAATCAGTTTGGTGTAGAAACATCTTTTTACGAGTTCGGTACGTTGACTGGAGTTCCTCAGGTATCATTCTGGATCCTCTATTATTTCTATTATAAAGATTTAAAGGAACTTTTAATGAATAATATAATCATTAGTGAAAAGGAGTTAGGATGTGTTTAACAGCTTAGCACAAACACTATTCATGCTGATATGTTCATGTCAGGATGTTAATGTGTCTTTTGTTCCCTTCAGTGTTAGATGACTCTGTTACCAATGGTTCGATGCAAATTGGAGGATGGACGTCCTCGGTTTAGCGTTTGGAAAAGACGCCTGTTGTGGTGAATGTCCGGTGGTTTCTCCGCTGCCGAAGAAAGAGTCCTAACTCGTCTTCAGGAGCAGCCTGATCAAACTGGGAAGAACACAGCCCACCGTTCACGTTCGAGGTACTGAGTCCATCAGTTTCAGATCTGAGATTGGAAAGCTTAAAATGGTTTACAGATTTTTAACTTGGGGAGATTGTTGGGATGGTTCTTAAAAGGTTCTTTGGTTCTACAAGGAGCTGTGAAGCTCCCAGATGAAGATCCTCTTTATTTAGGGGACTAAAGGTTCTTCATCTGTTGATTTTATTGGGAATTTTGCATGTTCCTCACAAGAAACATACAAAAGCAGATCTAATTCACAGTCAGAATAATCTGCATTATTTATTGGGTTATAATTATTGATGATGAAGTTGCAGCAGGTAAAAATGGAGCTCAGTTTAATGACTCAACCTGTAATTTATTTTTTTAAATTCTATCTTCTAATGAAATAAATGTTGTGGAGTCGTATCACAAAACTCTACTTCAGTACAGTGCTCGTGTAAATGATTAAACTCGTGAGTTGATTTAATGTTTCACAGCAGAAATAAATAACTCATTATCTCCTCCAGGCTGTCGGGGATAATTAGTTAATTGCACATTTATGAGTTCAGGCTCAAAAAGACACTCCCTGTGATTACTATGATGGATAATTTTTTGAAAAACCTCGAAAGACAATTTTATTGGCTGCTCTGTTTTCAACCAACGCTGACAAATGTAAATAAAGTTTAAATTAAGCAGAAGGCTCAGATCGAATATTAATGAGGAAACAGTTGATTCGTTTGTCAGCTGGTTTCTTCTGGCGGCTGTGCTGATGTTAGTGCTTCGCTCAAACACTGATGAGTAACTCATTTGTTTAAGTGACAGATGAGACGTTGTGACTGATAATAAACTAGAAGTTATCATTTTTATGTTTCCCTTCATGTGTCTGCAGATCCCTCTGAACCTGCCGTGCTCCGTCACCCTGCAGCCGGGCCCTGAGGACACGGAAGGTAGAACTTTTCTCTCCACATTTCTTCATCCTCGCTGAAAACCTACTCAAAGAAATGAACATGAACTCTGAGAAGTAGTAGTATTTTTGTTATCGTGTCTTCAGGCCTGCGGCGTGGACTTTGAGGTGAAAGCTTTCTGTGCAGAAAATGTGGAAGAAAAGATCCACAAAAGGTAAAAATGAGTCTGCAGCAGCTCGACCCCCGAGAGACTCCAGACATGAATTATGAATGAAAGTGAGATCACTCGTGCATTAGCGGCTTCCTGCTGCTGATGATCAGACTTGCGTCAGTGCCCTGTTGATGGTGATGTTGTTGTTGTTGCGGAACTGGTGTCTGGTGATCCGGAAGGTGCAGTATGCTCCAGAGAAACCGGGTCCTCAGCCCACTGCAGAAACCACCAGGCAGTTCCTGATGTCGGACAAACCTCTGCACCTGGAGGCCTCGCTGGACAAAGAGGTACGAGTCCTGAACCGTGATGGACCGTGAACCACCCGTACACACTTCAACCAGAAAATGCACAACGAGAGTACAGATAGTCAATTGTTGTTGTCAGAGTGAGTCAAAGTGACAATATGAACAGATAGCAGAAAGCGTTAATACAGCGTTCAAAGTCTTTGAACTGGAAGCTCAGAGATCCTCACACATACAAAGTTTGACCACAAGTTCACCTGAAATTCTCAGATAGTTCTGAGGTTCTGATCCTGAGGCAGATCCTCATCTGGACTCAAGACTATCACAAAGTCTCTCCACAGGAGCTCCACTGAAAAACAGCCAGCTATACGACACAATTTACAACCCAAACTCTTGGCTGGTTCTCGTAATGAGTCACAGCTGCGATAAAATGAGCTGTAAACTGTGGTCATAAATCACGAAGGAAGACACGCAGTGTAAAACAAAATCTAAAATACCATAGAGTTAAAAGTTTTACAGTGTAATGAATGAATGTGTCACCACATAAATAATCCTGAGGTGTTTAAGGCCAGATTAAAACCAAACTCTGACTCATATTTACTCAGACCTATCAAACTGTGACTCTGTGATCTCATTGGTTGATTGTTCATGTGGTTACCTGTTGAAGCGAGCGAGTCCAAACCTGGCGAACAAAAACATTCAAATCATTCAAAGCAGCCCCCTTTTCTGTGTGCTCCAATCACAGTTGAGTAAGCCTCGGTCGACTTCCTCCTTTCCTGACGTATGCTACGTGTTAGCTACATGCATATGTTTAGTTTCTTCTCAGATTTATTATCCGCAGGGGAACCGATCAGCGTCCAACGTCACGTCACCAACAACACCAACAAGACGGTGAAGAAGATGAAGATCTCTGGTAGGTCAGAGCTCCTGTTCCTACCTCTGTTCATCTGTTTGAGGTGGTGCTGATTATTGATGTGTCTCCACAGTTGGAGCAGTATGCAGATATCTGCCTGTTCAACACGACACAGTACAAATGCCGGTGGCCACCGAAAGAGTCAGAGTGAGTTTGCATGAAGTTCTCAGTTCCGGAGCTTTCGACCCGTGTCGACGTGGTTCTGGGTTCAGGTGATGAGGTTACAGTAAAGATATCTTTCTGTCCTCAGTGACGTCGTCACTCCCAGCTCGACTTTCTGCAAAGTTTTCACTCTCACTCCGTTTCGGTAACAACCGAGAGAAAGCGAAGGCCTCGCTCTGGGCGAAACTGAAGCCACGAGGACACGAACCTGGCCTCAGCACTGTGAGTCCAAGCGACTTCATGTCAGGACATCGAAGCAGAACCTGAATTATTTATGTTAATTTAGGGCCATAAAAGTAAAATCAGGAGAAACCTGGAACTGATCCGAACTCATAAAATCAGTTTGACAGGAAGAATTCACCAAATGTTCAACTTTACACATCCGACTTAAACTGCAGCTTTATTGACGGTCCAAATCAGACACCTGAGTACAGTGCATACAGTTCATCGCGGTGTGAAGGCTGCTGATTGAGTCTGACTGAATACTTTCTGTCCTGTCCGGGGTTAAAGAGAAGGCAATAAAGGAAAGATCCTCGGCATCTGTCATTAATGCATTACAAAGTCAAAAGTGAAGCTGAAGGTGCGTGTCGGCGGGTCAGTACACTCAGTTCACTGTATAAATGTGTATCGATCCCACTGAAGTCAGTGTTTCTGCTCTCTGACTTTACGTATTACTAGCTTCATACAGTGTGTGCTGTACATATATTAACCTACATCTGTTTGCTAATAACACACACCATTTAACGTTACGTTACAGTACAAGAAGAAAGTACATGGAGTGTGTACTCGAGTACTTCTGACACTGATGATGAAAAAAGCACAACAGGAAGTACAAATTTTAGGGAAGACAAACAAATGAAATGTGGAAGTGACAATATGAGCAGATAACTAAGAACTGCAAAATACAACGTTCAAAGAGATCCTCACACATACAAAGTTTGACCACGGAGCTTCAGACTTGATGAGTTCACCTGAAGTTCTCAGGTAGTTCTGAGTTCTGATCTGAGAACAGATCCTCATCTGGACTTTCGATGCATTGACTCTGTGTCTTTGTACCTCTGTGATTCGTCGTCATTTGTGGACTTCATTAAATTTAAAGCTCAGTTTCAGTGTGACTGTAAGTTTAACAGATATTTGGTGTTTTGTGTGTCGGCCATGTGTTGACACCATGAGAGTTAATAGCATCAATAGAAATGAGTAGAAACTCTGTACTGCTGCTGTGAAGCTGAAGTGTTAAATGTTCATTGATTTCAGGCTCCTGGGAGATCTGGCAGCGAGGTAACCTTTCACTTTCACGTCACTGAGATCATGGATGAACTGATACAAACACTGCAGAGATTTACCGTCACCCTGAACGTCTCATCACAGTGATGAATGTGTTATGCGGCTGCTGTGGATTCTTGCTGCGTTCATGTGACGATCATTTCAAGTGACGTCTCTGTGGAGCTGCCGTTCACATTAATGCACCCCAAGCCGTTAGAAGAGTCCATCTACAGAGACGGTGAGTTTGCTGGCTCCCCTGAAGGTTAATGATCTCGTCATTCACGCCGGCTCAGGCTAGCATCAACACGGCCGGACCAAACACAACCTCTGGACCAGCAGGTAGCTTATCGAAGCCACCTCGATAAGCTACCTGCTGAGATCAAACAATGTTGCGAGACCCGAACACAACCTCTGGACCTGGTCTGACGTGTAGTAATCAGATTACTTTCACACTGTGCTCCTGATGTCTTATCATGCTCTCTCTCTCTCTCTCTCTCTCTCTCTCTCTCTGCAGCTCCAGATGAAGCTCAGATCGACACAAACCTGATTGAGTTTGACACAAAGTAAGCAGCCGTCTCACTTCCTGTCCGTCTGTCTCTCTTCCTGTCTGTCTCTCTTCCTGTCTGTCTTCCTGTGGGGCGGTGTACCTTTCTGGTTTACAGCCTTGTCGATATTCCTGACAGCAGAGAGGGTTTTCCTCTCGTCTCCAGAGTCTCTCTTAATGCGTCTTAATGTTGCTGCTGCAGGAAATGAGCTGTGAGCTGGAAACTCTTCCTGCTGTCAGCAGAGACCGAAGCCCTCCGACAGCAACAAGTCTGCAGTTTACATTTCGTTACTCACCTTCAGACAAACACTATGAGGCTTTATCACCACAGAACAACAACAGGACTTTGATTGGCTAGTGCATTAAATCTAAAACTGAAGTGTATATTTTGTTTTGGATTCTGACAAGCGTTCAGTTAACAATCAATAACGTTTAACAAACCACAGAAAAGATCAATCAGTTTATAGATTTAAATCTCAGCTAACAGTTTCCCCCCTGCTTCAGTCTTTTATGCTAAGCTAACTGTGTACAACATGAATATGTTTCAGTATCTGCATTACTGTGATGCACTTCAGATATTAATTCTATGTACTCTGCAATGTGCTCATAGTACTTCTAAATTTGAGAGTACAGCTGTTGTGAACTTACTGGAAATGGCCGATCACATCTCCTAAATATGAACCACATGTCCAGCTCATGCTGAGGCGTTCACCTCCACCTCTTCAGCTCAGCAGCTTCCTCAACGCCGTTTCTCAAAACCCAGCGGTCCCTCTTACCGTCAACTACGAACTGGATTACGGACAACCGCGCTGACTTTGGGCAAGACGGACTGGGGTGGACGAGGACTGAGACACAGGAAGTTAGCGAGTTAGCGGATTAGCTGACTGGTTAGCTTGCTAATGGTTCATTAATGTTGTGTAAATTAAACTTTGTTAATAAATCAGACTTGAGACATATTTTAAATATTATCAAACAGTAATTTGATGATGAAACTTTCACAGTGTAACATTTACACACTTTAAAACTCTGCACGGTCAAATCAGAAAAGCAAACTGCTGCTTCATCAGAAAATGCAACGTTTTGTAATTTATTCTCAGCAAAGAGACAAAAAAAATCACAAAAAATCGAGGTTAGCAGATCAGCAGGAAGTCGACTTCTGTTTACTTTCAGTCACATGATTCGTTTCAACTTTATTTCGCCTGAGATTTCTTTGACATTTTGTTTGAATTAACTCCTCCCCCCTCTCCCCCATCTCCCTCAGCGATGATGACATCATCTTCGAAGATTTTGCCCGCCAGCGGCTGATCGGGGCGAAGGACGACAAGGACGAGGACGAGGAGCCGGTGGGCTAACAAACTGGACGCGACAGATAAAAGCGCAGAAGCTGCCGTCACCACCGCTGCTGTTTGTTGTTTCCCGCTGCTGTTTGTAGTGTGGAGCTAACGGAGGTCACCTTTAGGTCCGGACACCCCTGAAACACTCGGCGGACGGTGCCGTGTTTGTGTTCTCGTTCATGTTCGTCCTCTCTCTGCGTCCTGCTAGGAATACTTACGCGTGAAGCGTCAGTTGTGTTTCAGTGAACGGCTCTCACTCTTAGCCGACCAACCCGGAGACTACGACCCGGCCGAATGCGTCGTACCAGCGGCTGGTAGCATGCCTCTAATGTCACTTTGTTCTATGTGTTTCATTAGGAGCGAGCAGGAATAGCGTTGGTAAGGGTAGTTTGATGTATTAAGTATCAGGGTCTTCATAAACACTGCCAACACTTTGGGTCCATCTGGGCCGGACTTCAGCCTTCAGGCAGACCCGGTTTTCTTAACAGTCGTGGCTGCAGGCGCGGAGGAAAGAGTCCCGACCACGGAGGACCGAAGCTGTCAGAGAGCGCCACCTGTCAGCCGAGAAGGAACTGGTGGCCTCGTTTGCATGAAATGCATCCATGCTGGCGCGGTTGTGCGATCATAATACTCAGCATCTATAGAGGACGGCCCAGACACGTGTTGATCATTTTACGAATCATCGGCAGAGTTTAGATCCGACCAATCACAGAAGAGACCATTAAAACTGCGAAGTGAGTCTCACCACTCTCAGCGTGCGGCGACTGTTGATGATTCAGAAAATGATCATCAGGGAAGTGAAGTGATCGTTGAGGCGTGAACACAGTTTGCCCCTCCATGAGTCAGTGTGTTATTAGTACTGTGTATGTGTGTGATGATGTCATAGGTCACCTGACCGACTGAATGAATCTGGACAGCATAACATCAAAAACACCTGAAACATCTTTATTATTTGGACAAATATTGGCTTTTATTTTGATAGGGCCAGGAAGTCACCTGTATATTCCACTGCATCTTAGAAATAAGGCGTTTGTGGCCACCGCAATGTGAGTTCTGAAATTCTGTTCAACATTAGCAAACACTCATGGTGGACTCATGGTGAGAACGCCACAGTCGAAGGGTCGAACACTGAACCGTCAAACCACGGAGCACCGTGCACGGTAAATCTGACGTGCAGGTTCCCCCTTTTAGGGTCATTTCTGGATAATGCACAATGAAAGCGATGTCGAGTGGTCATTCAGTCTTGGAAAATATCGGCTGTCAAGTTTTCAGTGACCACTGTGATGCTTAAATACATTTCTGCACAAATATATAGTAAATAATCATCAGATGATGGTTGAGGTGGGATCCCAGGTTACATTTGGTAGCCACCCTTCTGCATCTTTTGTGCTCCCTGCGCAGAACCAACCAACCTGCATGCAACCAAAGCCTGCTCACTGATGTTGGTTCCTCATCTACAGCACAGATAGAGATCAGGTTTAAGCACATCAGCTACTTCATTCAGACATTTATTGATCCATCACCCTGACCTCTGACTTTCTCACAATGCTGTGAAGAGTTGCCAGAGGAGAACCTACAACCCACGTGGTTTGGGCGTAGTTCACCTTACGTACCTACTGTATTACATGATGTAAGCTAACTCCTGGAGTAACTTGAAGAAGACCTTTGATTTTGGAGTCCTGTGTTTAAGTACATCCACTGACCTCGACCTCCTCCATACGTGGACTTTCTTGCTCAACACAAAGCTACGAAAAGCTGCTAGAAGAGTCATAGATTGTAATGTAGAACCACGGAGCAAACTGCATTTGACATTAGGTCAACATGAACCGTGATTTTCTACATTTTTACATTATTGTAGAAATAACAAACAGGTCTTCTTCCTTTATTGACCTACTAACAGAAGGTCCTGCTGTCCAGAAGGATGAACAGCACAGGTCCTTGTGCCTTTCTTCTAGCACCGCCTGACAAACAGGTCAGTCAGAGATTCACATGAATGTTTGAAATCTTGACCTGGAGAAACAAACATCATTGTCTTTTCCGCTGGAACAACCTTCACTGTCATCACAGTCTTTACTCTGAGCAGCCTGAAAATCCTGAAGAATCCATTTCGTATTTCTTTAGTCGAACTGCAAGTAGATGATCGGTTGACTGTTGCTGAGAACAGGATGTACATGAGTCCCACATGAAGGTGTTGACATCCGTCCGAATAGACATGTTCGCGAATTTGTGAGAAGAAATGTGACGCTGCCCACCAGGTAGAAACACATCATAACGATCAGGTGAGTGCCACAGGTGTGAAACGCCTTCCAGCGGTCCTCGTCGGCGGCTGTCGCTCGCAGCACGGCACTCAGGATCTTCATGTAGGAGAAGATGAGCGGTATGTCCACACCCACTAAAACGAAGCGATCACAAGCGGACCCGCCGCGGTGTTCTTGTCTGTCTTCCCCGCCGCATCCAGGCCCCGATGCGCCATGTGGTCACAGTAGCAGTGCTGAATCGGTGTTGGAGCTACGAACTGCGGCGCGCACCTGCAAGCACGACCAGCGTGCCATGATGGAGCAGCTGCGGGCAGCGTGGTGCAGCAACTTCACAAGCAAAAGCGAGTCCACGATTACGGTGTGGTGCGGCGGGTGGCAGATGGCCACGTATCGGTCCAGTGCCATCACCAACAGCAACGTGGACTCCAACGAGGACAGGAAGTGAGTGAAAAACATCTGAGTCAGGCAGCAGCCAATGAGATCTTGTCCCGATCCGAACAGGAGGCCAGGAGCATGTTGGGGATGGATGGCGGTCTACGAGAATGTCGATGGTGGCATGCAGATGAGGAGGTACATGGGACTGTGCAGACTCTCCACGCTGCGGATCACGTACAACAACAACGAGTTTCCCAGCAGCACCGACAGGTAAGAAGCGGTGAACGGCAGCGTAGCAGCCGGTGTTCCGCAGCACCCGGGAAGCCTCTGAACACGAGAAGGTGCTGTGGGGAGAAGTTCCTGCCTGACGCCTCCAACATGGTGCCAGCTTCACCTGAACAGGAACATCAACAGTCTGAGAGGATACAAAGACTTTAATGGTAAAACCACAGAAGTGTGAATGTGTAGGAATATCTCTATTGGCTGATCTGGCAGCAGGTTGGTCTCCACCCACCCAACTCCCGTCCTCATATGAAACAAGCACCTCCTGACTCTACAGCCTTATGACTAAACATTTACTATGATCTGAATCAGGAAGAATGAAAGTTATCATAATATCATGAAAAATTAAGACAATTTAAAGCAAATTATTATTCTATTATTATATGTGATTATTAAATTATTAGGTAAATATTCACAGATCACTCACATCTGCTGTCATCCAGCCATACAGATCGTTTTGTTGTTGATATTTCCTGTTGTTGTCATATTTTCTGAATCACAGTCACAATATATATTTATATATATATATATATATGTATTTATAACATTTAAAATCTTCATCTGCCAGTAAACACAAACAAACACAAATCAATTTATGGTATTATAAGCAAGCTTTGTTTGTCTTGACAAATTGTTTAATAGTTAAATCTTTACCATAAAAAATAAATTAATTAATGAGAATTAACAACAGTGTTTAAGCAGTAAACACAAGAACATGAACAAACATAAATGTTAATAACCAATAACGAATGTTAAACAATATACGAATGTCTAACAAATGTTGACAAGCAATAAAAATGTTAACAGAAGCAATGACAAGCGTTAAACAATAACAAATGTTAACAACCAATAATAATAAGCGTTAAAAAAAGTTAACAATCAATAACAAGCGTTAACAACTAACAAATGTTTAACAACCAATACCAAATGTTATAAACGTTTACAAATGTTAACAAGCAATAACAAATATTAATAGCGTTAACAAGCGATAAGAACTAATAACAAATGTTAACAAACATTAACAAAAGATTAACAAGGCGTTAACGAAGCAAACAGTTCAAATCAGTTATAGTAGATTAATTAATAAGAGTGAGCGTTGGTACCTGCTGAGAAGCCGTCAGTTGGTCTTCAGGAAAAACTCTGTCCTCTTCATCTTATACCTTTATTCCAAAAAGTCCCACAGATGGACCTCAAAGGCAGAATGCTCTGATTGGCTGAAAACCAGTTTGACCCAGTTAGAGGAGATGGATCGGACTGGCCGGACCTCAGAAGTTTAATCATGTGGAAGTCAACATCACGATAGCTTTAATTAAACAGCAGATGGCGGCTGACCGCGATGAGGCAGTTCAAAGTTTATTCTAGATCTCTAAAATTCCCAAATAATTGCAAATATTAATGTTTTCATCTTTAATGAGGACGATCTGAACAAAACATATTTTTAAAAAGATCTGAAATCTTGGAGATGTCACACCTTCATATTTTCATATTCCAAACAACACAAACATTTCCTCCAGCATTTAAAAAGTGTTAAATCGAATTAGTCGTCGTGTCATCTCTTCAGAGGTTTTGTTTGTTGTCACTTATTTGAGGATTAATTGGCCCTGAGGTCCAAATGAGCAAGTTTCCTCTGAGAAGGGCTGGGGATTAATTATCTGCTCCATTTAATGGTCTCCTCAGTCCAGACTGCCGGGGACTCAGAGACTCTGTTAGTCTGGTTCTGGTTCTGGAAGGTAAATCTGTTTACTATACGGTGCCATGGGGCCTGCAGCCGCAGGGAGCTACAGACTAACTCATATTATTTTGGGAGGATTAAAAGTAGCTGTCTTTGTTGGAGACAGACAAACCAACTCATTTGATTTTTTACAGGTTATAATCCAAATGACTGCTCACGATCCGACTGTGACTCTTTGTGGGTTACTCAAGTCAAAATCATCTTTTGGGCTGTCCCGTCACACAGCGAGGTTATGAATAATGACATCCTGTGAGCCATTCACACTGAAGTGAGAGAATAATTGTAGGCGCTCTCTACGCTCTGCTCTCTGTTCTAAACACACAGCTCTCTCTCTGTTGTCCCTCCCCACAGAGCCAAGTCCTTTGTTGATTGGCTAGAAATCGTCATGGATACACCACTGATTGGTTGAAAAACTAGTCTGCCTAGTAACGTTTGTCCATTCGTTGACTGCACTTTCAGTCTGCTGAACATCTATTTTTCGATTGGTCTTTTACGGTGGCATAGAACAACAAGGAAGTGTTGGACAGAGACAAACACTTACAGATAAACAGAACATTTAGTGTCCAGCTGTGGTGATCCTCTACCTGTATCCTGGGGTGTCTCTGTCGCTCTCCTTGTGGTGCTGATTGGACGGTGATCAGCTACATGTGCTGCACCTGAGCTGGACTGGTCCGTCTATAAAGACCTGCAGAACCTGCAGACTCTGTTTTGAACTCTGACTAGCTCAGGCTCTCTGAAGCTTACCGTCCAGCCAGAAAAGCATTTCTCCATAAATATGATCCAGTTTCACAAATCAGTGAAATAGTTGGTGGTGTGTGAACAGCTGCTCATTTACACAGAACATCAGAATCAGAAAAGGCTTTATTGCTGCAAAAGATTTGATGTGCCAGTACATTCATTTTATAATTTGTCTCGAGGACAAAGCGACGCAGGCCAATTACTGCTCACACTGTGGTTCGCTGTGTTTACCCTGGTAAAACATATATTTTTGCGTCAACATAAACACGCTCCGACCACAGGAACATGATTCTCACCAATCAGTTCTAGCTGTATCACATCATCATAAAACTGAGCAAGATCGGTATGTTTCTGGGAGGGGACCGGTGAACACTGCTCGATCAGATTGTTGAACCGGTCACGAGGACACTCGCCATGTTGGAGGAGGTGGAGGGCATGGTGGGTCAATCACCTGACCTCTCACATCTCTCCTCCATGCTGGATATTTTTGCTCGGCTTCCTCTAAATTTGGAGTTTGAAATAAGCAGAAGGATGTGAGGAAAGAGGTTGAGGGAGTGAAAGGAGGTGGAGGTGGATGGGGTCTGGTTAGGAGAGCTGGTTCTAAAGGTTGAAAAATAATTTGGTCTGCATTCCACAGCTCCTTTGTTCCACAGCTGTAGCAAAAAGAAATGGATATTTTTAATTCACAAGACAATTAAACAAGTTATTTAAAAGATCTTTTAGATTTAGAAAAACTTTGCCTACCTTGGTAGCCGGACGCAAAGGTTTTTTTGGCCAGGTACGACTCTCACAGGTCTCCTGAGAGGGAGCTTCAGCCCGAACCTGTATGGAAAAATTTGATATGAGTTACACTTTGCTATTCTCCAATCGTCACAAATAGGTAAGAAATAGTACATAACATAATGCCAGTTGGAAGGCCGCTGCGAGCACTCATCGAAGTGGGTTGCAGGAAGCCATGAGCCAATCCCTACATCGTGTCCTGGGACTCCTTCAGGATCTGCAGACTGCACAGACAAAGCCATGAAGAACATCATGCGGAAGCTGCAGAAAAAGGCTTCATGGTGGCTCTGGTGGCGTGGTCATCCTGGACTGGGGCCTGATCACCTCGGCTGGGTCACCGGGTGAGGGTCTCTGATGTAAGATCGAAAGCACCCTGTGACCCGGTTGCATCATGAGTATGTCAGGTTGCACCGCGAGTGTATCTCAGTACCAAACGCAGAAACGGTTCACTTTTACCTTCAACCCAATGCTCCACTTCAGTGGCCAGGCGTTTTACGATTAGATATTCAGTGTGACAGCCTCACTACATACACGGTTCACATGAGAGGGCGACTTGGTGATGAAATTGGCTGACTCTGGTCTCTGATTCAACCAGGGTCTGCTTTGTATGCCCAGGAAAGAGAGGCGGACAACATTTAAAAACAAAAGCCTTGAGAAGGTAAAACTTTGGGTGAGTCGACCATTTCCAGAACATTCTCTTGGAAACTTTGTACAGCCATGACTTGGAGGGGAGAAGACCGTAAACGTGGATTAAAGTAATATGTGTGTGTGTGTGTGTGTGTGTGTGTGTGTGTGTGTGTGTGTGTGTGTGTGTGTGTGTGTACGCGCACCCATTCCAGAACATTCTCTTGGGACTTCCCTGACCCCAGTTTGACACAGCTCACTAAAGGTCAAAGGTCAAAGTGGAGTGTGTGTCTCTCTCCAGACACACACAGAAATGCCTTCACCAGTCTGCCTCACAGCTCACCATGTCTCGGCGGAGAGGAAAAAAAATAAGGTGGATTTTTCCATATTTTTAAATACGACTTTATCACCTGGAGAAAAATGAAGCTATATTTAGCTCATCATAACAAAAATGTCTTCATGTGATTTGTTTTTAGAAAACAAAAGAATCTCATAACTATAAACTTTTTTGCAATGATATAATTTTCTGCAAAGCTCCATATTTGGCTCAGACCCAAAATACACATAATTACAAAAATGTGCTCAGTTGAAAGGAAAAATTCCTCAACCACGTCCATGTCCACTCCTCTATTGAAACATACTGTGTTAAAAAAAAGAACTTATCTACAGTTTGTAACCAGTAATGTATCAGAACAACATAAAAGATGTTGATGCAGTAGGCACAGAGAATAACAAGCTTTCTCTTATGAATCGTGTGCTAAGAAAATCAAGAATGTGCAGGTCATCAACACCAACAAAACACTAAAGCTTTGTGAATGAAAGGTGAGTTATCAGTGAAAACACAAACCAAGTCTCACTGCAGGTTGGAATTAAACTTCTGCACTCTCTCCTCTCAACACGTCATTAACCGTGGATCTTTGTTCTGTTGAATCATTTAAAACTGAAGCGTTACACAGAAGTACCAGCATGGAAGTAAGATGAAATCTGTCAAAGCAGCTCTGGTCTAATAAACCTCCCCAGCGAAGACTCCTTGGCTCTCCTTACACTATCTCTCTTCCATTCTTCGTACTTTGTAAACAGTCTGCACAGCTTCATCATTACTCAGACGGTGTGTCTCCAAGTTTATTAAAGTAAACAGACTGAAAACAAATGAGTTCATGTTTCTCTTTTATTCTTACACACTCCACAGATGTACATTTAAATACTACAGGTCTGCTCATATTAAACAAACAGGCTTTTCAAGTTTTTAGATAACTGTTAATATGAATGTTGAACATTTGTAATCAGACTTTTACATGGCCACGGTTTAGACAGATTCAGGCCGTACATTACAGGGTTGAGGGTAGTGACATATGAAAAAGATGCAATGATAAAGAATTCGTAACATGTTGGGTAAACTGTTCATAGTAAACCTGCTCTGTACAATTTCACAAAGCTAACACCAAGAGAGAAAAAGTTCACGATGGAGGCGAGGTGAGGTGTGCAGGTATGACAGCTTTTGTCTGGTCTGTTTAGAACCAGAAAAACAAATTCTGAAAATCTTCAAGTAAATTGAAAAAAAGATGAAAGTTAAAGGAACACAGACTGTAGTAAAAAAGATAACGAGTCCACAAATGTTAATTATGGTTGTGTCAGAGCATGCCAGCCTGACAATGGGGTGAATTATCTGGTACACTGTTAATAATGTTCCCACAGCTGTAAAGATGATCTTAGTGATGTCAAAACCATTGATCAGAAAGGGTATATCCATGACAGAGCAATCAGTGTGGCAATCTTATTAGATGTCGCCGTGTGTTATATTGTAGAGATAACAGATAGCAAGATATCTGTCATAGACAAGATGGTTAAATTTTAAAAGTTCTATGCTTCCAAAAAGTGTGTAAACAGAAAATCTGCAGGAAGCAAAAATGGAGCAGAAACAGTGAATGTCAGAGAGAATCTGAATCAGAAGGAATGAAACAACCACTGTACTAACATACAGTTCATTCATAAACAGGCTGCACAGAAAAATGTACATAGGTTCATGTAAACTTCTGTTCATGCAGATAACCACAATGAGAAAGATTGGTAACAACAATAATACAAATGTATATAGACATAGTAATTATAAAATGTAAAGTATTTGAACAGCCCAGTGTCAAAAGTAAGCACTGAGTGTGAAATATAAAACCTCTGTAGGTTATCATGATCCTCTGTTTGGATTATCCACAACTCTGCTGCTATTGGAGACACAACAATAATTACTGGGTTATGCTTATGAATCTGTAAAGTTTAACTGGCTTAAACTTACATTTTGACTTGTGTACTAGCTCAAACATGAAATACACAAAAAAAGAAGTCAGAGTAGAAACACTGAACAGATTCATGATCATGGAGACGACAGTAAAATACACCCCTAAAGGCATGATGTCCTTCTCAAAGTGAAGACAATATTTAGGTGTGAAATAGTAAACCTTTGGAAGCGGAGTGAATCCGATCATTCACCTGTTGAGCTGCTGTAATCACACTGGGCTCCCTCTAACTGACTGAAACTTTGCAGGGCGATGCTTTTAAGTTCAAGAGGAGGACACCCACAGCAACAGACTGACCTCATGATGGTCACGATATGATACTCATGTTTAATTAATGTCAGCGGCAGTGTTTCCACGAATATCTCCCAGGAGTAATGGACAATGTTGACTATGGCTGCTCTGGTATTTGAGTCAAAGAATAATAGGTAGGATAATATCTGTGGCATGACCGGTAGCCAGGGTGACAGTGGTGGTTCATCATAGCATGCTTCTTCCTGACACAGCAGAAGGAAGGAAGGAAGTTCTGGTTTGATGACATGACCTCTGTGAAGCAGTGGTCCTGAGAGACAGTGCTGAGCTCAAGACTGCTTTGAGACTACAGACTTCCAAGCACTCTGCATCCCCCAGCAGTGACATCGACAGCATGACCACTGCATCACGGACTATATCAACTTCTGTGTAGAGAACACTGTGTCCTCAAAGGTGTGTGCAGTATTTTCAGCAACAAACCCTGGGTGACCTCAGGGTCAGGCCGTGAACGAGAAGAAGAGTCTTCAGATCAGGGGGACAAGAGGAGCTGCACAGAGTCCAGGAGGAACTCTGGCTGAGGATCAGGGAAGGACAGCTACAGGAGAGGCTTGGAGCTTAGCTGGAGCAGAACAACACCAGGGACGTCTGGAGGAGGACTGCAAGAACATCCTCAGAGGCCTGGAAGAAGGAGTGGGGACCAAACCAGTGGGGAGAAAGGACCGGGCTGGCTCCCGGCTCCTCAAAGCAGGTGATGATCGGGCACTCGTTCAACCTGAACCTGAGCCTGGAAAGTCCGGACCCTGTGGAAGACACTCCTGTGTGGTCCTGGTACCCGAGGAGCAAGGCGCGCCCCAGGCCAAACCACCTCAGGCCTGTTGCCTTGACCTCTCACCTGATGAAGGCATGGAGAGGATCATCCTGGGAGCACCTGGTGGGCACACACGGCTGGACACGCCTGCAGTTTGCTTACTGGCCTGGGATCGGGGTGGACGGCGCCAGTGACCTACCTGCTGCACAGATCATGCTACACCTGGAGGACAGCTGAGCACTGTGAGCTCATGTTCTTTGACTTCTCAGTGCGCTGGCACTGCCAACCGTCTGCTCAGTGAAGATGGAGAGCATGAGATGGACCAACACCTGGCACCATGGACAACAGACTACCTCACCAACAGACCACAGCATGTGAGGCTCCCATCCTGTGTCTGACCTGGTGCTCTGCAACTGGAGGTGCCCCTCAGAGTGCAGTGCTCTTCACCCTCTACACCTCGGACTTCACCCACAACACACCACCCACTGGCCCATCCAGAAGTTTCTCCATTGTGTCTCTGGAGACGATCATCAGGAACTTTGTGGCTGGAGTGGGCTCAGCCAGCTGGCTCAGCACCAGCAGGACGAGAGATGATCGTCAGCTTCAGGAGAGGACATCTACTTCACACCCTGCATCAGGATCGGACATAGAGGTGGTGGAGGCTACGAATTCCTCGTGTTCACCTCCAGCAACAACCTGGATGGACTGACAGCCATGCTCTCTACAAGAAGGGCCAGAGTGGCCTCCACCTGCTGAGCAAGCTGAGGTCCTTCCAGAGTGTTGAGGCTCTCCTCAGGGCTTTCTGTGACTCTGTGGTGGCCTCAGCCATCTTTGTACTGTGGTCTGCTGGAGAGGGGGCAGCACGGACAGGGAACAGACTCAAAGACTGATCGGAGGCCAGGCTCTGTCCTGGACTGTCCTCTGGACTCCACAGAGGAGGTGGAGAGAAGGAGGATGTTAGCTCAGCTGACCTCCATCATGGACAACACCTCTCACCCCTACACATGACACTGTGGGTCCCTGGGCAGCTCCTTCAGCTGCAGACTGCTACACCACGGTGTAAGAAGGAGAAGGCTCAGGTCCTTCTTCAACACAGCACCTGCACCTGCCACCTGATCATGGTTCTTTCTCTCTTCTCCCAGGTCACATTTTTCTTTTACACAAATTCGGCATTCACATGGTCGACAAGATGAGGATACTCCACGGTCATTTGGGCTTTTTGTCTGACCTACCGTTTGGCATTAGTGTCCACCTCAGTTGGAGGGAGATTTTCTGTGTCTCTCAGGGGTCAGAGGGAGCACACACACACTGACAGCTACTCAATGTGACGATTCTCCACCTGTCCACCAGGTGTCTCTGTCGCTCTCCTTGTGGTGCTGATTGGACGGTGATCAGCTACATGTGCTGCCTGAGCTGGACTGATCCGTACTATGAACCTGCAGAACTTGCAGACTCTGTTTGAAGCTCTGACCCAACTCCAGGCTCTCTGAGCTACGAGTCATCAGAAAACATTTTCTCCATATGCGTATGATCCAGTTTCCACCAAAATCAGTGAAAATAGTTGGTGGTGTGTGACTGGTGCTGTGGCGTTACGTGCTTCTCTCCCCGACCGGGCCCAAAAGAGTTACATGGTGTGGCAGGAACAGGCGTCACGAATGACAGAGACACCGTTCACCTGATCTGGGTCAGTGTGGATCAACAGGAGTCCTGAACAGTGAATTAACATTTAATAAATCTGTTCATTTGTTACACAGAACCAGCAGGCTGAAGAATGCTGAAACAGCAGCTGATGTGCTGTTAAATGTGTTAGATGCACTGACATCTAATGTTTAATGAAAAACAATGTGAGCTCTTTCTCTCGTTTCATCATTAAAATATATTTTAGTGTTTTCTTTGTTTTATTCTTATATCCATAATTAAATCTTTAATTCTATCATTAATTAAATAAAGCTAATAGTTACTTTCAGTTGATAATCAATTATTGTTTGTATTTAAATAGACCTTTCTGTAGTAATATATTTAATGCAATCTGAAATAGCATTTTAATTTGCCAATGTTGCTTAAATGTCTTTGGTTTGGTTCTTAATTTACAGGCAATGTCTTAAAAAATAGAAAGTTTTGTGCACACTTAGTCTGTCCAGGTTCTTTATGACGTTTGTCGCATAGCTGAATCATTTGATTATTTTATGTCTCTTTAAACATTTTCTTTCATCACAGAAAACTTTCACCCTTTAACAAACATTTGAACTTTCCTGTGAAAGAATCTGCCTGCAGCTGTTAGATCTCGTCAACGAGAGGCGGTAGAGAGTCATGAAACCTGTTTTCTGGGTCCATCATGAGAAACACCTGGACTGGATGATCAAACACACCTGAGCTGAATAAAGCGGTCAGTTAATCCGCCTGTTTTCAGATCAGCGCTGTGGCTTCTTGTTTTAACAACTGATGATGAAAACTGAAGTTCAATTCATCGTCTTTAATCTGTTTTTTCTCTGGATCATTAAACCAACAGAACAGTTTTTATCTTCCATGTGGTATGAAAATAAAACTTATTTAATCTTATTTAATAAAGATATGTACAATATAAATTGTAGTCATCATCATCATTTGCAGAAATATTGCAAAAATAAAAATGTAACAGAAGGACTTAAATAAACTGATTCATTTCTTACATTCACAACAAGATTCACAAGATGGTTCTAGAACACACATTTTATCTGAAAAATTATGAATTAAGTTTCACACATCAAGATTCAAATTAAAATTTGACTTAAGATAATTATGACTAGATCATGTGATAATTTAATATGTGTGATACGACTGAATGTCAATGCTTCATTGTCTCATAAAACATTTTATTAAACTGTGTCATAATTACTGTTTGACTAATTTTTGTGCGTTGAGTTTAAACTCTGATTTCATATTTTACTTAAACTCATAGTCTCACAGTCTTTGGTCATAATTTCTGTTTATTTATTTTTCATTTATCTGGTACTTTTTGTTCAAAAAAGCCAAAATGTTGATTAGAATAGAACAACTTCTTTTAAGGGCAGAAACCTCAAGTAGAGCGTGGCTCATGGTGGCTTGTGGTGGGTGAGTGGTGGACCCACATCTGCAGAACGGTTTTACTTCTCAGAAAACTGCATGAACACGAAGGTTTCTAAAAGATGATTCATGTGTCAACCTTTCGTCCAGCGTCTTCGGATGTGCTCTCGGATCTCGGTGGTTCTGATCTTAGTAAATGATGGGGTGGAAGCAGCTCGGGAACAGCAGGTACATGGTGCTGGAAAAAACCCGGACGGCAGCAGGAAGACTGTTTCTGATTCGATATGACAGGAAAGCAACAAATTAATAGTCAGGCTGGCCGGTGAACACCATGATGTGGGTGCTGCGGTGAGCGGCTTTGACACTGGACCGGCCAGACTTCAGCTTGCGGAGGTGAAAATCACCACGTGGGCCAGATACAAGAGCGGCGTCGAACACCGGGATGAAGAACACGACTCCAGTAACCTGTCAAGTTGTTGATGCGGTGCTACAGGCCAACTCCACCAAGGCCGTAATGCTCTAAACAGTGGTTTATCACGTTTCAGCACAGAAACGACAGAGTTTCCTCTGAACTCACAAACAGAGTGATGTAATGACGTTTCTGACCACCAGCGGATCGGCAGAAACTTTGGCATGGCCATGTGTTTGTGGTAGTATAGTGGCGTGCAGATGGCAAAGTAGCGGTCCAGCGCCATCCATACAAGCAAGGTGGACTGAAAGGTTCTACAAAGTGAATGAAGTGCATCTGAACCAGGCAGCCAATCAGTGAGATCATCTCCAGTTGAACAGGAAGCTCAGCAGCATGTGGGGGCACGAAGAAAAGCGGCAGGCTCCAGGTCGAGCAGCCATGCACGCCCGATGAAGCGCTCTGTCGGCGAGTGGAAGCTCCTCTGTGAGGCAATAGCGTACAGCAGCAGAGAGTTTGCTGACAGCGACCACGATGAACATGACAAGAAACGGGGCGAAGAGGACGGGCCTCAACGCTCGAGTTCTTTAAAACCATCGAGAATAAGTGTTTGTGCAAGAGACATTCTCCATCCTCGCCTCGATCAGCGTTTGAGTTGGATCAGCCTGAAAACAGAGACACCAAAAACAATGACTTTTCTGAGTCACGAACTTTAGAAATGAACCAGGAAGCAGGTCTGACATCAAACCTGCAAGACTGGAACCCAGCTGAAGCAGTCAGGGGATTTCCGCGCACAGAAACACAATGATGATGCTCATTTAAATGTTAGATCGGGTACTAGGTGCGGCGGTGCACCGTCGCCTCCAGATCCAGAAGGTTCTGGGTTCAGTCAGCCAGCTGAAGTTTCTTACTTAACAGGGTTAATTAGTGACTCTTATTGACTCATTGATGTGAGTGTGGATGGTTGTTTCTCACAGCAACCTCTCGCCCAGTGTTAACTGGGTTCATCTTGCAACCATGCATTGACCCTGATGAAGATGACTTTAATGAATCTATAATCAATGTGATGAGTTCGTCTTTGATATTTTCAGTGTTAGGATAAAAAACTGACAGCTAATAAACAGAATAACTGTTTAGATATTAGTACAGTTGATTTCGTAGTTAATGTTTTATCTGATGTTTACCCATAAATAGAAGTATAATGAAAATGACAAAATAACGTTTTGTCATGACATTTTCTGTTTGACTGCACAATTAACAGTCTATTATAAATATTGCTTTATTCTGTATAGAAATTCTTACAATGTTGTATAAAATAAAGATTCCACACCATGACATAACATTATTTGACTGAAAAACAAAACAACATTAGGATCATACGACTTGGAGAATCAAATAATGCTGAACCTTTACAGATAGTGAGTCTTTACTTATTATGTGAATATAAGAGATGTGAGACTTGATTGAAGTGTATTAATCTGTCTCATCCAAGCAAAATGTCTTTAGTTCAAAACTGTCAAAGTCATGGCAAATGTGTCCCGTCTTTGTTTCTTTGGTCAATAATTCTCCAAATTTACAGAGCGGCTCTGCTGTCAAAAGATTTTGAGACTTCAGAGATGAGCGAAACAAATTTGGTGGCGTTCAAACTGCTCAGCGTTCAATAAAGACATCACCTGAAACACAAACTCATAAGATCCTTAGTCACTTCAGGCCTGTCTCTGTGTTTCAGTGTCTCTGATCCAGATTCTACCTGAAACATTAAAATATTATGACTGATGACCAAACATCGTATTCCATGTCTGTCCATCATGGTGAGATGGGTTCATCTTTAACATCTTAATGCAGGTGGGAGACGTGGGGAACTCAAATATTCACCACATATATTATAATATAATATTTAACAGTGAGTTTACTGGAAACATTTTGATGAACAAACCTGACGATCATGAAATGTTGATTTGGAATCCTTTCAACTTTTATTTCGTCGTTTGGAGGTCGATGGTCTTTGACTAGCCTCCTCCTGAATACTGGCTGCACTAATAGCCTCTGTCTGGCCTTTGCCATTGGCTCAAGTCTACACACCTGTGTCCAATCAAAGAAGAAACTGAGTTTGATAGTTGAAACCTTTTGAACAGATTCAAGTTCTTCACTGTGGCGTGACCTCGTTTGGATTTAGTCTTTTCATGTGATCTGATTTATGGCTGGAGATGACTGAACAAAGGTTGCTGCTCATGTGTCTTCACAGATTTCTCATTTATTCCCTCAAACTGGTACAGTTGATTTTATCCCAGCTGGTGACTGCAGGTTATCTTCAAGCAGCTGCTGCTGTGTGAAACATCTGCAATGCCATCATTCACTCATTTTCAGCAGGACATTTCCTGTGTTCTCTGGACTGACCACCGGAGGCGCCACAGTTTATAAAGAGGCACCGTTGTTTTGCAGGTTCACCTGTTGATTTTGAATTCATGCTGACCAATCATCATCCTCCGTATCTGTGACCTGAAGCCAACACAAAACAGTTCCTCCTATGCGTCCACTTGAGGCTGGCTCAGAAGTGAGTCAGTCTCCATAAGTCCCCGGTTCGATAATAGAACATGTTTACAGCCTGTTGCTATTATTTTGAGTTCATATTTGATGTGCGTCCGTTTTATGTCAGGGACACGGCGTCCATGATTTCAAACTGTGGTCATGGTTTTGAGCTTCCTGTTTATTTTGAAGGTCTGTGTCTTTAGCGTGTCTACTTCCTGCCTTTATTTGCATTTTCCGCCTGTTTTGATCCTGCTTCTCTGCAATCAGGTGATCCACACACCTGCCACTCACCTGCACACACCTGTTTTAGCTCGTGTTTACATGTGCTTCTTGTTTTTAGTCTCTGTACTGAGAACCTGAATGTTTCTGCCTCCCTGACCTGCCTGATTATCTGATGATGGTCTGAATATTCACATCAACACGTTTTGTTTGTTTTATGCCACACAGCGGGAAGAGATCTTTGATTTTTATTTTGTAGTTTAGAGAATGATTTCTCCAAAAACATAAAAATGATTCTTTAAGGAACCATTTTAAATAAGAAGTTCTTTATTGGACCTGTCTGGTTCTGCAGAGAACAGTTTTATGATTCTTCAGTAAATGTTCAGAATTAAAATGGTTCTCTGGTGCCTTCAAGACCCATTTTTAGTTCCACAAAGAATCTTTGAAGAACAATTTCTCCAAATGGTTCTTTCAGAGAATAATCAAGAATTGTTCCTTCAGTTTATTTCTATAACATAAATATTTATAAATGAAGACATTTATTTATATGGTTCCTTAAGGCACCGGTCCTCCAAAAAGTAAAAATCTGTTCTTTTGGAACTGTTTTGAATAAAGTTCTTTGTGATAAAAAGCAAGAGCGTGAACAGTAGATCGTCGGTTTCTTGGCGTTCCTTTTGACTTCATTCAGTCACACACAGGAAGAAGAATTCATCACAAATTCAGTTCTTCATGTTTATTGTGTGTGTTTGTGAATTTTGAGCATAAATCACCTGTTCAGGTGAAAACAAACTGGACCAGGGTGTGAACACACGGCGTCAGGCAGCCAGGTCAGAGAATATCGATCATTAGTCATTGTTTTAGCTGTATGGTGGACACAGTCGGTCTCTGATGGCTGTTCATCATGTTTGCTGTATCATTCTCAATGTGAGTCCCAGCAGAGCTCCTCATCTATTTCCACCTGAAGCAACATAAGGCTTTCTGTGGGCCTTCGGACACTCTGGGCTCCAACTGGCTTCACCCAACTAGGTCCCAATAAGAGCACAGGGAATCATGTGGAGGACACTCTCCCTGTCACCATGGTCACTGAACAGAGCAGCTTCCCAAGACATCCTGTATTTGACCAAGGAAGATGTTTTGTTTTGTTGGTGCTCTGTAGGAAGGAGTCTAACGACCCTTGCATAACTAAAGTTACTCACAGACTTTATTTTATTCTAATAAGCTAAATCATTCACTTCTTATGTCTGCTGATTATCTTTGTAGCAAACCACCTTCAATAATAATCAATCATTAAACATTCTCTAAGTTTTATTGTGTGCTGATGCAGAAGACACACTGAATTATTTTCAGTCATCAGGTCTTAAAGGACTCTCTATATCCATATAAGTTGTCTTATCACAGCATTCAATGTATCAGAATCACTTTTTTATTAATTGAGTTTTGTGTTCACATACAGGAGTTTGAATTCAGATCCAGGATGTGATGGATTTGATCTAAACCAGAGAATGGACTGAATGATGTCGGTCAACTGCAGGACCTCGAGTCACGCCTGACCAGAAGTAACCACTGCAGGACCTCGAGGTCCACGCCTGACCAGAGCAACACTGCAGGACCTCGGGGTCCACGCCTGACCAAATTAACCACTGCAGGACCTCGAGGTCCACGCCTGACCCAAGTAACCAGTGCAGGACTTGAGGTCCACGCTGACCAGAAGTAGCGACACGGAGACCTCGAGGTCCACGCCACAACAGAGTAACTACTGCAGGACCTCGAGGTCACGCCTGACCAAGTAACACTGCAGGACCTCGAGGTCCGCCTGACCCAGAAGTAACCACTGCAGGACCTCGAGGTCACGCCCTGACAGAGTAACCACTGCAGGACCTCGAGGTCACGCCTGACCCAGAGTAACTAGTGCAGGACTTGGGGTCACACCTGACCAAGTGGCCTGCAGGACTGCTCGAGGTCACGCCTGACCAAATGAGTGCAGGGCCTCGAGGTCCACGCCACAGTGATAACCATGGGACCTCGGTCACATACGGCAAATAACACTGCAGGACCTCGAGGTCACGCCTGACCAGAGTAACCTACAGGACCTCGAGGTCACGCCTGACCCAAGTAACCACTGCAGGACCTCGAGTCCACGTCTGACCAGAGTAACCAGTGCAGGACCTCGAGGTCCACGCCTATTAAGGTAACCAGTGCAGGACCTCGAGGTCACGCCTGACCAAGTAACCAGTGCAGAACCTCGGTCCCGCGCCTGACAAGTAACCACTGCCGGACCTCGAGGTCCACGCCTGACCGTGCTTCACTGCGGACCTCGAGGTCCACGCCCTGACACGCATTAACCACTGCGGGACCTCGAGGTCACGCTGACCGTGGCTCATTGCAGGACTACAGGGATTACGCGCCACAGCCAAAGTAACTAAGTACCAGGACCCGCCGGTCCCACGCCTGACTCAGAGTAACCACTGCCGGACCTGCGAGGTCCGCGTCTGACCAAGTAACCACTGCAGGACCTGCGGTCCGCCTGACCGGTAACCACTGCAGGACCTCGAGGTCCACTTCTGACCCAGAGTAACAGGACCTCAAGAGGTCCGCGCCTGACCCAGAGTAGCCACTGCAGGACCTCGAGGGTCCGCCTACGACCCAAAATTAACCAGTGCAGGACCTCCCGAAGGTCCACGCCTGACTTAGGTAACTGGTGCAGGACCTCGAGGTCCACTTCTGACCCAGAGTAACCAGTGCAGGACCTCCGGTCCACGCCTGACCAAGAGTAACCACCTGCAGGACCTCGAGATTTACGCCTGACCTACCTGACCAGCTCACTGCAGGACCTCGAGTCCACTTCTGACCCAAATCGGCGGTTGGACCTGTGTTCAAATCTGAAACAGGATCGAATTTAGAGTGGAAACACTTAAATAATCATAGATATCAACATAATGATGTATGTCTCTGGTTCTGGTTATTAATGACAACTTAAACTAGAGTGTTGAAACTTAAAGTTAACCATTCATCTTTCTTTATGTCTCCAGGTGTTGTTCAAGGATTTTCCTTGTTGATATTAAACATGAGTATGAATCCTGTGACCTTTCATAATGAGGTCACTGTTCCAAATTAAAAGAAATGAAAGCAGAGTTTGAGCTCAGTTGGGGACTCATTATGACTGTCTACGACCAGCGGTGCCTTAAGTCCACATGTTACAAACTTATTTATAGATATGAAAATAGTTCATTTGGGCTTGTTTGAAATGACATTGAATCTATGTGAGTGCGTTTATGTGCTTCATGTTTTACAATCTACAAAAATTGAATAGCGTGTGTGTTTTTGTAGCGAGTGAAGCGGGGCGTCATGAACTTGACTCAGGTTTGTGCTTTACTCTCAGTGCGTACTGATGGAGTCTTTAAATATTTATATTTCCTGATTGTTTTGATCCTGTATATTTTTATTATTTTTGCCAATGTATTGCCTGTTGTAGCAATCTATAAGAGCAGAAGTTTACATGAACCTATGTACATTTTCTGTGCAACCTGTTCATAATGGGCTGTAGCATGGTAGTACAGGGGTTGTTTCCATTCCTGCTTCTTCAGATTCTCTCTCACATTCACACACTGTTTTTCCGCTCCTTTTGTTTCCTGCAGATTTTCTTCGTGTACACTTATGGAAGTACAGAGTTTTTAAATTAGCAAATCATGTCTTATGACAGATATCTTGCTATCTGTTATCCTCTACAATATAACACCACGTATGACTGTTCGAAAGGTTGCCATGTTTGTGCAGTGATAAATTACGGTGGTATTTCTTGTAATTTACGTCCTGTACCTTTGATTGTTCGTTTACAGCTGTGTGTAGAGGCGTCATTCACAAAGTGTACTGTGATAACCACTCCACGTGTCAAACTATCCTGCTTTGACACAACACTCCAACCAACATCTACGGACTCTTCGTTAGCGCCTTCTCAGTGTTCGGTCCTCTGATTTTAATCTTCTACCATTATATAAAGATCTTAAGTTTTGTTTCTGGTTCTGAACAGACCAGACAAAAGCTGTCAGTACCTGCACACCTCACCTCGCTTCTCTGCTCAACTTTTCTTTTGGGGCTTGTTTTGAAATATTACAGAGCAGGTTTGATATGAACAGTTTACCCAACATGTTACGAATATTCTTATCATTATACTTTCTGACATGCCCGCCGCTCTTTAACCCTGCAAATATGCGGCCTGAATCTGTCCAAAATCCGTATCACATGTAAAAATCTGATTTTAAATGAGAAATTATTAGTAATTGGAAAGCTTTAATGTCATTGGACCTGTGTTATTTTAACCACACTGTGTTAAACTTTGAAACACTTTTCAACATGTTTTGCTTTTGTTAATATAAAGACATGAATATAGACAATATATGTGTGACTGTCTGGTTGTGTGCTACTTAACATCCAGAAAAATTGTGTTATAGTTGTTGTTACAATATAATGCCCGAACAAATGTCACCATTCATGTCATACTGTTTTACTACTTGTCTACTTTGCTGTGATTGACACCGTCACATCTCTGTTCTCAGGCCTTTCCTGTTTTTAACAGTATGAATAAAATGAATGAATGAATATGAATAAAACTGTCTTGATTCTGCTTAATGCTGAGAGTTTATTTCCATGAACTGATATTTTGTAAGATGGAGGCCGGGATGAGAAGTTTTTATTATCTGGGTCAGGCTTGAAGGATGGCGGTGTCATTTCTGTGATAGTGGGTTATCTAAATAAAACGACTTGACTTGATGAAACGCTCATTATAAGTTCAGTCTAAGTGGAACACGGCAACAAGCTGTGAAGATACAAAAGTAAAAATCAGTTCAACAGTCGGTATTCTTAACACTCCAGGTCCCGTCAGCTCTCTGAAGGCCTCATCGCTGGAGTGAACTGTGTGCGATAATCTGTTTCTCCTGGTCCTAGTTAATATACCAGCAGATGATGGAATACCAACTTTATAAACAGAAAGACTCAGTCAGAGCCTGAAAGTTATCTGTGACAGCGAGGTGAACACATGAAGGCAGGTGAACACAGAGAAGTGTATTTACTGAAGAAGGGAAACATTCACATGGCCAGAGACCCAGAGTCAACCTGGACGAACTTCACATCAGCATGAGACCTCCCTGATTCCTGTAGTGGCTGATTTTATGATCAGCCTGGTTAATTAATAAAACCACAAGGGACCCTTTACTCTCATGCTGCCAAACAAGCGACGGCTTCTAACCAGATCCGAATGGTGCTACAGTCAGGTGTTGCTCTGTGAACCAGAAGGCCTGCAGACCAGGATGCTCAGGGTCTTTGATGAGCCAGAACACTGCAACAATATAACATTCTGAATGAAGTCTCACTGACACAAATGCATCAGCGGATCCACCTTCGGTCTTTTGATGTGAAACTGCAAAACTACAAACAAAGTCTGTGATGTGAATTTAAACTAAAATCAAAAAACGTGTTTAAAGTAAAGTCGATAAAAAGACTCAAGAGTCTACAGACACTAACAATATAATGTACGCCACCAGCCACTTTATTAGAGTACACTTGTACAATCCACAGTACTGACGGTGTCAGAGGTTTATTCATTTAACTATTATGTTTATTGTTGAGGTTGTAGTGTGCGGTGGTGTTAAACTGTGGCCATAACATGTATTAAACACATCAGAATATAATGTTATTAGATCACACTGGACAGTACTCCTAATGGGGCGGCAGGTCGATTGTACATTGTAGCAGAGCTGTGCCAATCTGACAATCCAAGTTCAAATGAAATAATCTCAAATTAATAAAATTATGCTGTATCCAATAATGTGGCCAGTAGGTTGTGCTAATATGAGATTAACAGTGAGTTTGTGCACAGGCCTGTACACCAAACTGTTAATGTCATGTATGCAATATAATCTCAACTATAAATATGTTGGTAGATTTACATTTGCTTATTTCTTAATGTGACATGACTTTAACAGATTGGACTAGTGCACATTCCAGAATAAACAGGCAGAGAAAGTTTCTTATTACTTCATGTGTTATTTTATAAAACATTAAAATATTGACAGCAAAAATTCTGATCAAGAGTCGATATAATATCAAGAGTCTGCTTTTGATATCAGGCTTTTACATTTGTTGCGGATGTTGGACAGATTCAGGCCGTACATCACAGGGTTAAAGAGCGGCGGGCACGTCAGGTAGTATAACGATAAGAATATTCGTAACATGTTGGGCACCACGGCTCATATTAAATCTGCTCTGTAATATTTCAAAACAAGCTCCGACAGAAAAGTTACAGAGGAAGCGAGGTGGTATTACGATATAATGACTTTGTCTCCATCTGTTTTGGAACAGAAGAACAGACCAGAAATATCTTCATGTATTGGCAAAATATTAAAAGTAAAGCACCAAAGATAGTACCAAAGTGACCAGGAGTCCATAGAAATTAATTGTACTGATGTCGAACATGACAACTTTACAACAGAGTGGGAAGCACAAAACTTTGTCAATGATGTTTCACAGAGCTGCAAAGAGGTAGTCAAAGATAACAACACAACCATAGCAAAACAAAGGCCAAAGCCATGTGGCGGCAATGAGTATGGCAATCTTCTTGGTGTGTATATGCGTGTGTTATATTGTAGAGGATAACAGATGGCAAGATATCTGTCATAAGACATGATGGCTAAGTTTAAATATTCTACACCTCCATAAGAATGAGCACAAAATATCTGCAGGAAACAAGCCAAACAGAAACAGTGTGAATGTCAGAGAATCTGCTGCAGAAGGAATGGAAACAACTGTACTACCATACAGTTCATTCATAAACAGGCTGCACAGAAAAATGTATAGGTTCATGTAAACTTCTGTTCATGCAGATAACCACAATGAGGAAAGTAGCGCATGTGAAAATATACAAAGAGATAATGATTATAAAATGTCGTACTTCCACACCGGTGTCAAAATAGGCAGCAAGTCACGAAATATATGAAACCTGTGGAGTTATCATGGCCTTTCGCCTCGTGGTCAAATATCAGAGGATGATGTTACCTTTCACTATTTAGCTTGTAAAAGTGAACATTTAGTTGGCGAAGTCTAAACATCTAAACACATCAAATACAGATGACGAAGTCTTTGCAGTAATACTGAACACATTCATTGCATTTCCTTTAGAGCGTCAGTATAGCGTTCATGTTAGAAGGCGGGTTCTGCTGTGACTGCTGAGTCACCGTCCATCCCTCCGACCTCAAACTCTGCTTCAACTTCTTTTAAACTTTCCAAGACAGAGTCTGACCTCATTAGGAAGGTTCACTGAACTTTATTACTGTCAGTTAAACAGAAACGAAATGATCAGCATCTCTGCATGTTCAGGGTTCATTAGTCTGGACAAAAGATGATACCATGGCCTCTAAATTCATTTTACAATATTCATAGTCACATTGAACAATTCAACGTTCTCTCTACTCTCCGGATAACATCATGGAAAAGGTGGAAAAAGAGAACATGAACATGAAGTCCACCAGCGTGTCAGCTCAGCATCAGAGGAGGCAAGCAAACGCAGCCATCTTACTGAGGTGCAACATGTAAACACGTGGCTCTCATTGAGGCTACTCACGACACGACAACATTCAGACTGAAAATATTTTTGTACTTTCCATATTTCATGTTTATTTGCTGTTTGCATCAGGATAAGAGAGGAGCACTGTTTCAGTTCTCTGTCTGCTGTACATATAACAGCACTGATCATAAACGCTGTCAGCGCCTGCACACCTCACACCGCTTTCTGTCTGAAGTCATTCAGAGATGGTTTAATATGAAAAATGTACCTGACATGTTGCGGATATTTTTGTTATTACACTTTACGTACATGTCAGCGATACCAGCCGTCATCTAAGCGAATTTTTCATCTGAACAAAAAGCTTTTGATTGTATCTGTAATTTGTAATTACCCGGAGTTACTGGATTTAAATCTCAACAATGAACCCAAAGTAACTAGAACATATGCACACATGACATATTAAATATTTGGAAAGCATGCATCATAGTTTTGTGTTCTTCGGCACATTCTGAGCATTTCTTTGTATTCATACGGTGGTTTAGAGGCACGACTGGAGTATTTACCACTTAGACAAACTTTTAAAGAGCTTCTGAAAATACAAAACTGAAGTTCAAATTGAATTTAATTGTTGCATATCATCATACAGACCCCAAAACAAAATCTAGAGCTGTCAAAATGGCCAGAAGTGATTTTAATCTCATCTGTGTGTACACTGTAATCACCAGAATACGGACTGACGATATTTGAGTGTCTGAAAACAATATTTGTTACATATTTGCTTTTCTTAACAGAACATAAAGACTTTTCTTTTTTCTTGAAGAATTGTGGCCAAAATACGTAGGTGGACATTTTCCACACAGTGACTTGTTTGTTCTCTCTGCTGTGTATAAGGTAACATGACAATTACTGATTACTGTTCTCTGTCCTTCTTCAAGTCCACTTCACAGCAATGCAATCTGTTTTTTTATTATTATTAAACTTTATTCAGCAGGAAAGGTTCCATTGAGGTTAAAAATCTCTTTTCAAGGGAGTCCTGGCTGAGACAGACAGACAGCACAAACGAAGAACAGACCACACAGAACAGAATCACAACACAGCAGTCAAAAATGCTAAAAGTGCAACACAAGCCATGAAATCAGCAACGTCAGCTAAAGTAACAACACCTCAATGACTCTTTCTCGTCTTTCAATACTGCAGTAAATGAAACTGAATGTTGAGCAGGTCTACTTCGTTCTCTAAAATGCGATTTACAGACTCAACATTTCATGAAGAAAAAGCTTCCTCGAGCAGAACCATGGATTATGGTGGACGGACATCTGCAGAGAGCGGATTAGTTTAGAGAGAGCAAAGAATGAGAATAATGAGTAACTATAATAATAATATTTATATGTAATGGAGCGTCACCACAGCAGCAGCCACGATCCGGGAGAACTTGTTAGGTAAGAAAGAATTTACGTTAACATGAGAAGAGTCAGTGCATCATGGGAAGTGAAATCACGATAGCAGCATAACTAAATATGACCTGACCAGCCTGACTATAAGCTGTAAAACTATGGACAGCTCTTAACTGTAGTGGTGTTGGCAGACATGAAGGTCAGTCAGTCCAGAAAGATTTCCTTAACTTTGAGTGTGCCTTCGTCAGTCAGTCACAAAAACCATCCAAACACTCTGAAAGTGTTTCTTATGGCCGACACTTCAGGAAAGACCAAGCCCAAGTTTGTGTTCGACGGCTGTGTGCTGTATTTTCGGACTATAGCGGCGCACTTGAATATAAGCTGCAGGTTTTCATGTTGTAACATGAGATATTTACTGAAAATTTTTATGGAAAGATTTTTTTGATTTCATTTTCAAACTGTACTGAAAATCGCGAGTATGGCAACAACCTGCGGCATCAACTTCCGGGATGCGCAAGATTACCGATGCAGTGGCTCTATTTCCTTCTTTTGATCGATCGCCTGTAACTTAAAAAGCTGCCCGTTTGTTTCCATGAGGGTGTGTGTGCATGGCGCGCAAATGACAGTTCAAAATCAAAACCAGTGTCTTCTTCCAGTGCACAATCTTTCCCCGACTGTCTCACTTTTGCGTTTTACTATGGCGCCCCTGTTGGCCGTGGCCAGTAAAAATCTACCATTCTTGCTGTTGTATATGCCGCACGGTTCAAAGCGTGTGAAAAAAGTATCAGCTTATAGTCCGGAAAATCCGGTACATGCGTCCTCTCCGGGTGGCCGGGCTCAACCTTGAGGTTTACACCTTGCATTTCAGAGTACTCCAGTATAACAGATGTTAAATAAGAAGACAGACTGTTCTGAACAGAGAACCGGTTCCAGAACCAGAGTTAATTTGGTGTTAAGTGGTTCTTCTGATCTGTGGACTTCTTTCACCAAACTTCATCCATTCATTGTGCTGTCACAATGTTTGCACACTAAATACAGGAACATGGACAATGTCTGAGGATGATATTAAACATATTACATGAAATTATTTTGAAGTGACATTCCTGTCATCTTTGATTCAGGCTTACTGTACTGATCAGTTCTTCATGGGCCTCACACATTAGCACACACACATGAAGATGAGGGCAGCCATGTAGCTACCGCCCTGGGCACCTCGGCTATCAGTCCACCATCAGACTGCTGGATCCATGCTGGACTTGAACCGACCATCCTTCACTTGCCAAGACAAATCCCTACAGACTGACCTGCCGCTGCCTGGTACTTGTACCACAATTTGAGAACCAGTTTTTCTTCAGAACCACCAGACCTCCGATCTTCCCACTGTGGCAGGAAGAACCGTCTTATTTGTGTTCTGTCTCTGCCTGTGTGAAAAACTTTGGTCTCCTTGTTAAGAAGTGCGACATGAATGAAATAAACTTGAAACATTAACTTATTCAGTTATTTGCTCTAACAGTTCAACAATGATCTTGTTTTGTCAATAATGAATCAGTACCAGTCAGTTTGTGATGTGATGATGAGGTCAAAGCGTTTCCGTGGATGTTCCCGCCTGTAAGAGTTAAAAGAAGCTGATGGTTGTAGAGAGGCAGAGTGACTCCAGCAGGTGAGAACATCCATGTTGAATGTGTTTGTGGTCAGTTTGATGAATCTGGTTGATGCTCGTTTGTCTGTGATGCTTTCTTTCATCATCATGAATTTAAACTGTCACAAAGTTATAAGAACATTTAATGCAGTTTCTTCATGTGCTGATTAAAACCTGTTTTAAGAACCTGAAGGATGATGACGATAAACTCCACACAGGTTTCATATTTCTCCCTCGATGCGTACTTTGACACCGGGGTTTTTAAATACTTCTACTTTCTATTTGCTCTGACTTTTTATCTTTCAATCATCAGTGCCAATCTTTTCCTCATTGTGGTTATCTGCATGAACAGAAGTTTACATGAACCTATGTACATTTTCCTGTGCAGCCTGTTTATGAATGAACTGTATGGTAGTACAGGGTTGTTCCCGTTGCTTTTAGTTCAGATGCTCTCTGACGTTCACACTGTTTCTGCTCCTTTATGTTTCCTGCAGATTTTCTGTTTGTACTCGTATGGAGGTGTAGAGTTTCTGAATTTAGCCATCATGTCTTATGACAGATATCTTGCCATCTGTTATCCTCTACAATATAACACGCTCATGACATGGAACAAGATCGCCATGCTCACTGCTGTGATCTGGTGTTACCCTTTTCTGATGAACATTTTTATCACGTACTGTCTAACTGCTTCTTTACAGCTGTGTGGGAACGTCATTAACAAAGTGTACTGTGATAATTTCTATGTGGTCAAACTGGCCTGCTCTGACACAACACTCAATAACGTGTTTGGACTTACTCACATGTTCACAGTCATCTTCGGTCTGATCATGTTGATCATTTACACGTACATCCGGATCCTTAAAGTTTGTTATTCTGGTTCTAAACAGACCAGACAAAAAGCTGTCAGTACCTGCACACCTCACCTCGCCTCTCTGCTCAACTTCTCCATCGGATGTTTCTTTGAAATCGTCCACAGCAGATTTAACACAGTTCAGTTGTACTTACCCAACATGTTACGAATCTTTCTGTCATTGTATTGGCTCACATGTCAGCCGCTGGTCAGCCCTTTAATGTACGGACTGAAGATGTCCAAAATACGCATTGTTTGTAAAAGTCTCTTCTTTGGGGACAAAATGTGAAAGTTCATGTTCAATCAAAAGAAAGACATAAATTATAAATAAACAAATGAACTGTAGTGGACTGTCTCATGTTTTTAATGGAACCTGAAAAAAGGTGGTTTGACTCATTCAGTAACAGTTTGATGCATTCAGTTTTATTCAGTTTCTGTCACTTTAATATTTAAAATTCTTGAGAGACACTAAGTCTGTAAATCTGTGATGTATCTGAGCTGAGATGATAATTACTCTAATAATTACTTATTGAAAACTGCCATGAACACAGTAGATTCACACAGTTAAATATATTAATACTTCAGTGTTCTGAGATGTGTTTCTTATTCTAACATGGCTACATGGAAATAAAATCTGGTTTGACATAAAACTCACAGTAATCATGCAGACTGCCAGAACATCTTCATAGATTTTATGATAAATAGTGTCAAATGTCCAGCTAAAGTAAGAGAGAGCGATCCATGAATCACTGCAGAGTCCTCAGAGACTTATTGGAGCAGCCTGATAACAAAGACTTACAATAGTCCAGCCTAGAAGGAACTAGTTTTCTAGTTTTTCTGTTTTTCTTCTTAAGACGGGATGATATTAACGTAAGTTCAAGAAAGCAGTCCTTAAAATTTGTTTTACGTGGACGTTAAAGGACAGATCCTGATCAAAAACAACTCCAAGATTCTTTACAGTGGAGCTGGAAGCCAGAGTGATCCCATCTAAGGTAACCAAGTCTCCGGAAAGAGAGTTTCTGAGGTGTTTAGGTCCAATTACAAGAACTTCAGTTTGGTCTGAATTCAACATCAGAAAATTGTAGGTCATCCAACTTTTTATATCCTTAAGTTACTTTCAACAGTAAACTGCACAGTAATGTGTATTCGTACAGAGACAACAGTGTAATTATATATGTTAATTGTTAAGATGCAATACATATATATAAGGTATGAGCAGAGTGAAATACATGAACTGCAAGTATAACATAATAATTACACATTATTTAAGCAAAGACACAAACTCAAAGTCAGCTGTGGTACAAACGCACCTGACGGTACACTGTAAAAAACAAACTGCTGTTTTTGCACTAAAAAAACTGGCAGCTGTGTTTGCCATAATTTTGCTGTAACATACTGCACAACCTTTTTTAATGTTACAGTAAAAGGATGTTGGTACTGTTGGACTCATGTATAAGGTTGGTGTTTTATTCCATATTTTAAAATGTTGGTGAAAAACTGCCAAACCGTGACAGTAAAAGACAATACGTAAAATATTCTGTGATCCTGTAACTGTAGATATAAAAGGCTAATTCTTAGGTAGTCAAAAATTAAATAAATACATGTATAAAATATAATAATATATATATATATATATATAATGTATGTAACCATAAATATATTTTTAATAGAATAAACTCATTTAGAAACATTTAACCAAAAAGAAACATAATGTTTGTAATGATTACAGTTTTACACAGTTATTTTCTGTTTTGTTTTTACAGTGTATCATCAGTGACATCCATCCAACTGCGGCGTGGACCAGGTGACGTCAGCCGGGGGTCATCCTGCCACATGAAAAGAAGCAGTTGCAGAGTTGGAGCTCAGTCTGGAGGAGACTCATGTCACAAACTGTCCTCTGTCTTGTCTTATGTTGTATTTTATGGAGGTTTAATAACAGAATGGGGAGTCTGTCTCATACTCTTATAGCTGCAAACAAAAACTGAGTTTAAAGTTTAATTAAAAGACGTGTGGAGTTCGTGTTGTTGGAACAGTGTTATGAAGCACAGAGAGGATCATGATAAACTCTACACAGACTTCATATTTCGCTACACTTTCGCTTACTTCTGACATCAGCACTTTCTTAAATATATCTGTTTTATGACTGCTATGTTTTTTATATGTTTAAATCAAGTCAGTGCCAATCTTTTCCTCATTGTGGTTATCTGCATGAACAGAAGCTTACATGAACCTATGTACATTTTTCTTTCTGTGCAGCCTGTTTATGAATGAACTGTATGGTAGTACAGGGTTGTTTCCATTCCTTCTGCAGCAGATTTTCTCTGACATTCACACACTGTTTCTGTTCCTTTTGTTTCTTACATGATTTTATACTGTTATGGAGGTAATATTTAATTTAGTCATTATGTCTTATGACAGATATCTTGCCATCTGTTATCCTCTACAATATACCACACGATGTATCTAATAAGACTGGCGTTGTTTATTGGAATAATGTGGATTTGTCCATTGCTGTGCATTGTGATGACGTTTTGAGTAACTCTCTTTACAGCTGTGGAACATCATTGAGAAAGTTTACTGTGATAATTACTCCATTGTCAAACTGGCCTGCTCTGACACAAATCCATCAATAACATCTATGGACTGTGTATTAGTTCGCTGTCAATCTTCTGTCCTCTCATTCTGATCGCTCTACACGCATACGAAGATCCTTAAATCTGTTTCTCTGCTCTAAACAGACTAGACAAAAGCTGCTGTACTCTGCACACCTCACCTCGCCTCTGCTCAACTTTTCTTTGAGCTTGTTTTAAATATTACAGAGCAGGTTTGGGATATGAAATAGTTTACTCAACATGTTACGTAATATTTATCAAGTTATACTGGTTGACATGTCAGCCGTGTTCAACTCCTTTAGTGTACGGACTGAACATGTTTCAAAGATCCGCATTATATTTAAAAGCATTGCTGCTAAAATGTAGACTATGCACGACACACACACACACACACACACACACACATACACACACACACACACACACACACTCACACACATTATGTCATTACGAAACTAGATTGTTCTCTGTTGTGTCTGCATTTACAAGCTGCCATCTGATTTGAAATTCTATTTTCTATTTAATTTTCTGTGATGATTTCAGATGAATTCATGAGCTCTAAAATGTTATCATATGAACTGAGGTTATACAAAGTATGAAAGCAATAAAATACATGAAATGATAAAGGTTAATGCTGTACTACTGTTTTTATTTGATATTTGCAACACTTGAGAAAACATGAAATGATACATCTGATAAAAATTCATGCTAAAAGTTCATGGTGATCTTTCAAAGGTTTTTCTTTCAACAGATAAAAAATAGCTTAATCTCATAAGGTAATTTTACATGTGCATGAATTTACTTCACAATTCAGTTAAATATAAAACATGAGACATATGACAGCATGGTGTGTGGACTGTAGTGGTTATTTGGACAATGTCTAGGGACTGCTCTACCAATTACACAGTATAATGTCTAACTATCTTTTGTTTCTGAGGTGCAATATCTATAGTTGTCTGTAACATTTCCAGGTACTACACACATGATCATCAGAGGCAAAGAAGGATGTCCTGCCACGGACATGGTACTTAACGTAATACTGTGTAATCACTTCTAAATTTATTTAATAGCACTGTCAGATAAATGATCCACAGAGCTGCAAAATAAACATAGTCTGTGAATATAACCTAAAGTGGTTATTAAAAAAATGGTCTATAGTGAGATCCTGTGGAAAGATCATTAGATGAGATCAATTTCTAGCAAAGAAAGAACAAGATCAAGAGTGTGGTTCAGACAATGAGTTGGTTTATTTAAGACTTGACATAAAGCCAATTGAATCTAATAAAGAGGATAAACGTGCAGTGATTTAAGACTATCATTGTGGTTCACACATGAATATTAAAACTACACACTATTTATCTGTTTTTACATCAAGCCTGATGCAACTGCAAATTCGATAAAATTTATAAGGCCAGAGCTCTATATAATGCAACAAATTTGTGGAATTGGCTGTAACGCTCAGGTTGGGTGAGTGAGGCCAAGGACAAGACTTTTCAAATGAACAGAATTAGTTTAGCTAGGATTATTAAAGACTGAGTCAACATGGTCTAACTCCACCACCTCTCACTGTACCACAGGAATAAGGAGACAGTAAATGACTGGGAGGAGTGGATTCATTTAAGCTAACATATTCATCCTCCTGCAGCCATGTTCAGTGAGACAAAATAAAATTAACATCATAACTGCATATTAATTCACTGACTAAAACACAGCTTTAGGAGGACAAGGACCTGATATTCAAGAGTTCACATTGAATTTCTATCAATTGTTGGAGATGTTGATTTAATTTTTATTAAGTTTTGCGATTAACCTCTTCTGTTTGTTTTATCTTACAATGGTGTGCATGGGACAAGACAGTCTCTCTATACTTCCTGGTCTCCAGTCACGGTCGTACCTCAGTAAATATGTGTGGTATTTATCCAGTTTGTCTTACATGTGTGGTATTTATTCGTTTGTGTTCATATGTGTGGTATTTATTCAGTTTGTGCTTATATGTGTGGTATTTATTCAGTCTGTGTTTATATGTGTGGTATTTATTCACTAATGTTTATATATTTATTCAGTTTGAAGTTTATATGTGGCATTTATTCAGTCTGTGTTTATATGTGTGGTATTTATTCAGTTTAATGTTTATATGTGTGGTATTTATCTGTTAAAGCTATATGTGGTATTTATTCAGTTTAATGTTTATATGTGTGGTATTTATTCAGTTTAATGTTTATGTGTGGTATTTATTCAGTTTGTGTTATATGTGTGGTATTTATCTAAATTGTGTTTATATGTGTGGTATTTATTCAGTTTAATGTTTATATGTGTGGTGGTATTTATTCAGTTTGTGTTTATATATGTGGTATTTATTCAGTCTGTGTTTATATGTGTGGTATTTATTCAGTCTGTGTTTATATGTGTGGCACGTCCAAATGAATGCCTATATGTGCGGCATTTATCTCAGCTTCCAGTTTATATATGTGTATTTATCAGGTTTGTACTATATGTGCAATATCCAATCAAATACATGTACATTTATCCAGTCATTTATATAGTTTAACATTGCTGGTAGTAGTAAGGTTTATCTGTAATCTGTATGGTGGTATTATCTACTTAATGTTTATATATAAAATAATGTTTAGTATGAGGTATAGAGATTTTGATCTATCTTATATGAGATGGTAGAATGTCAATTTATATTTATAGTATTACTGTCAGCTCAAATGTACTTATTTTATTAATAAAGTCATATATATTGATTTATTAGTTATATGTGGTATACAACTAGTTTATTAAAATAATGGTATATTATCTAGTCTAGTTATATACGTATATTGTTTATTAGCTATATGTGGTAGTAGTTTATCATCGCTTGATATAGTATCTGATCAAGTCATGTTTGATATGTAAGAGTATTATCAGTCAAATGGTATTTATTTTGTTCAAGTTTATATATAGCTATTCATTAGTTAATATGTGTATTTTATCATTCAAAATGAGATGTGGTATTTATCCAGTCTGTGTTTTTATAAGGTGTAATTAATCAGCCATCGTTTATATGTGTGGTATTTATTCAGTTTGTGCTTATATATGTATTTATTCAGTTTCAGTTTATATGTGTGGTATTTATTCAGTCTGTGTTTATATGTGTATTGATCAAATAATGTTTATATGTGTGGTATTTATTCAGTTTGTGTTTATATGTGTGGTATTTATTCAGTTTGTGTTTATATGTGTGGTATTTATTCAGTCTGTGTTTATATGTGTGGTATTTATTCAGTTTGTGTTTATGTGTGTGGTATTTATTCAGTCTGTGTTTATATGTGTGGTATTTATTCAGTTTATTGTTTATATGTGTGGTATTTATTCATGTGAGTTGTATGTGTATTTATTCAGTCTGTGTTTATATGTGTGGTATTTATTCAGTTTGGTTGTTTATATGTGTGGTTTTTATTTAGTCTGTGTTTATATGTGGTATTTATTCAGTCTGTGTTTATATGTGTGTATTTATTCAGTTTATCGTTGGATATGTAATATCTGGTTCAGTTATATGTGTGTATTATTCAGTTTAATGTTTATATGTGTGGTATTTATTCAGTTTGTGTTTATGTGGTATTTATTCAGTTTAACGCCTATATGTGTGGCATTTATTCAGTTTTAAAGTATATGTGTGGTATTTATTCAGTTTGTGTTCATATGTGTGGTATTTATTCAGTTTGTTTATATGTGTGTAGCATTATCCAGTCAGCTATGTGTGTGTATTTATTCATTTAATGTTTATATGTGTAGTGTTTATTCAGTTTGTGTTTAGTAAAAATATCTGTCTGTGTTTATATGTGTGGTATTTATTCAGTTTAATGTTTATATGTGTGGTATTTATTCAAATGTAGTTTAGTATGTGTGGTATTTATTCAGTTTAATGTTTACATGTGGTATTTATCAAATGAGTTATATATGTACTATCCAGTTTGTGTTATATGTGTGGTATTTATTCAGCCCAGTTATATATGTGGTAATATTCAGTTTGTGTTCATATGTGTGGTATTTATCTTAACAGCTATATGTGTGGTATTTATTCAGTCTGTGTTTATATGTGTGGTATTTATTCAGTTTAATGTTTATATGTGTGGTGTTTACTCAGTTTGTGTTTATATATGTGTGTGTATTATTCATCTGTTAGTATAGGCATTATCTAGTCATACTTAGTATGTGTATTTATTCAGTTTGTGTTTATATGTGTGGTATTTATTCAGTTTGTGAATGTTTAGTGTGTGATGATCAAACAAAGCCATATATGTGGTATTTATTCAGTTTGTGTTTATATGTGTGGTATTTATTCAGTCTGTGTTTATATATGTGTATTTATTCAAATAATGTTTATATGTGGTAATATCCAGTTTAATGCTGGTGTGTATTGATTCAGTTTGTGTGAAGTGTGTATTTATTCAGTTTAATGTTTATATGTATTATTCAGTTTGTGTTTATATGTATTATTCAGTCATTATATATGTATTATCTAGTCTGTGTTTATATATGGGTATTTATTCAGTTTGTGGAAATTTTCATGCAACTGGAAAGCATATGGCCTAAATATTTTTTTGAGTGTGAGATTTTCAGGCCTGGGGTACAGGAATGCTCATTAGGACCCTGAACCTATGTCATGCCAGAACTGGAGCCAAGATTGGCAAGGTAACTGATACTAAAGAAAAAATATTTAGGTCACCTCTGCAGAAAGCAGGTCCTGGTATTGAACTCAGCCTGTCCAAACATGAAAATGATAAAAGAAGTATGCTGTTTGAGGTGGTTAGATGGATGGGCAGCAGGATTCACAACATGTCTTCCTGACTTATATACACAACTGTGAACTGCAAATGTTCTTTCATGTTTCAAAATGGCTGTATTTATGATGAGTTCTTCACTGACGGTTAGTTGAATTCGTGTTTATTAGCTTCACAAATGACATAAGCAAAGGATTAAATTGTTTCAACCTTATAACTCATAAGTTCATAATTCATAACAGTTTTTAACTTGTGTTCTGATGTTTTATGAGGATCATGATAAACTCAACACAGGTTTCATATTTCACTCAGTGCCTTCTACTTTGACACTGGGGTTTTAAAATATTTATATTTTAATTATTATGTCTATATACATTTGTATTGTTATACCAGTGTTTTCTCATTGTGGTTATCTGCATGGAATGGTTTATGAACTTAAGGTACATCTTTTTCTGTGCAGCCTGTTTATGAAATGAACTGTATGGTAGTACAGGGTTGTTTCCATTCCTTCTGCAGCAGATTCTCTCTGACATTCACACTGTTTCTGGGCTCCATTTTACTTCCTGCAGATTTTCTCTGTGTTTATACTTATGGAAATGCAGAGTTTGGCCATCTTAGCCATTATGTCTTATGACAGATATCTGCATCTGTTATCCTCTACAATATAAACATGAATGTTATGATCACAAAAATGCTCATTGCTGTAACATGGTTGTTCTCTTTCTACAATTATTGTTGTCATATCTTGAGTTCATTCACAGCTGTGTGGGAACATCATGGACACAGTATACTGTGGAAACTACGGCATGTTAAACTGGCCTGCTCTGACACCACAGTCAATAACATCTACGACTTAATTTCAACCTTTGTCTCCGCTATTATTCCTCCTCATTTTACCCCTACACGTGACATAAAGATCCTTAAAGTTTGTTTCTATCTCAAAACAGACTAGACAAAAGCTGTCAGTACTCACAATTTCACCTCGCTCTGCTCAACTTTTCTTTTGGTTGCTGTTTCTAAATATTACAGAGCAGGTTTGATGAGCAGCTGCCCAACATGTTGGCCATTTTATTATCATTGTACTTTCTGACATGTCAGCCTCTGCCCTCATGGTACTAATGGCCTAAATGTCCAAAATACTGCAACACATGTAAAGATTAGTTGTCAGAAGGGACCAACAGTCAACCAGGTTTACAGCATCATTAAATTTACAAATGCTTCTTACTACACAGCAGCAGTCATCATTTCTATAGAAATAAGTGCAGATTATTGTATAATACAAGGTGTGTAGCATTACAATAAGATGCATATCTATGAAGAACTGCATATACCAGCCCATATTCAGTAACTGAACAGGACGAGATTTATCAGAGTTGTGACATTCAAGACTCTCATGCACTATCCTTCTAGCTGTGAACACGAATTTTATCAGTGCTCATCTACCAGCTTTCATTATTCTACACTAATGAATTTGAAATTCTGTCAAAACAAATAATAAAACTTCAGAATGGGACATTTGGCACAATTTGATGTTTAAACATCAAATAATTAATCAATTCTGATTTTAAAATATTTTAAAATTAAAATGTATTGTCTTAGAGCAAACAGAACTATGAAATATTACATTTTTACACTAACACTTTATGTGAAATCTGAAGTGTGTATTCAGATTAGCATTCACTATATATATATATATATATATATAAATATATATACTAAATGTAATTTTGAGATGTCTTCAAAAATGACTTCTTCAGGAGCTGGTCAGGTTTGGTGGTAACAGCAGGTTTATTCCTCATCTGCATTCTGCATTCATAACAAAGGATAATAAAGAGGACAGAATCGTCATTTCGTGGGTAAAAGCGTGATTCTCTTCAGAATCCTCCATTTATATAAGGATTACCCAGACATGTTGCTTATTATAAACTCAATACAATAAAATAAAAATAGTGGATCTATAGTGGAATAAACTCAGGCAAGTCTATAAAATAAAATGGAAATAACAGAAACTGCCCTCCCCACTCATTATGGGAGGATAAAATTACAAGAAAATGTTAAGGCAACAATAAATTCACACTGACTGTTACCTTTTTCCTTTAGTAATTACCATTTAGAATAAATATATAAAACACAGTTATAAAATAACTGGCAAATATAACTCATTTGCATAATACAAAAATCATATATGTTGATACTGTAACATACCTGCATTCCATAACAAAGCAATAATAAAGAGACAGAATCATCCAGGCAAAAGCGGCATTCTGCAAAGACAGCCTCATGTTAACAAATACTAACTAGACAGTGGAGATTTCATCTAACAAACACAATAAAAAATATAAAGTTACTTCATAAAACATGGCGAAATTAGTCTGTTACAAAACATTTAACCAAGTGCAGCTGGCTGAACTTTTATACAGTTAATCAAGTTAATTAACACTGTTTTTGCTCACGGCATTCACAAATGATTGTTGTCTCGTAAATCCTCCATTGTTGAGGATTACCAGAATCCTTTGCTAATACGCATCGTTGCAGTACAACTTATGACAGCAGGTGGCGTGGTTGTCCCATTTAGCTGGATTTTAACTCTGAACCTTTAACTATGTTACATAAATACCACACATAAAACATAAAATATATGTATCTGTATAATATAATAATAATAACACATACAATAATAATAATAATAATAGTGCTTTGACAGACAGGCATGAACAGACTTGTAAAATAACAGCAGAAGAACCAACAACAACATTTAAAAAGACAATATAAACAAATTAAACATTTTTAAAAGGTTAAGTAATGCATAAAAATAAGGAATGGCTGATAAGAAAACGATATAAACAACAATAAAATATAGAAAAAGACGATGAAAATAAAATAAAATACATTAAAATTAAAAAGTTTAAAAGATGACATTACAAAAAGTAAGTCTATAAAAATGTGTTTAAGAAGTGATTTAACAGAATTCACTGATTCTGTGAGCCTTATGTCTTCAGGCAGGTGTTCCAAAGTCGAGGCCTGATCACCTTTAGTTTGAGCCAGCAGGTCTGAGGGGGAGTTATATCTGGTGTGGCCATCTGCATAGCAATGAAAAGGAACATTGTGCATCAATGATATAAGAGGGAGCATATAAATAGAAAATAAAACTGGACCCTTACATATAATTGTTATTTTTAAAATTGTATTTTTTGTATTATTCTTTCATATCCAGAATTTTACTTTACTAGCATTTTATGTTTTATTTGTATCCATATGTGTATTGCTGTTACACTGTTTAGAGCTCTGAATATAAAACTGAAACTTGAAATAAAACTATTATCACAATGTGGTGGTATACAAAAAAAAAAAAAGAATTGAACAACTGAATATGAACACAAACTGAATAAATCCCATACAAAAATGTCAAAACTTTTATATTTGTAAATGTTTCCAAACATTAATACCATACATATACTTTATTACTTCAAGACATGCAGCATGGATTTCAATTGACATTTTCAAACACCCAATTATAATTCACAGTCAGAATTAAGAATAAAGTTGAATTAAAGTTCATTAATAAAGAAAATAAAGAAGATTTCTGCCTTTCTGCTCATACTTAAGCATCAAATTATCTGGTGTACTTTCGCGATTTTGTTTTACAGTGTTCCAACTTGAAGAATGTTTGTAAATGAGTCATAATGAAGTAAATACTTTAGATTTACACTCAAATTTATAACTTGTTCAGTTACGTGAGAAAATTTTAATGAATGTTTAATGAATGTTTAATGAATGTTTAATTTAATGAATTAAAACTATGTCATTTTAAATTTAAATTTAATGACATAGTTTTAATCCAATGACTAACAACTTAATGTGAAGCGTAATAAGATTTGCGTAATAGTACTAATAAACTCAAAATGACTGCATCTATTTCTACTACGTTGGTTTGGACAAAGTCAAATTGACTTTATTAATACTGAATGTATACAAACGTGGTTACTAATACACTACTGTGTAGTGGAAGCACTCTGAGTGTGACAGTTCATTACATGTCGCGCATTAAGTTTATGAGTTTATTCATATTAAAACTAAGTAACTGGTATGGGTGGAAATCTTCATGTAATTGAAATGCATAAGTCCTGAATTTGGCCAAAAGCTTGAGGCAGTTTTGAATACTCACATCAACTACACGTGAACAAAACTAAATAAGTAGTATTCATACTAAACTATATACATAATTTCTATTAATATTTATATATGTATTTGTGGTCTGCTACTATGACCTTTTATGCATACAATAATCTGCACACTTATTTCTAAGATATGATCCATCGCATGACGTGCATTAGAAATGCTGTATCATGAATTTCCCTTTGTGAATCAATAAAGTAGATCTTGATCTTATCATAAAAATAGTATGAATTAACACAAAACATTCCCACCTAAATACAAAATGCAAAGACAATATGTCATGATTTGCTGATAGAAAATAAACTGTCTTAATATTTTTATTTAGACATACTGTTAAATTTAATGATCACTGTACAAAACCTGATTGAACTGTTGGATCTACATGACATCACCAGACAGCAACGCTACATGTGCTGCGATTTTGGACATTTTCAGGCCGTACAGTACTGGGGTGAAGAGAGGCTGACATGTCAGAAAGTACAATGATAATAAAATGGCTAATATGTTGGGTACGCTGCTCATATCAAACCTGCTCTAAGACGAAAACAGCAACCAAAAGAAAAGTTGAGCAGAGAAGCGAGGTGAGGTGTGCAGGTACTGACAGCTTTTTGTCTGGTCTGTTTAGAACCAGAGAAACAAACTTTAAGGATCTTTATATACGTAGAGAAATTAAAATGAGAGAATGACACCGAGATGGTCGTGACAATTAGTCCGCAGATGTACTGACTGTGTGTCAGAGCAGGCCAGTTTAACAATAGCGTAGTTTCCACAGAAGACTTTGTCAATGATGTTCCCACACAGCTGTGTATGAACTCCAAAGATACCAAAACAATAATCAAGAAAAGGAAACAACCATGTTACAGCAATGAGCACGCCACCTTTTAAGTTTTCATGAGGTGTTATATTGTAGAGGATAACAGATAGCAAGATATCTGTCATAAGACATGACGGTTAAGTTTATCTCTACGAACATAAGTATAAACACAGAAAATCTCAGAGGAAACAAAAAGGAGCAGAAACAGTGTGAATGTCAGAGAGAATCTGAATCAGAAGGAATGGAAACAACCCTGTACTACCATACAGTTCATTCATAAAACAGGCTGTACAGAAAATGTACATAGGTTCATGTAAACTTCTGTTCATGCATGATAAATGTTAAATTGAGAAAAGATTGGCACACAGAATTAAAATATAAAATCACCATAATCACAAACAGTAAAATATTTAAACAACTCAGTGTCAAAGTAGGCACCAAGTGTGAAATATGAAACCTGTGTGTGCTTATTTGATCATCCTGTTGGTTTAAAGACAAACTGAGATGACATGTCACATTTGTTATGAGTCGAGCTAAAGCATCAAAACTGTCAACAAATTAGCTTGTAATCATTACACACAAACATCTCCAAACTTACCATTGGTTTAACTCAACGAATGTTGTACGAGAAACTACAAGCACAATTTCAGACAGTGTGTAATAACTGCACTTGCTTCAACCAGAAGGCCAGACGCCTACAGCAGCAGGCTGATCGTCATCATCAAACCCAATCACTAGTGATGATCAGGAAAAATTATGACTGAAGATGTCAAAACAGAAATGAAGGAAAATATTCATAGTGGAGGAAACAGATATGTAATTACTTATCTTGAACCATTTCTTACAAAACGGTGATAAAGAACTACTGTGGAAATAAACTGCTGGCCAGAGCAGCCATTTAGCTGCATCGAGCATCAGGCGACTGTAGAGAGAACCATGTAGACTCTGTAGGAAGAGTCCCTAGTAGAGGGAGGTAAAGATGCGTCTGGATACCCGTGTCTTGGACTGTTACCAGCGACCTGCTTTCAATTGACATGGAAAATCCTTCAGCCTTTCATTTTAATGCTTTCCACCAATCGATCAAACATCCGGACTTCTCCTTTTATCCATCAAGGTCCCTCTTCACTCTCTTCCTCTGCATTATGTCCACAGAAGCTGCTGAACCTACATTGCCTGCCTGCCCAGGCCACAACACTGGCTTCACTACCTGTCAGCACCCCCGCACCCTGGGCCTGAAACTCACATACATAGCAAGGCAAACGCTAAACCGAATGAATTCAATATATAAACACAAACTGTGGCTAAACATAGGCCACGTGAAGATACCCCAGACCTAACATGGTGACAGGCTGACCTTGACCTGAGGAACTAGAGTGATCAAACTTATTTCAGCATCAGTAAACTTAACCTCTTTAATAATCCTATCAGAACCAGGTCAGATGTTTACTGTCTGGAAGACATGTCTTCATAAGAGACAGACATATGTAGCTTCTAGTAGTGTATGTTCAGATAATTTTCACTTAGCTGTGAGCAGTTTAATGTCTTTGGAGGTTGCATTGTGGGGCGCACCCTTAAACTGTCTAGATCTCCTTGACATCATCTAGGTTCTTCTTTGACTGCGAACAGCAACAGCTACAAACAAGGTCCACTAAGCTCCCAGTCCAAGACCACAAAGGACACATCATAGACCCATGTAGAGCTCCCCACATGTTGTCATGACCCTTGGATCCTTCTCATACACTAGCGACACCTCCTGAACCCATGAACCAAATAGAACCCCACAGTACTCATGTCATAGATCCTTGCAGCAGAAACTCTTCAAAAATCTCTACAGGAAACCTTTTAAGGCCTTCAGGACTACAGCCTTATCAAGTGCAGGGTACCACTCCACCCCAGGATTCAGTGATTGAAACGCTGTATCATGGAACACACTTTACTTGACTGTGGGTCTGCATGTGGGCTTTTACTTTGGTTCTGTGGCTTGTCTTAACAGTCCAAAGACACACAGGTGTCAGACTTCGCATCTTTACCTCCTCTACTGAGGACTCTCCTTCTTTCTACAGAGTCCACCATGGTTCTACAGTCGCCAGTGCTCGATGCAACTAAATGGGTTTCACAAAAGGCAGTTATTTGATAAATTCATTACCCTGATTTTAGTAAGAAATGGTTCAAAGATAAATAATTACATCATCTGTTCCTCCACTATGAATATTTTCTTCACGTTTTCACGACCACATCTTCAGTCTGCCATTTTTTTCTCTGATCACCAGTGATTGGTTTGATGATGATCGCCAGTCGCTGCTGTGGGCGCCTGACCTTCTTGAAAGCTTCTAAAGAAGTGAGTCACAGTTCATTCACACACCGTCACAGAGTGTTGCTTGTAGTTTCTCGTACAACATTACGTTGAGGTTAAACTAATGGTAAGTTTCAGATAAGCGAGCATAAACAGATTCTGACTAATTTGTTGACAGTTTTGATGCTTTAGCTGACCTCTGCAACAAATGTGACATCAGTATCATACTCAGTTTGTCTTTAAACCAACAGGATGATCACGAGCAAACTCCACACAGTGTTTCATATTTCACACTTGGTGCCTACTTGGACACTGAGTTGTTTAAAATATTTACTGTTTGATTGGTGGTGATTTTTTATATTTTAATTCTGTGTGCCAATTTTTCAGCTGTGGTTATCTGTAAGCAACAGAAGTCATATGAACCATGTACATTTTCCAGCAGCCTTGCCGGTGAATGAACTGTATGGTAGTACAGGGCTATCATCCTTCTGATTCAGATTTTCCTACATTCACAACGTTTCTGTTCCTTTTGTTTCTGCAGATTTTGAAGCTTATACTTATGGAAGTGTAGAGTTTATTTAACCCAGTCATTAAGTGTCTTGGTGGACAGATATCTTTCTATTTGTTGTCCTCTCTCTTACAGTATAACGCATTACATGACATCTACAAAGGCGTTACATGTCATTGGTTACTAAGGTGTTACCTTTCTTTTGCTGTTTTTGTCACTTATTATCATTGACTGCCTCTTTTTACAGCTGTGGAACATCATCAATAAAGTGTACTGTGACAATTACTCCATTATCAAACTGGCCTGCTCTGACAATTCAGAATAAATAATGCCCATATAACTTATTGCTGCTTCTCTCACAGTCTAATTCAGTATCCGTAAATCTTCTCACGTATATAAAGATCCTTAAAGTTTGTTTCTCTGGTCTTTAAACAGACCAGACAAAAAGCTGTCAGTACCTGCACACCTCACCGCTTCACTCAACTTTTCTTTGGGGTTTTGAAGTATTACAGAGCAGGTTTAACATGAACAATGTGCCCATTATGTTATCGTGATATTCTTATCAAGTACTTTCGATATCCTCACCACTCTTAACCCCACGCCTGAACATGTCCAAAATACGCAACATGTGTAAAAGTCTGATTTAAGTTCTGTTGAAAAGTCACCTAACATTTTTGTTCAGCCTGAGTACCTTGCTACCAAAGGTGAAATGTATTTGCGCTTACAAAATAAAATAAAACTAAGTGAAAGTAAAGTCATAAATTAAAGTAATAAAGCTTATCTGAAATGTTACTGACATTTTCTACCATCTAGGTATTTTTTTTTCAACCAAATATAGTAAAGCAATGTTTCAATGTAGGTTCAGAAATATGTGAGTACAATAATGATAATATAAAGTAGCTATATAAAACAATGATATTAAATAATATGAAATGATTTAGTGTTTGCAAGTGTAATAGTACCTACAATGTACTGACCATCATTATACCAGTGAATCAATATGTACATATATTATCATCCCTTTATCATTATATGTTGAATATCAATACAATAACACAACAGATGATCTTACTAACACTATTAGGCCTGATTATTAGACAACCTACATCAAACCCATCCTTCACAGTGCTGTAGCATGATAAACTTCACTGTTCACAAACTGTCGCCAATGTCACTAATTCATTCAGGGGCTATCCATGTCACTTGAATACTACGGCTCATAAGAACTCTTTAGGTGGGGATCCTGGCACCACAACTGTCCACCTCCAGTAACTACAGCAAATGGTTTTTTAGTTGGGCATTTTGGCAGAAACACCCCCACAACTCATGTCAGCTGAGTCTTCGGCACTGCATGCTTACTCTATTGTTTTGTGAATAAATAAATGTACCTGATGGTCTGCATAGTGAATTTGTAGTGTAAAGGTCCACATAATAATCATGGACAGTTTGCAAATGTGATAGAAAATGACTGGCTAACCACCTGGGTATCCTGGGACTTCTAGTCTGAACACTACAGCCCACCTAAATGACACAGTGATCCAAGACCATTAGGTGGAGAGAATTTTGGGCAGTAGTTGAGCTGGATTTACAGCTGGCCCAAAGAGAGTCGAGACAGCATCACATGACTAAGCAATGTGAGGTAGGACTTTGTTTAAGGCAAAGGAACTACCATCCCGGCCTACCAGTCCACAAACTCTTGTGGAGGGGTGGTGCATCACCTGCAGGGAAGAGCTGTGAGCCCAGGTGAGTGTGCACCAGGTGAGAGTGATTACTACACCCTGCACCCAGTTAGCAATCACTCACTTCTTAACAGAGTAAGAGAAAGTGGATCAACACAGAGAAGATGAACAAACACATGTACAGACGCTGGGTGCAGAGAGTGGTAGCTCATAAGGGCTGGATGAGAGGTGTATGTCTGGTGGTGTCCTGCTAAAAATACCTAATAACATCAAATATATTCACAGTAGAAATTCCTGCAACTGTGAACCTGAGTACCCTCTGTCATTTCTATGAATATATATACATTCTGCATATGAAATTCGTAGAGACAAGAGTTATACCTGGAAGTAAAATACATAGATGCATGCAAGTAACAGTCCATGTGGAAAGCAAAAGAGGGTCAATTACATTAGACGTGTGTGGAAGACAATCCTTGAACCCTAAACTAACGTATCGTTATCAGGGTGCACGCTGATCAAAATTGAAGTCCCAGAACATTGGTTTGCTTTATAATTTACAGACCCTTGTAACTCTCTGAACCACCTAATGAATGCAATTGCAAACTGTTAGAACTACTTGCTACACAAAGCAGGTAGAAACACTGAAAACTACATAGAACTTAAAGGACAGCTATTGACTGCTGAATGCTCCCTATGTTTCTGTGGATCTGCTTGACTTTAAAACTGTAAATTTCTTGCATTCTGCCTTTTTTGTCTCACAATTATTAAATGTGTCCAAATGCTGCTACTTACTTTTCTACTATCACTCATCCCAAAAATGCCTTAACCCGCTATTTTACAACAATTTTAGTACTGTTTGTTTTTCTGGGTGATCGTCATCACTCTCATGCTGTTTTCTATTATTTAAACTTCTTATTTTATCGAGTACAAACTCTTTACGGTACAACAACATGCTCCATGAGCCCAAGCACTCAAAGAAAAACTCACTGTATATGACTCACAGTAACTGTGGAAACAGGGACTGTGGAAGACACTGACTTAACCTAAACTGCTTGTGACACTACAGACAGTGAGCTGAGCAACAGGACAGTGAAGTCTAAAAACATCCATTTATTGCTCTCATGTTAGTTAAGTCTTTTGATACTCTCTACACTTTACAACCAAATACAAACCTTTACATATGTGCAATGGATCTTTGGCACATTCAGTCCATATAGTACAGGGTTAAAGAGAGGCTGGCATGTAAGCCAGTATAATGACAAGAAAATTTCAATATATTGGGCACATTGTTCATGTTAAATCTATTTTAACACTTCAAAGCAAGTCCAACAGAAAAGTTGAGCAGAGAAGCGAGGTGAGGTGTGCAGGCTCGGATAGCTTTTTGTCTGGTCTGTTTAGAACCAGAGAAACAAACTTAAGGATCTTTATATACGGGTAGAGAATTAAATGAGAGGACCAAATACTACAACACAAGTGCTACTCAGCCCATAAATATTATTGACTGTGGTGTCAGGAGCAGGCCAGTTTAACTATGAGTAATTTGTCACAGTAAACTTTGTTAATAATGTTCCACACAGCTGTAAGGAACTCAAATATATAGTGCAAACAACTAGAAGAAAAGGTACAACTATGTTAGAGTAAATGAGCATGGCAACCTTCTTAAATGTCATATGTGTTATATTGTAGAGGATAACAGATGGGCAAGATATCTGTCATAAGACATGATGGCTAAATTCTGGCAAATTCTACAGTTGCATAAGAATATAAACAGAAAATCTGCAGTGAAACAAACTGAAACAGAAACAGTGTGAATGTTGTGAGAGAATCTGAATCAGAAGGATTGAAACAACCTGTACTACCACAGTTCATTCATAAACAGGCTGCACAGAAAATGTACAGGTTCATGTAAACTTCTGTTCATGCAGATAACCAGCAAGATTGGCACTACAATACAACATATGAGACATCAACACCATGAAAACTAAATATGTTATAAGACCGATGTCAAAGAAGAACGACAGCATGAAATATGAAACATGTGTAGGAGTTTATCATGATCCTCTTTTCAGTTTTACAAACGATCATAATAGACATTTGTGGAGGTTAAATGATATAAACTACATTAGTGATTGAGATTTTCAGTTACCAAACGTGATGAATGTTCCAGAGTTATCTGATAACAATGTTTGATAGAAACTACAACACAGTTCTATGATACTTGTATGAGCTGCCAGACTATCTTCCTAACTGAACTGAAACTCTCTTCTCTGCTTCTTTTAAACTCAGATCAGTGACGCCCACAACAGCAGTCTAACTCATTATCAAATATCACAAATATGTCTGAATTTGTATATAATCACCTGAAAATAAAAAATGTTGCTTACAACTATGGTGGCCACGAAATGTGTAAAAAATTCAAAAGGCCCTATTTGATGCAGTATTTAGTTCATTAATAGTGACTCATGTGGATATGGATATAGATTTCGAATGGTTTCATATTATGGATGAAGATGCACTGAAATGATGTAGTTTAGGGGGGCTGAGGCATGAAAGGTACGTGGATAGAGAGCCCCCAAAATAAACCTCAGATTGAGAGAAGTAAGCGGTGTTGATGTCGCTCAGATTCTGCGTACGCATGTTAATGATGCTGAGAAAAGCAGGATTTAGATTATATTGTCAGGATTACCTGTCTAGAAGCAACAGAAGCAACTCCCAAAGTCACAAAAAGGTGCGCTTTCTAGGGATGCTCTGGTTCTGGATAAGTGGTGGTGAACCGAAGTGTGTCGCCACTTTACCAGTCTCTGTAATAAACAAAAATAAAGGGTTCAAATGGCTGGACTGGCTAGTTCCGGGAATTTTTGCAGTCACATATGGGTTAAATGGACTTACAACAGCTTAATCAAAAGATGTAGATGGATTGAGGTTGACTAGACTGGCTGGCCTGCATTTATGTAATAGATCAAAGTAGAACAAGGAACAGATGCAGTTATAGTAAGAAGATGACAGGAAGGACGATCTGCATTCTTCCACTTACGCAACATTGCCAAATCAGATCGGATCGCGGTTCGCGGATGCAAAAAAAATCCAGTCTACGCATTTGTTCCTTCAGGCTGACTATTGTAACTTTGTTATCAGGCTGCTCCAATGTTCCTGAGGACTGCAAAGCATCTCACAGAATGCTGCTGCACGGGAAATGGACAGGAACCAAGATCAGAGATCACATCTCTCCCATTTTGGCTTCCTTGCACTGGCTACCTAGGATAAATTCAGAATAGAATTTAAAATTCTTCTCCTTACATACAAAGCTCTTCATGGCCAGGCACCATCATATCTAAAAGAACTCATAGAACCTTACTACCCCTCTAGACCACTGCGCTCTCAGAATGCTGGGTTCCTTGTGGTTCCTATAGTTTCAAAGTGATTGTCAGAGCTTTCAGCCATCAAGCTCCTCTTCTGTGGAACAAACTACCATTCTGGGTTCAGGAGGCACACAGCCAACACCTTCAATAAGTATGAATAAGGATAAATGAATAATTTGAATAAGGATAAATCAAAACAGGTAAACCATCAGCTCATTTCAAAACTGAAGTCACACAGTGACTTACAAGACAGAAATCACAGAATCAAAGCATATTAAACAACACAAAGATAAATTGCACATATTTAACTTGAAATTACAGCATGCATATTAACTAAATAATTGAATACTATATTGGTCCTCACCAGCCGCATCACTGTCAGTCATCAGGAAGGTTGCAGGATTGTCCCAGTCCATGGCTGGTGGCACTCTGAGGGCCCCTCTTCTTCCCTTGGTAGGCAGGCCACACTGAGGAGGACAACACAAGCCACAGTAATGTCACATTGCCTCAAAGGGCTGGACTTAATGTGTGAAGACACTCAACCGGTCTTCAGGAGGCCAGTTGTCATTTCAGCTCTGGTCCTGGCATGGGACATAGGCCTGCTGTGCTTCCTGGAGGTCTGCGTACTCCCTGTCTCCAGCAACACACAGATAATTCACCTGTCAACACAAGATCTCATCATTACAACTCATAGACATGTGTGTGAGTGACATTCTTTGACACAGCCATGATGTAAAGAGGGCATAACAGGGGTTAGTGGTTCACCTTTATAGGCACTCGCCAGGCCATTTTGGTTACAACATTGTTGATCAGACAGTCATTGCAGACCATCTGAAATCATAAGATGAGGACTATTAAACCAATCAATGCACATCACAAGCAATGCAAGGTGTTCATCAATTGACAATATAAAAGTTCTATTCACCTGAACATTGATGCTGTGAAAGGATTTCCTATTCACAAAATCTGCTTCATTTTATCCCGATGTGTGTGCAGTCCAGTGCAATTCAGTGACATTGGGGAAACCTGTAACACAAAGTAATGAGTATCCTACCATGACTGCTAACTTCCCTGCTCAAGTTTTTTATTTCAAGGTCCTGCACTATTTTTTTTATTTTGGCCTCCAGTGCAAGGTTTTCCATCTTTTCTTCTTGTACTTCCTGCATGTTTGTATCTGCTAGCAGGCTGGCATACAACTGTCTGATAGCCCGTGAGTTCTGTAAACACACGACAATTAGCACACAATTTTGCACAATGGAGTGTCCTTCCAGCAATGTGTACAGCATCTGGGTCCTGTTACAGAGGTAGATTCTGTTTGGGCTCCAAATGATGAGTCCTCACCATTGTAGACTGAACAGTCCTTTCACAGACTTCTGACGTGATACCTCATGCCTTCTGGAGAGATGGTCTCTCCTCCTCACCGGTGTTTGTTGTTGCTGCTGCACTGGTGCCTTCACCTCTGTCACATTTAATGATTCATATTGAAGCTTAGTAGATGCACATGCCAGGCCTACAGTATGCTCTTTATACCACTGATCAGCATCGTCTGCGCTTCGTGCTGGCGGCTTCCACAGTCAGACAGTGCTGCCAGACACCGGGCAAAACAATAGGCAAAGTCAGATAGTCCAGATGGATTCAAGCATGAACGTGGCTGTGTCCACGTAGAGATGGAAGAATATTCCTTTGTGTGAAGCGAGTTTCATCTTGGCAGGGACATATGTTTGTTCTCCAACACTGGCCTGCATTTATTTAGTTCCGCTATGTCCTCTGCTGGAGCGAAACGCTTGTGACCACCAACCGTGTTTGTCTGTGAGTTTCTCGTTTACTGTTGAAACAGTGCAGACAGTGTGTAGCAGAACCTTCTTGGTACACATACGCCTGTGCATTGTTACATGAAGCCACAGCATTCTGCAGAATGTTCTTGTATTTGTACCCATTTTAAGCCCAGTCAAGTTTAATCTACATCACACACACACACACACACACACACACACACACACACACACACACACACTGAAATTCACTGAAGTCAGTGAGCAAGCGACCTGGGTCCTTTGAAAGGTACCAAATAAATATTAAAGTTGTTGTTATTCTTCTTCCTTTCTTCTTCTTCTCTTCTTCTTCTTCTTATTATTATTATTATTACGACATATTATTATTATTATTATTATTAGCCCATCATTTAAAGAGTTATACAGTCTGATGGAAAGACGCACACAGTTTCACTCCATCTGCAGTCCATTTCAAATAAAAATTCAACTGATTCATAATCATGAGCAACTGTGTTTTTGGAGATGTTAACTGTTTGGATTGTAATTGTGATGTTTGAGTGGAGCAGTGTAATTCAGGCATTACTTCTGCATTCAGGCGGTCAGCATACTTTGCCATGCCTTTTGTCTTTACTTCTTTATCACTTCGGCGGTGTTGCCTTTCTTTTAATTATTATGCTTTACCTCCTCGCATGCTTCCATGAGGATTTCATTCGGGAAAAGTAAGCTGCTCTTGTTTTGATTCATTGAGCTCAGCTGAGTCACTTATCCTGATCTAACTTACTCTTTGTGCAACAGGCCCCAGACCTAACAATGCAGGCGAGCTGGAAGGCCACTATCAAAGCAACCTGAGCTCCATAACACCTGAGCAGTGCTGACAGACTCAGCCTGGCCTGACTAGGCACAACCCTGAGAGGGAGGGAGGAGAGTCCTGGCAGCTCAGTCCTATGGCAGCATAACTAGCATGACCTGAGCCAGCCCTAAATATAAGCTCTATCAAAGAGGAAAGTCTTAAGTCTACTTAGTTGTGTTGACTGTGTCTGCCTTCAACCAGAATCCAGTTTGTTCCAAGGTGAAGAGGAGCTTGATAGCTGAAAGCTCTGGCTCCCAATCTACTTTTGAAACTATAGGAAACCACAAGAGACCCAGCATTCTGAGAGCGTTATGGTCTAGAGTGTAGTAAGGTACTATGAGCTCTTTTTAGATACGAAGTGAATTTGGCCATGAAGAGCTTGTATGTAAGTGAGAAGAATTTAAATTCTATTCTAGATTTAACAGGTAGCCAGTGCAAGGAAGCCAAAATGGGAGAGATGTGATCTCTGATTCTGTTCCTGCTTAACTGGCATCAATACAGAGTCTAGAGATTTATTGGAGCAGCCTGATAACAAAGAGTTTGGTCCAGCCTAGAAGGAACAAATGCATGGACTAGTTTTTCTGTGATCCGCTGAGACACGATGTCTGATTTTGCAATGTTGGGCGTAAGTGGAAGAATGCAGTCCTCTAAATTTGTTTTATGTGCACTGAAGGACAAATCCTGATCAAAAACAACCAAGATTCTCAGGCTGGAGGCCAGAGGAACCCATCTAAAGTAACGGGTTCCTAGAAAGAGAGTTTCTGAGGTGTTTAGTCCACTACAAGAACTTCAGTTTGGTCTGAATTTAACATCAGAAAATTGTAGGTCATCCAACTTTTATATCCTTAAGGCATGCTTGAGTTTAGTTAACTGGATTGGTTTCATCAGGCTGGATTGACAACATAATTGTTTCAGTCAGGATGACACATGCTCATTGACGCCTATATGATTGAAACCATGTTTCCCCTCTCTCTTTGGACTGCGGTTTTTCCCAAGTAGGCACCCCAGAGTACAAAATGTATTGTGTTATTTTCCAGGCCATGTATCCAAGTACTATGATCTAATCATGATATATGTGCTCGCCCAAAACAAGTAGACTTACCACAACCCTGCAAAAATATGGAATCAGTCTTGGAGGATGTCTAGTTTAATATTGTAGAGGAAAAAGCAGAGCACAGACATAACTCAAAAACTAAAGTCATTTCAACTGGAAACATTCTGGCTTTAAGAAACAATGGGCAGCTGGGTCACAGTTACTTTTAGACCAAGGAGAGGGGAAAATTGTGGAATCAAGTGAAAAACAAACATAAGAACACTTCTGACACACCACTGTACTTTGTTGCACCAATTCTGGCCTTCTAACAGCTGCAGTCTCTGAGGACTTCAATGAGTGACAAAGTACTCTTCATCAATCTGGCGACAACTTTCTGATTGCTGCTGCCAGATCAGCTTGGCAGGTTGAGTTACCATTCACTCCACTGATTTTAAATGCACATTTTGGACATCGGTCTTATAAAATATTTAGTTTTCATGGTGTTGATGTTCTGTATGTTGAAGCATTAGGTGCCAATCTTTTTCCTTTATTGTTATCTGTATGAACAGTTTCATATGAACTCATGTACATTTTTCAGCAGCCTGTTTATGAATGAACTGTATGGTAGTATGGTGGTTGTTTCCATTCTTCTGATTCAGATTCTCTGACATTCACACTGTTTCTGCTTCCAGTTTGTTTCTCCAGATTTTCTGTGTTTATACTTATGCAATGGAGTTCCGTAATTTAATATCATGTCTTAAGATGATATCTTGCCATCTGTTGTCTCAATATAACACACTTATGACATCTAACAAAATTGTGATCTTGACCATGCTCAGATGGTTACAGTGTACTGGAATTGGCAGCCATGATGTCTTTGAGTGTCCCTTTACAGCTGTGTGGGAACATTATTAACAAAAGTTTACTGTGATAATTATCTATAGTTAAACTGGTCGTTTGACAATTACGAATAATATTTATGAACGATTTACATATTACCATCATCTTGGTCTGATCATTTAATTCTCTACACGATATAAAGATCCTTAAAGTTTGTTTCTGGTTCTAAACAGACCAGACAAAAGCTGCCGTACTGGCACACCACTCCGCTTCTGCTCAACTTTTCTTGGTTGTTTTCGAAATTGTGCAGATAGATTTAACATGAACAATGTGCCCATTATGTTACGCATTTTTTTATCATTGTACTTGTTCACGCGGTCAGCCGCTTCAATCCTGTAATGTACGGCCTGAATGATAACCAAAATACGCATCATATGCAAAGTCTGACTTTTAAAAGAAAATAGAATACTTAGTGTGTGTCCTCTGTCATCTGACACAGTTTTTAAATGTTGGTGACAAGGATTGAAAGCTTCAGTCATTGCTATAATCATTATTTTGTCATTAGTGTGCAGCTTCTTTGTTTTAAGGCCCATTATTGATTTAATTTACTGAACTGAAGTCTTACTTCTATGAAACTTAATGTTGATGTCCTCTAAAACAATGGTAGTCATCTCATCTATGAGGAAATTCTTTAGTTTGATTACAGAGTCCTACACAGGTTTGACTCTTACTAAAGAAGACTGTGATGGCTGTGATGTATAGATCAGAACCTTGGCCCAAGCAGCACCACACTACCAAAATGCATAATCTGCCATTTACAGGTACATGTTGTACAACACCCAAAGGGTACTCCTATGATAATGATCGAACACAATATGTCATTTAGTTATATATAGACAAAGCGAAGCCAGTTTTGAACCGTCAGCGCAGGTGAATCATCACACATCATTGCTTGGACTTTATATCAGCAGTTTTATTATTGTCTTAAATGTTTATCAGCTTTGTCATTTAATAAAACCAAATTGAGTATTGTGTCATCATTTTGTTTGCTTTAACAGTGAACAACAATTTTCGTCAGCGACAACTGTTTTATAAAGTGAAGTTTTCACAAACTGCAGTTCCTCTAATGTCCACTTGAGGCTGGTTCAGAAGTGAGTCAGCTAGTCTCATAAGTCCCCACAACAAACACCAACTCTATAATAAACATGAAACTAAGAAATGAAACATCACAACAATAAGGAGCACTAAAAGAACCAACTACAAACAATACGGTCAAATATCCAAGATAAATATCTGCTTCAAACAGTCAGTCTGAACTGAAGAACCTTTCTTGGATTTGAAAAAACGTTGCCTCTGTTGCCCCAGAATGAACCTCTCTTGAAGACTTATTTCTTTTTTTTTTGAATATGTTTATTGTGTAAACTACAATAACATACAAACAATACACAAATTAACTGTGGCAGAAGTCTGACATTTTTGTTTTCTATACCTGGGAGATAAATCCTTTGTAAAAGTGAACATAGACAAATATAAATGTCCCAGTCAGGAGGATGTCCAGAATTACAGAGAGGGATCAAGAAGTGGACACTAAGGCATTGAATAGAAAGGTGAGAAAACGTGTGGGTCCAGGGGCAGTGAGAGAACATCGATAACAACTGTTCATGCCAGAGACCCTTGAGTTTAATGCAGTGAGAATGGATCCAGAAACACTTTGCTGAATATATCACACGAGCACAAGTGCAAGTGAGCTGATTCTAAGCAGTGATCGACCAGCCCTCGTCCAGCCGCAGCCTAAGCTCTCTCATCCCATGTATCCTTTAGCCATGAAAGTGAAGACATTTTCAAGAGAGTAAAGGTTATAAATTAATCCAATGCTGTTGTGATGTTGATGAAGACATTATATTTTCTTAAAAGAAATGCCCCTCTGGAGTTGAAATATCTAAATCACCATGAATTCATAAGCCAAATGTAGTAAATAAGGTTTTCCTAACTAACAAATATTTTGGTCTAAAAGAGATCACAGAAGAGAGCAGCCCCTTTCCTTTTCCATAATTTAAAAGCCAGGTTCAGTGAAGTTAGAAAGAGGTGGGTATTACAAATAGAAAGGATAGGGGAAGATTTAATCCAAAAAATACAACAACTGTTTCCAGATTTTTGGTAAAGAAAGTACAACAGGGTTATTAGTATACTGAGGCGTGTGCTAGAGGCAAACAGGTGTAGAGATGAAGTGCAAGAGCTAGCTTCTATAACTTGAAGACTATTTCTGTGGCACTTAGAAACCTATTGGTTCCACTAAAAGATAGAAGTCATTGAAAAACAACTCAAAGGGCGCCCTGGTGGCCAAGTGGCAAGACTGATCCAATACACAGAGTTGCTAAAAGGTCCCAGTTTGATTCTGGCTAGGACATTAACTCATGTTATTAGTAAACCTGTTCACTCCATCTGACGGCACACAAAATAAAGTTTACTGTAGATCAGGAATCTTGAATCATCATCAGTGTGTTTGATAATGAGGGCGCCTGCTGCTGTGGGGCATTGGAAGACGCGTAAAAGAGGCAGAAGCAGAGTCTCAGTCTGGGTTGGAAAGCTTTTCAGTTTGACTTACAGGCAGCAGGTATGTTAGATTCCCACAGTCTCAGAAACTCACTGTGGGCAAGCTTGTTTCTTTGTCTCACATGAATTATGTCATTTGTTTTATAAAGCTTTCATAATACGACTAAACTTGTTTACTGTTATTACCATGGACTCTAGTTTATATGTATGATTAATGTTTCAGCCTCAGAAACATTCAAAGAACAAGCTGCACATTCATAAATCTGAACAAACAGATAACAATTTGTGGTTTCATATTTTCAGCTTAAGGCCTACATGGACACTGGTCTTTTAAATATTTATTTTTCCTGACGTGATGTCTCTATACATGATCACTGTTGCTGCCACATTTTCCCTTTATTGTGGTTATCTGTACGAACAGAAGCTATAATGAATCATGCACATTTTTTCCAGCAGCCTGTTTATGAACGAACTGTATGGTAGCACAGGGTTGTTTCCATTCCTTCTGCAGCAGATCTTCTCTCTGGATGACCACACTGTTTCAGTTTCCAGTTTGTTTCCTCCAGATTTTCTCTGTGTTTATACTTATGCAAATGTGGAGTTTTGCACGAACATCATGTCTTATGATAATTGCCATCTGTTTATCCTCTTACAATATAAATAATAATTTATGACATCGAACAAAATTGTGATCCTGACTGCGCTCATGGTTATCCAGTGTACTTGGAATCTGTTGTCATGATGTCTTGGAGTGGCAATAATATGCTGTGTGGGAACATTATTAACAAGTTTACTGGTATAATCATCTACAGTTAAACTACCTGCTCTGACACCAGTCATTGGGTCGCAGGAATAATTCACATGTTTACCATCATCTTTGGTCTGACTATTTTAATTTCTGGCACGACAAAGATCTCAAAGTTTGTTTCTGGTTCTAAACAGACCAGACAAAAGCCGTCAGTACCTGCACACTTCACCCGCCGCTCAACTTTTCTTTTTGCTGTTTTGAATTGCAGAGCAGATTTAACATGAACAGCGCCCATTATGTTACGATTTTATCATTAGTACTTTTCACGGCCGTGCTTTCGCTTCTTCAATCCTGCAATGTACGGTCTGAATATAACCCAAAATATTTGATCATATAAAAGTCTGACTTTGGTGTAAAAGAAAATAGGAATACTTAGTGTGTGTCCTCTGTCATCTGACACAGTTTTTTTAAATGTTGGTATGTGACAAGACTGTTTCACGTCACAAGCATAATCGTATTATTTTGTCACAGTGTGCAGCTTTTGCTTGCAAGGCCCTATTTAGTTGATTTCATTTCAGCTGAACGAAGTTTTTGATTTTATGAAACTTAATAAATGATGTTCCTAAACAACAAACAGAGTCATCTTTTACCAATATAAATTCTTTAGTTTGATTACAGAGTTCACATGTTTGACTCTTGTTAAAGAAGACTGTGATGGCTGTGATGGATCAGAACCTTGGCCCAAGCAGCACCACACTACCAAACAGACAATCTGCCATTTACAGGTACATGCTAAATACACCTGAAGTGTACTCCCATGACAGACATCTAATCACACAACATGCCTCTGTTGTGTTGTGAATGTGTTGAAGCTGGAAGTTGAACGTCAGCACCATCACAACATTCATTTGTTGGACTTTATATCAGCAGCTTTTATTATTGCTTTTAAATACTTTATCGTGCTCTTTGTCATGTCAGGAAAGTGAATTATATATTTGTGTCAGCTCTGTTTATTAAAGAAAGAATCAAAGAATAAACATTGAACTTGAGCAAAGCTTGACATTTCTATTTTCAATTAAGTTCAAGCATCAACCTCCATTTCTATAAAGTGAAGCCACAAACTGCAGTTCCTCTAACGGTCCACTTGAGGCTGGCTCCAGAAGTGAGTCAGTCTCCATAAGTCCCCATGTTCAAATGTCCAACTTCACAGCAGAAATAAACATGTTTACAGCCTGGTACAAAAAAGGTACTGAGGGTGAATTTATATACAACTCACCTGTTCACATTATATTAAGGCTTAAAGTTATGCAGGATTAAGAGCGTGGACGCCTTGATTGACAGGTGGGTGTCGTCACTGGTGTCTGGTTTCAGTAACCTGGCTTCGTTTAGCCCGCCTCAGTCCACCCTCTTTTGTATTGTGAATTCAAAGACACCCTACTGACTCTGGCTGCACCTTCAGATCCTGTCCAAGACTGCCAGAGGTGGCAGCCTGGCTGAGTACACTGAGGATGTGATATGGTTTTCACTGGTAAGCTCTGGAGCCATTCTGATGTGAACCAACCAGAAGAAGTGTGGTCAGTAAAGAAATGGATGTGGATGGGTCAGTTGTTTGTCATAGAACTAGGTAACTCTATTCTAATTCAGTCCTTCGTAGTTTGATGCGGGCTATTCAATCTATCATTGCTGGGGATGGTACTGCTGAGTGCTGAGAGATCTCCAGAGACAGATTTCCAGAGTATTTCCTGTTTGTGATACCCAGGGAGATGACACTGGAGATGGAGGATGGCCGAATGGCCTTTGACTTCCTTGGTGATCAGGCGATGAATGAGTTCGGATGGCGAATAGGACAACTGGCTGTAGACAGAGTGAAGTTAATCGATGCCTGCTGGGCTGGAAAGTGTCGAAGGGGTCTTTGAAGATTCTTAGCTTTAAATAAATGGTGGCATTTCCCTATATGGGGTCATTGCCTTCAAAGGCACGTGACTTATGTACACTGGAAGTTAGTGGATACCCGCTGGCCTGGAAAGTGTCTGGGGTGTTTCAGTTTCATCAACACAGCCCTTTCTGGGTATCATCACCATCACACCCCAACAACATGCTGTTGTTGAAGGGTCAGTTCACCAATGTCCTCCAGCTCAAGAAGCCACTGACATGCAAATGTACCCATGTTACTTTTTCAAGATTGAATGGATCTGGAGGATGACCAGCCCATGATTTGTATGAAGTGATCTGGGATACCATTGTGAGAGGCAAAAGTAGCAGCTCTGATTCTGATGGAGTGACCATATTAAGATGGTAAATGGGAGAACTGGCTGTATACAGGGTGAAGTTAGTGGATACCTGCTGGGCTGGAAAGTGCTGAGGGTGTGAAGCTCCTCGCTCTTTCAGGTCATTGTATTTGTTGAAGGTTATCATAGGCAAATGAACTTCCATGGTTTGTTTCTTACTCATTCTCAAAAGCTGAAATAATATGTGCATATTGATGTGAACCTCTGGTTTAAGGCTGTTTCTTTCAGTCTTCAGCTGTGTCTCAAACTTAAATATTGAAAACAGTGTCCACTGACTTAGCTAATCTTGCAATTTTGATTTAATGAAGACTTTGTGAAGATTAAAAAAGTGACTTGATCTTATTCCTGAACATTTACCACACAAAGTTAACAGGTTCAGGTTATTGCTGCAGTGATACAGTGTTATGGACAACTCTATATACCTCTGATAAACTGTGCAGCACTGGAACATATGGGCTCAGGTTTTTGGCACACGTGTGGGTATATTTTGATTAAAAGAACAAGTATAAGATGTGTTGAACATTGATTTATGTATTTACAAACTTTATTTTAATACACAACTTTCCACATCACAAAACACAACTTCTCTGTACTTTTAAATTCAGCTTTTAATTCAAGGCAATCTATGAAATATAAAAAAAAATACTGACCCCTCTCTTTACATTGACTCTCTGTGACCAGTGAACATTTTACAATAGAACAGACCTTTAAATGTGTTTCGGATTTTAGACATTTGCATGCCAAACATGACAGGATTCAAAATTGGTTGCAGTACTGAGAAATATGCTGACAGAATTATTCGCAGCCCACGAGGAACATTGTTCATTTGAAATCTAGTTTGAAGAATTTCAAGTAAACATCCAAAAGAAAAGTTAATGAGAGAAGCGAGTTGAGGTGTGCAGGTACTGACAGCTTTTTGTCTCGTCTGTTTAGAACCAGAAAAACAAATTTTAAGAATTTTCATATAAGATAAAAGAATCGGAAGCAGAGGAACTAAAACAGTGAGAAAAATCCCAAAAATTCCATAAATGTTGTTCACTTTAGTGTCAGAACAGCGCAACTTAACAATAAGATAGTTATGACAATACAAACTTTTTATGATGTTTCCACAAAGCGGCAAATGGATGTTTAAAGATAAAGTAATCATGAATTTAACAAAAGAGTACAACCATATCAGAATTACAAAGGTAACAGCCTTGTTTGATGTCATATGTGTGTTATAATGTAGAGGATGACAGATAGCAAGATATCTGTCATAAGACATGACGGCTAAATTACAAAACTCGACACTTCCATATGTATAAAGACAATAAATCTGCAGATAACAAAAAGGAACAGAAACAGTGTGAATGTCAGAGAGAATCTGAATCAGAAGGAATGGAAACAACCCTGTACTACCATACAGTTCATTCATAAACAGGCTGCACAGAAAAATGTACATAGGTTCATGTAAACTTCTGTTCATGCAGATAACTACAATGAGGGACACATTGGCTATGATAATAACAAGATAAACCATTGTAGTTATCATGAAATATAAATATTTTAAACTTCCAACATAGAAATAAGCTTTAAAAAGGAAATAAGTTATAACTGATGAAGTTGAATTCACCATAACTCTGTTTACATGACAAAACAACTACAGTCTGCAAATTCAAATACATCACCTGCTTTGTTTAAGAGTTTAGAGATCATTTCAAATAATCAAGCACAAACATTTAAAAGTGCACCATCTCACCACATTCAGTGTACATGACAAGTTGATGTTACACACAGCTCAGCACTTTGTTGATGTCTGCAGTCACTTCTAACTGAGTCCTGCTGCAACATCTGCAGCTTTTTATGTCTTTCCAGAACAGATGAATCCAACAGGCCAGTCTCAGTTTATTATCAAGGCACGAGACCAGTTTGACTGATTGACAGCATCAGTGGAAGAACAACCCCTTAGTCTGTAACTGTATATGATCAAAAGATACTGAGAACTTCTCTACAGTTAATGGATGAGGAAATGACTGCTCAATGAGTTTCTTCAAAAGTTTCTCTGTCTTTATAGTGACACATTTCTATGACAACTTTGTGTTGATAAGGGTCAGACTTCTCATTGTAGGATGACTTATGAGAAAAACCTGAACTTCAAAGTTGGACAGCTCTCAGCTTCCTGGTAATAACTAAGCTATTATTGCTGGGGATGGTACTGCTGGGTGCTGAATGATCTCCAGAGACAGATTTCCAGAGTTTTTCCTGGTTGGAATGTCCAGGGGGATGATACCAGAAATGGAGGATGACCAAACAGGCTTTGACTTCTTGGTGATCAGGCAATGGACATTGAGGATGATGAATAGGAGAATTGACTGTAGACAGGGTGAATTTAGTGGATGCTGGGCTGGAAAGTGTTGAGGGTATCTTTGAAGATTCTCAGATTTATCTATATATGCTGTGGTGGTTCAGGAACATCCAATGTGGTGTGCACATTCAAACACTCAGGATCCAGTGAGCCGTTCAATGTAATTTATGTTCCATAAACAAAAGAAGATGAACATAAGGAGGTGGATGGTTTCATATAACTTAATGCATCCACAATAAGAGAGACAAAAGGTGCAGCCGGTGTGCTTCTTTGTTCAGCAGTGGAGGGAAAGAGAGAAGGCATGAGGTTTGGGGGCAGGCTTATAAAACCTTGGGTAATGGTCACAGAGGGTGTGGTCATCTTGGCAGGGTGGAGTCTTGTGATTTTCAACAAAGTCATTGTATCCATTGAAAGTTATCATAGGCAAGTGAACTTGCTTAGTTTGCTGAAGATGTTTCTCCTCTCATCCATGAAACTTCTTCAGTTCTAACTGACTGGTGGGGAGATGAAGTTTTGTTTGACCATGTTTTGTTGAAATTATTGATTCGAACTTTCAAGATACAATTTTCTACATCACAAAACACAATTTTTCTGTAGTTTTTGAAATCACCTTTAATTCAGGACAAGATTTTACAAATAAAAGATACTGACCCCTCTCTTTACATTGAATCTCTGTGACCAGTGAACATTTTACAACAGAACAGACCTTTAAATGTGTTTCGGATTTTAGACATTTGCATGCCAAACATGACAGGATTCAAAATTGGTTGCAGTACTGAGAAATATGCTGACAGAATTATTCGCAGCCCACGAGGAACATTGTTCATTTGAAATCTAGTTTGAAGAATTTCAAAGAAACATCCAAAAGAAAAGTTCAGAATGGAAGTGAGTTGAGGTGTGCAGGTACTGACAGCTTTTTGTCTCATCTGTTTAGAACCAGAAAAGCAAATTTTAAGAATTTTCATGTAAGAAAAAAGGATGCAGAAGCGGAAGCAGAGAAACTAAGATGGAGACAGCAGTGGCAAAAAGTCCATAAATGTTGTTCACTTTAGTGTCAGAACAAGCCAGCTCTACAGTCAGATGGTTATTACAATAAAAACTCTTTATGATGTTTCCACAAAGTGTCAGATGGATGTTTAAAGATAAAGTAATCATGAATTTAACAAAAGAGTACAACCATATCACAGTTACAAAGGTAACAGCCTTGTTTGATGTCATATGTGTGTTATAATGTAGAGGACGACAGATAGCAAGATATCTGTCATAAGACATGACGGCTAAAGTACAAAACTCCATGTTTGCATAAGTGTACAGAAAAATCTGCAGGTAACAAAGTGAAGCAGAAACAGTGTGAATGTCAGAGAGAATCTGAATCAGAAGGAATGGAAACAACCCTGTACTACCATACAGTTCATTCATAAACAGGCTGCACAGAAAAATGTACATAGGTTCATGTAAACTTCTGTTCATGCAGATAACCACAATAAGAGACATGTTGGAAATAATTATAACGAGGTATAATAACAAAGTTATCATGAAACATAAATATTTCAAACTTCCAACATAGAAATAAGCTTCAAGAATGAAATAAGTTATAACTGATGAAGTTGAATTCACCATAACTCTGTTTAAATCACCTGCTTTGTTTAAGACCAGAGTTTAGAGATCATTTCAAATAATCAAGCACAAACATTTAAAAGTGCACCATCTCACCACATTCCGTGTACATGACAAGTTGATGTTACACACAGCTAAATAAGACTTAACATGGTTACACAAAATGTGTTGAGAATATGCAAGTCAAAAAAGTTGGTTGGTAACTTTACCCAGGGGGATCTCTGGCCTGGATGAAATCACAGAAACACTTCTGCATTTTCTCTCCTAATATAATATACATGTGGTGTGTAGCACACAGCATGCATACATCCATGATTAGTTACAAGCTAAAATGTGACGTGGAGGTAAAATGAATGGCTTTTGCTGCAATCATAACTTTTTTTTTTGTGGGCAAGTTTTTCCTCACTTGAACCGAGGGTCTAAGGACAGAGGGTGTCACTCCCTATACAGATTGTAAAGCCCTCTGAGGCAAACTGTGTTTTGTGACTTTGGGCTATGTAAATAAAATTTGATTTGATTTGATTTGATTTAAACAGAAAATATTAGTAAGAGAAGTCTGGATCAGGACTACGCCGTCATAGTGGAGGTACTTGGGCCAAATGAGCTCAGATGGATGGCATGTCTCTGCGGTCAGAAGTCACAAAAAACTTAATTGCCAAGTACAAATTTTTCACATACAAGGAATTTGTTAAAAGTAAAAAGAGCAGTACAGCTGTGCAGTGACGGAAAATACCAGTCAAACCAGCAGAAAGACTCCACAGTGTCAATTGCGGAGTCACAGAGGGTGATGGGGGCAGGTGAGGCTGAGTTCTTCCTGAAGTCCACAACTATCTCTACTGTCTTTAGAGCAGAGGAGAAAGAACGCAGCCCTGGGGGAATCTGGTGCTGATCAGCCTGTGATCCACCTGCAGGTGGAGTCAGGCACGCTCAGCTGGGAGAGCTTCTCCTGAAGCAGAGCCAGGATGATGGTGTTAAAGGCAGAGCTGAAATCCACAAACAAGATCCTGGCATAGGTTCCTGCAGAGTCCAGGTACTGTAGGATGTAGTAGAGGGCCAAGTTGACTGCATCGTCTACAGACCTGTTTGCTCTGTAGGCAAACTGCAGGGAGTCCAGGAGGGGGTCAGTGATGTCTTTCAGGTGTGAAAGCACAAGGCGCTCTAAGGACTTCATGACCACAAAGGTCAGATGGGTCTGAAGTCGTTAAGTCCTGTGGTCCTTGGCTTCTTGGGAACAGGGATGATAGTTGAGGTCTTGAAGCAGGCTGGACGTGACAGGTCTCCAGTGAGGTGTTGAAGACGTCTGTGAACACTGGAGACAGCTGATCAGTGCAGTGCTTCAAGCTGGATGGGGAGACAGAATCCGGTCCAGCTGCTTTCCAGGGGTTCTGTCTCCTGAAGAGTTTTCTTGACGTCCCTCTCATGGGGTGGGTGGGGAGGTGGAGGGGGGGACCTTTAAGGTAGGCATTGGTGGAGGTGCCCAGGCCCCTGCTGAGGTGGAGGTGATGCACTGTAGCTGGAGCTATTGGGAGGTGTCGTGGGGGATGGTTGCAGGACTGTCCCTTTGTCTTTCAAAGTTGCAGTAAAACTTGTTCAGGTTGTTGGCTAGACGTTGGTCGTTGATGGAGTGGGGGGCTTTAGGCTTGTAGTTGGTGATCTGCTTGAGCCCTTTCCAGACAGACGCACAGACATAGTCACAGTCAGTCAAGCATCCCTGACATTTAATAAACTGTCTGTATTTAGGGAGTTTGTGAGTAAGGTTTCCTTTTTAAAGTCACTAAGGACAATAACTAAAGAGTCTGGGTTGGTCCGCTCCACATACAGTGTCTGGTCGGTGAGCATGTGCTGTGCGTCTTGCATGTTGGCCTGTGGCGGGATGTAAACACTGACCAGAATGAATGAAGCAAACTCACGGGGTGAATAAAAAGGCTTACAGTTCATGATGAAGGATTCCAGGTCAGGAGAACAGTGCTGCTGGATCACTGTCACGTCGTTGCAACAACCACTGTTGATGTAGAAACACATTCCTCCACCTTAGGTTTTGCTGGAAAGCTCCGTGTCTCTGTCCACTCTGTAGAGGTGAAGCCCCCCAGCTGCAGTGCAGAGTCTGGCCTGTTTCCTGTGTGTTGTGGAGGTCCCAGGTTGTGCGGTCTTCAACTCACACCTCCGACAAAGAAATCCAGGTAAGGTTGGGGACCTGGAATTTGACTGGGCCATGCTCAAAAACAGCACATTGTTGAGGCCACTAGTTAGGTGCTTTGGTCAGAAGGTAATTGGTGTCTGTCATAGAGGCAACCTAATAACCTGCTGGTGGACACCAGCGATGAAGAAGGCTGTCAGCTGAAGAAGGAGGCCTTTTGGGCTTGGTTGGTCAAGGGGGTCTGCAGCTTTGGCAGTCATAGAAACAAGAGTTGTGTTGGAAGAGTTTTCGGAGGCCGTTGAGAACGTCAGTCTCAAGGAAGATCTGGCAAACTATTTGCAACTCTGTTTTTGCCCAGGTTGGAGAACTGCTGACCTGGACTGGGAACTTCAACCAACATGCCCTCTGTCCATAAGTGACCTCTGTATTGTAACGTTATTCCTTTCCCTTTTGTGGATGACAGATGGGAGAAAAACACTTAAACATCAAGATTAAAGGTTGTCTGAGAGTTGTTGTAGACTGAGATATTTACTCAAGAATCTTTTATTAGATGACCAAAAACAGCAGAAATGCTTCAGAAACACTTTCATTAGTTTGCTGGTAATGTCATCATCAAAACTTTGGACAAACAAACTTCAGTATCTGTCCACTGGGAGGAGTGTTGTCACAGAGCGGTCTGAGGGGAGGTCATTATCGTCCTCAGGCCTCTGTGGACCTCTGTGGACCAGTGAAGCCACTTTGAAGGTCTGCTCAGGCTGATTGGTCTCACTGGTTAACAGCTCTGACAGTAATTTGCTTCAGAGGGAATTGGTGGAAACTACTGTGGCTAATGTGAAGAGACCTCTGGGACAAACGTGTTGACAGGCTGAAATGACCTTTGGCACAATCTCAGTTATTGTTGAAAGTTAGATCACTCAGGTCAGAGTTTTCATTTTTGAATATCACTTTAGATCAGGTATGTCAAGTTCATTATAATATAATTATTTTTGCTTTGAGAGAATGAAGAGTGTGCAAAGCTGCCATCAGTCAGATCAGGCTGAGTTGTTTAACAGTCTTGAAGGAGTTCCCATGAGAGCAACGTGGTCCAACTCATCCCAAACCATCTTGTGGTTTGTTTGCAGTCATTCAGTGACTCAGTACATGTGTCTGCTACTTCAGTTCAATTCAATTTTATTTGTATAGCAAAAGCTGTCACACAGCTGTCTCACGACCCTTTCCATATTGAGCAGGTCCAGACTGCACTCTTTATGATATTATTTATATTATAAAGACCCAACTATTACTTGAACTCATTGACTTTTGAAATAATGATTAAGTAATTCAATTAATTGATTTTTTATATGTTGCAAAGTCATCTAGTGGACCTGACACAGACTATATGTTTAAGTTTCAGACCTTGACCGTGTCAGCAAAATAGTTTTTTTTTTTTTAATGTCATGAAGTTTAGACATGTTCAGTCCGTGCATCACGGGTTGAAGAGTGGCTGACCAGGATAAGCCTGTCAGACCACTTTTGAAATACTGGGCCCAGAGGAAGTAACTCACCTTCTGGGGTGACAGAGACATGCAAACCTGTCCATTCTGATCAGGTGGAGGTTAATGAAGGGAGGTGGGCTTGTTGCCTTCAGCTGCCTGAGTCGGCTTCAGCAGATGAAAGTCATGGGGGGCTTCCCTGTGCTTCGGTTGTGTTGGGTTCGTCTGTAGTTGGTTCAACATGAGATAAGTCCTCAGGTTAGGACTCAGCAGTCCACCTATACCTTAAGGCCAACAGACCCTACAGAGGTAAATACCTGGGTCTCCTCTCGAGTCAGTCAGAACTATGAGGAAGATGTATCTCCATGTGTAACCCAGTCACTCAGATATTATTGGATACATAGTCCATTTTCTCTGAACTCTGAAATCTAAACTGACACTTTAGATCATCTTTGGTAGTACTGTGTGTCAACTATACATCCACACTCAGCATCGTGTATTTATTTTATAGAAACAACTACAAACTCTTTGAACAACTTTGCTGTAAACTTTCTGTTGTTGCATCATCGCTGAGTCCATCCCGAGGTTTGCTGTCACCGAGCAGTCTGAGGGGACGTCATTATGATCTTGTGGACGCTGTGTTTACAGTTCTGACTGTAATTAACTTCAGAGGGAATTAGTGGAAACTGTGGCTACTGTGAAGAGACCTCTGGGACAAACATGTTTACAGGCTGGAGTGACCTTTTGACCTGACCTTACAGTGATCTAACTTTCCTCAATACCAGCAGCCTCTGACTCTGTACTTTTATATTAAAGGTCTGAAGGTTCTCTTGGTCAGCTGGACTGTTGAAGATGTTTCACCTCTCAGCCAAGAGGCTTCTTCATTTCTGACTGACAGGTGGGGGGTCCCAGGTATTTACCTCTGTGGGGCCACTGACGCCTTGAGTAGCATGTCAAGGTGAAGTTGGCCATTAAAGTCCAGTGCAGGTGGATTGAGGTCGTTGGGGTCACCTGCAGGTTGTTGACTAACGCTCATGTGAAACCTGCATGGTGTAAATGGTTGTTGAAGTGATTTTAAGACTACATTGACAGACATCTGTCCTCTGTCCTCCAGTCTCTGTCCAGCACTGACACAAAGTGTTTTCAGTATTTTCAGGTATTCTTCATGGTATATTTGGTAGTATGGTAGTTTGTCATTTCCTGATTAAACCATGGAAAGTCATTGTCATCCTGCAAGAGTGCTTCGTGTCTGATCCAGTCTGTGACTGACTGTGAGGGCTGCTACAGTCATGTGTCCGGGCCTCACTGATCACTGAACAGAACTTCAGACCTTCATTCAAACTGGATCAGATTTTAGTCACAATATATTTGCTGCTTTTCCCTCTGATGTCCTCTGACTGCTCAGCTTCAGCTCTCTGAGATTTACACACTTTATGATGGACACATAGCTTTAGCATAACCACTTGCTAAAGTAGCTAACTGCTTGGTCGTCTGGTTTGCCAGAACTTCCTTGACGCCAGCTGAAGGTCCTTCTCCATGGCTTCCCCAAACTCTTCCCATGCCCAAGTTATTGCTATTGTGATGAATGAAGGGCTCCCTGAGACATCTGGGCCAACCAAACCTGAAGGGCCTCCTTCTTCAGCTGGACAGCATCCTTCACTGCTAGTCTCAACCAGCAATTTGTAGGTTGCTACAAACTGCTGGTTTGAAGAAGAAGAAGAAGAAGAAGAAGAAGAAGAAGAAGAAACAGAGACAGATGTTGAGCTGGGCTTCTTCTCTTTGTAACGCGCCTCCTGTTGAACATCTTTGCAGGTCATTGTGGTCATTTATGGTGCTCTTCTTCGGTATTTGAGGGGATACCTGAGTGTCCTCAGCGGTCAGGATGTCACAATGTGGATCACAGATGTATACAGAGAATTTGCAGGGCTGGTATTCAGCTGTTTATGTCTGAGATGTCTGTTTAATTTGACAATAAAATGTTGAATATTAAATAAAGTGAAACCAGTTTAAAGAAATCAAAGCTGTCTGAGGAGAAATTAAAATTGTTTACACACTCTCTCTCTCTCTCTCTCTCTCTCTCACACACACACACACACACACAGTGTTTGAATTTTTTTTAAATGTGACATATTCATGCTGAGGGGGCGTGACCTGCGGTCATGACACTTCACCTGTCTGTCTGCAGTTTTCAGGTGTATAAGAGCTGCTGTGAGCTGATGCTTGTTTCCCAGCAGCTCCGTCAGCTGCTCGAGTCCTGATCCATCACATCGTGTTTGCTCTGTCTCGTGCTTTCATTCAAATGTTTGCAATAATGACATGAACTGCACTAATTGATGTTGTTAATGAGTGTTTGAAGCTTCTGTGCTCTGATTGGCTCATTTTGAATCAGGGTTTTATTCACACAGTGATGTTTCCTGATCATTAACATGTTTCATGTGTTGTGAACAGATTTCATCTGTCAGGATGAGCTGAGTGAAGTTTTGAAGTTTGTTCTGTTGATTCTAGTTTGAGATGTTTGTTCGTCTGTTGTCAGAGAACAAGACTTCATAAAACTACCTGAAAGTTTCATACCAAGAAATGTGAAGGTGACTGAGTCTGACTGATCCTCATGAGGTCACTTCTTTGTCTCTGATGTTGCTGATCTTAAATGAACATTTAAGTCACATTGTTGTTCTCTGCAGTGACGCAGGTTCCTGTCATGAAGAGGGTTTGCAGTGTTCTCACCTGACTCTTTTTGTGATGGAAGTTTGGTCATGTGACACGTTTAACTTCATGAACAAGAATTAAGTTTGAAGTCAAACTTTGTCACAGGTTTTCAGGGTGTTTTTGTCAGGTGTTGTTCAGGTGTTTTTTGGGGTGTTTGACACGATGCTGCAGAATAACTCTGAGCTGGTGATTGTGCTTGAGGGTCTGAATGACTCCCTGACAAACCATCAGATCTTCTTTGCCTTCGCGCTGACGTCGTACGTCTTCACGGTCTTTGTCAACCTGACGCTCATCCTCACCATCTGTCTGGAGAGGTCTCTCCACGAGCCCATCTACTTCTTCCTGTGTAACTTGTGTTTTAATGGGATCTGTGGGGCGTCGATTTTCTACCCGAAGCTGCTTCATGACCTTCTGGCCGACGCTCACGTCATCACATACGCCGGCTGTCTGTCTCAGATCTTTGCAGTTTACGGTTATGTTTTCTGTGAGTTCACCAGTTTGACCGTCATGGCGTACGACCGTTACCTGGCCATCTGCCGTCCGCTGCAGTACCGGACGCGAATGACGCCACAGAGAGTCGTGCAGCTGCTGCTGGTCACCTGGATCTTCTCGCTGCTGGAGACGGCAGGCGGCACCCTCCTGACGGCCCGCCTGGCGCTCTGCAAACACCACCTCCCGAAGATCTTCTGCACCAACTGGGAGGTGGTGAAGCTGTCGTGCTCTGACACGACCCCCAACAGCATCTATGGCTTCGTGCTCATGTTCTCGCACCTCACGCAGTTTGGACTCATCCTGGTATCGTACACCCACCTGGTCCGGGCTTCGCTCCGGCTGCGCTCCGACCGCAGGAAGTTTGTGCAGACGTGTCTGCCGCACCTCATCACGCTGTTCGTCTTCACCCTGTCGCTGATGTTTGACACCTTGCATTCACGTTATAGAAGCAGCAAAACGCCGCAGATTGTGCTGAACGTGCTGGCTGCAGAGTTCCTAGTAGTGCCGCCCCTCATTAACCCCATCATCTACGGCATCAACTTGCACCAGATCAGGTCCAGGATCGTCCAGAACTTCACCCTCAAACGAGACATCCAAAAAACACACCCGGCAAAAGCAGCTCAATTAAATAGCAATATAAATAATATATGAACGCAGAAATTTAACTGTGACTCGAGTCGCTTTGTTGAAGTTAAAGGTTGAATGTTGATGCTCAGGTCAGAGGTCACCAATGTGTCAGTACAGATAAAACCACAACATGAAGCTGTTTAACATTTATTCAATATAAATATTCAAACCGTTCCAAATGTTGTTCAAAAACTGTGAGGCAATGAATAAAGATTTAGAGGATGAAGTGGAAATAAGTTTGAATTTTGAAAATTAAAAAAAGAATTAAAAAGACTTCATCAATAAAGTCAAAACATTACAAGAAATAAACGTTAGTCAGATTTATAAAAATTGTTTTAAAGATTAAGAAAGCACATTATGAAAAAGAAACATTCTATTAAGAAAAGTTTGAAATGTTTTAAAAGTTTAAAGTTTAAAACATTTAAGTAAAGATAAAGAAACTTAAAAATACTTTAATAAATTCATTTCATTGAGAAAAAGTCTGTTATGTGTTTACATAAAAAATATAAAGTATAAATGATTCAAATGTAATGACAGAAACATGTTTGAATTTTTCAGGTTTGATTTTATTTTGGTGGACTTTCAGAGAACAAACAGCAGAATGACGTGAAGTCACATAAATATGTTTCATCTGTAGAAAAATAAATAACATCATCATCGAGGGTGAAGAGCTTCAACATTCATCTAAACGTCAGACAGCGATCGCTAACGGGAGGAAAGCCCGTTAAAGTTTGACAAATGAAATCTGTCAGAATCGAAGAAGAGTGAAAGTTTCTTTAACGATCAATCATCGTCTGATGAGTTCATCAATTAACGAGCTTCAGCTGATTTCTGATGAATCATCTGAAGACAGATTTCACTTGATTCTTTCTGCTTCTTTAACATTTACAAAGTCTGAACTCATTTTAAACTCAACACTGACAAAGTATAATTAATAAATAACACTTTCTCGTCTTTTCTTCCGTTTGTTTGAACTTCAGCTCGTTATTTTAAGTCAAATATCTCGTTAAACTGAGAAATATTTCAACAAAACGAAAACATCATTCCGTGACGCGGCGTGATGTAACAGGATGAAGTCACATGTTTAAGCCGACGTGAGCTTGTCTTTGGTTGGACTGTTTACCCATCATGCTCTCTGCTCGATGACGATAAATATTGATCTGTAATCGTTATGGACAGCACAGACTGAAGCAGCAGCTGCTCTGATTGGTCTACAACAACAGGATGTGACATCATCAACAGGAAACAGCTGTGGGGGAGCAAGCGAGTAAGAGGCGGAGCTAGACGCAGCGGCGAATCAGGTTGTTCTTTTCAGGCTCCAGGAACTCGTCGAGCAGAGCGACGGTGGTCTTCCTGAGCTCCGCCTCCAGACTGGACACCTCACTGTAACACAGAGACAGAGTGATGTCACAGAGGCCACGCCCACAAGACGCCCAAAATTAAAGAACTTTTCATAACATTTGTTTTTGCTCTTATTTTGAAGTCCTCACACTGCTCATGTGTGTTTATTGTTATTATTATTATTATTATTCTTAATAGTCCAACTCTGCCTCTGATTGGCCATTACTCATTACCTTCATTGGAATATCAAGGTCAGCCAATCAGAGGCACAGTAGGGCGGGTCATGGCTCAGCGTTGAATTAAAGTCTTTTACTGTGACAGTCACACTCACCTGTGTTGTGGTGGTGCTGTTTGTTTGTCACACCTGATCAGGTGATGATGATTGTCTCTGTGCTCATAAACATTTTAACATGTTTGTGAAGAAATTGAAATATAAACAGTCTGAGATCAACTCACCAAAACTCAAAAACCAAAAGTGTTTTTGTCGAGTTTAAAATGAGTTTCTCCTCAACAGGTGCTGAAGGTCAAGTTGGGTCGTTGAGGTCACCTGCAGATCATCACGTTTAACGACCTGCAGGTGTCAGTCAGAACTGAACTGATGTTCTGAGTTTTGTTTTGTGTGTTCAGTCCCGTCATGCTTCATATGAACTCGTGGTTCAGGAGGTGGATTGGGTCGTTTACTAATCAGATGATCAGAAAACACCTGAAATACCTGCAGTGGTCAGGAGACTCTGTGAGAGGTCAGCAGATCCATGTTAAGGTCATCAGTCAAACAACCAGAACCAGAACTACTGACCTGACCCCCGGTGCAGCACAGTACTCGGTGTAGAATTTGATTTTGGGTTCGGTGCCGCTGGTTCTGAGCGTGGCCACGATGCCGTTCTGTAGAGTGAAGGTGATCATGTGACTGCTCCTCGTCACAGGAAGTACCTGCGCAGACAAAAGTAACTGAGTACATTTAGAACAGGAAGAAACCAAAAACAAACCTGAATACAACATTCACGTCTTACAGATCTGAGGTCGGGCTGGCTGTTGTCGTATCCCGTGGTAACGTCTCTGACATGGACGATCTGAACACCGCCGCACATCTTTGGGTACGAACCCTCGCCATCAAAGTTTCTGATGCGGCTGAAGATCTTCTGGATGGTGGGGGGGTCATTACAGATGACGTAGGACGTCTTAGACACGTGATACCCGTACCTGGAGACAGGAAGCCACAACAGACAACTGTCAAAATAAGAGAGGACAAAGAAACTGGCACTTCAAGTTTTTCAAGGACTTCAAAAACCTTCTCAAAGACCTTGAAACAGCTGGGACAGCCTGGACTTAATGAAATGAACCGCTGTTTGCTGCCCTCATGTGGTAAACATGATGAAGTACAGACTGAACTGAATCCCTTCACCCTCTGGTCGCCTGAACTTCCAGGTAATCATGGGACAACACACATCACACTTTTTGTTGTGATGTGGTGCCCCCCTGTGGCAGAAAGGACACCCTGCATGTCTGAACATGAGGACTCACGTCTGGTAGATGTTGTGGAGCTGTTGGTTCAGACTCAAGTTCTTGGTGTGGAGGTAAGCAGCCATTTCTGCCACGACCGCCGCCGCGCTCACGCCATCTTTCTCAGGGACCAAACTGCCGCAGAGGAAACCTGAACACACCAACAACAAGAAAAACATGTTCAAGGTTAAAGATGTTTCAACTTGCACACGGTGAAGTCGAAGGAGGTCTGGACTCTTCATGGGAAGGAGTTACCGATCGACTCCTCGAAGGCAAATATGACGGTGTTTCCTGTTTTGGAGAGTTCATGGATTCTGTTCCCGATCCATTTAAACCCTGGAAGAGTTTCCTGTTGAAGACAGACAGACAGGAGACCATCGTCATCATCGTCATCATAACCCTGAATATGACCTGGCCTTGAAACACCTCTGACCTCGAAGCAGAACCCCTCGATACGAGCGAAGGCCTGCAGGATCTTTGAGGACACCGTGGTGGCCAACATGTAAACCTTCTGAGAGTCTGCAGGATCTGGATGAGCCTCCTTCCAATTAAACAACATCCACCAACCCAACAGAGCCGCCAGCTCATTACCTGTGAACACCTTCCAACCGCACCTGGAAGATACAAGTACATGCAGGTTAAGTACACCTATAGTGTTGTAGTCTACTGTTATGACACTGGAGCATCAGTTACCTGTCAGACTTCTCTGCTACGGCCAAACGGTCGGCGTCCGGATCCGTTGCCAGAACGATTCGAGCGTTTTCCTTCTCTGCCAGTAGAAGAGAAAGTTCCTGGAGAACAGAAGAAGAGAACTGACTATTAAAACGAAGAGGATAAAATACTGACTCATTTCAAGAAGGATGATCCACATCCTACCAGGACTGATTCTCCTTCCTCGGGGTTCGGGCATCGGACAGAGGAGAAGTTGGGGTCGGGGTCTTTCTGCTCTGGGACGGGGATCGGTGGAGTGAAGCCAAAGGTCTGAAAGGCCTGCTGGACATAGACGTGTCCGACACCGTGAAATGACGAGTGGACGAACTTTAGTGGACAACTTCTGTTCAGATCCCTGATAGACATGAGAGGCACATCAGAAACTCAGGATTCTCATCTTTGGAGACAGGATTAGATGAGGTGAGCGCCTCACCACATTACAGAAAGTGCATTGAACCCTAACAAACAGAACTACATCACGAGTACTAGAAGGTTGGCGTGTTTTCAGCCTGCAGAGATGATGTGCAGTGACTCTGCTGACTTCAGTCAGCCACTGTGACCACTTCACTCCAGAACATCATGACTTAGAGGTAGAAGGTTCAATGCCCAATAGAAACCTTGCAGACATAAAGGAACCAGTTGCAGAGATACAGGGAGCGGTTGTGGAGGTACGGGGACTCGCTTCGTCCTCTCACCTGTGAAAGCAGAGGGAGGTGAGCTCGTCCATGTAGGAGCTGTTGATCTGGATCAGGGGGTCGGTCCTGAGGGAGGAGGTCTCCACTAGCTCTGCGTCCCAACAGGAGGCGCTCCAGGGCTCCAGCTGGTGCGCAATACTGCGCAGGATCTCCTTGTCATGTGGGGCAGAGATCTGAGCGCCGTTAGACCAGTACACCTGCAGGCACAGACCTAAGGTCATCAAAGGGTCTTCAGTATTTCACATTACACTCCAGATCTGACGCCCTGACACTCGGACCTTGTATCCGTTGTCTTCTTTAGGGTTGTGTGAGGCGGTGATCATCACTCCGGCTGCTGCCCCGAGTTTCCTCACGGCGTACGGCTGAAACAAAAAGACATTTAATTAAAATACGTCTACATTCTTCTTCATCAGCTGACTGCAGCAGGAAGTGATGCGATCCTCACCACGTACGGCGTGGGGACGAACATGGAGAACAGATGAACGGGAACGTCTCTGCTGAGCATCACGGCTGCCGTCAGCTGTGCCAAACTGAAGCACAAAAATGATCAGAAGATATTTCTGTCTGGATATTTGTTTTGTGTGTTGCTCTTTGAACTGGATCAGAACCTGCAGAGCTCTCTGAACACTCTCTAAATCTACTGCAGACTAACACAGCTCAGCAGATTACAGTTAATCCTGTATGAATGAATATTCCATCGCGTGATGGTGAGTGTTACCGCTGACTGCTGCAGCCGCTCTCCTCCTGACCTCTGGTGTCGAAACCAACAACCACACCTCTGCTGCTAAAGTCAGCGAAATACCTGGACAGGTACGAATACAGACCCTGAAGAGAGATGACACACACATTTAGAGTTCTGACCCGCGTGAAGCCCTCTGACCCGTGTGCAGTGGTTCTACCTGAGTGGACTGGATGACGGTGAGGTCGTTGATCCGGCTGAACCCGGCTCCCATCGGCGCTCTGAGCCCGGCGGTGCCGAAGCTCATCCTGCTGCAGAGTCTCTTCCTCAGGTCGTCCAGATGACCCGCCGCCACCAGAGACTCCACCTGAGCCCGCGTCCATCGGTTCTACAGAACAGGAGAGGAAAGCTGTCAGTCCTACAGCACCAAGGTGGATTCATCCACTGCTGAAAGTAGTCCCAACATCCTGTAACCTTTAAAACATTGAAGAGCGCCGTGTGTGTGAGGGCCGTGCACGCCGTGTGTGTGAGGGCCGTGCACGCCGTGTGTGTGAGCGCAGATCTTTTTCAGACTGCTGACATTTACAGCTAAGGTCACCAACTTATGACCTTTAAAACGTGCCTGTGTGTGACAGAGACACCAGCTACATACTAACACACACGCACACATGTTCAAACTCTGTCTTCACTAACCAAACCAGGTGAAACTGTGGTCACCTTTTGCCAGGAGACACCTGTGGCTCCGTCCAATCAGGAGCCGCCCATGACGTAAACAGGAACATGTATGTTTGTGATATTAGCACAACAACGTTAGCACTGTCCACGTCAGGTGGACAGGAAGTGAGGTCAGCAGGTGGAGGTGAACTCATCAGCGTACCTGCTGAGTCATGCTACTGTTTAATCTCCAAGTCGACCCGGACAGTCACCGGTGTTCCCGCCTCTGTGCCAGCCGGCCTGCAGGGCCGCACTGCGGGCTCCACACTCACCAAGCCCCCGGTGAAAGCAGCGCGCACGCGCGCACACACACACACAGTTTACATGTACACACAGACAGGTACCTGGTCCCAGGTGAGCCACTGGTGCACCGCCTTGTCCAGCTGCGGGTCGCCGGTGCTCTGGTACCGGGAGTTCGCGTTCACGTCCCCGTTAACGTCTCCCATGCTGACAGACGGTCGGAGGTTAGCGTGACTAAGCCGATAGTCCGTACCGGGCAGCAGAGCCCATTTACCGGTGTGATAGTGTCAGACAGCCGGCAGTGTGTGGACTGATCCCGGGTTAGCTCCCAGCTGTTAGCTGGCCCGGCTCCATCTGTCCGTGAACTCACCACGGAGCTAATGTTAGCTACAGGCTAAAGTTACATTACAAACAGTGTTAGCGTCCAGCTAACAGCATGCTAACATCTGTTCATACGTCACAGCTACATGTGACGTGACAATACGTCAACACCCGGAGAGGAAGCTAACAGAACTTCCGGCGTCTTACAAAATAAAAGCACATTTCTTAAACGATAATGATAAAAATATAACACAGTATTATTATCGTTTGTTTATGTTGATGTTAACCTGTAACAGTTTTTAATATTATAACAAGTGCCTTTTTTTTATTTCAAGAATAAAGAAGAATTTCAAGAAGAAAGTCGCGACTTCCGGTCAAGCGGTGTCTGTTCCAGGTTCAAGGAATCTTTATTATCCCTGTAAGGGCCAGTTAAGCAATAATACTTTAAGTTTAAAAGAGTTAAAAATGAATGATAATTTCGTTATAACGTGTTCGTTTAAAATACACAGTCACTGTTAGGTAGTTTTCTATCCTATCCTTACTCAGGTGTGGACCTTGAGGTCCTGCAGTAGTTACTCTGGGTCACATTAGTTAATTTAGCTGGCTTGCTAGCATTAGCTAATGCTATGAACTTACCTACATTAGCTGTTTCTCCAAGTTAGCTCACTGCTAACATTAGCTTCCATTACTTGATGGAAACATAGCTAAATAGTGAAGCGCTAACTGTGGTTAGCTCAGTCAGCCGTGTAGCTAACTGAACTGACTCAGCCCGGGATGCCAGGAACCAAACCCGGCAAGAAAACCACCTCGATAGACTGCTGTGTTCACTGTTAGACTGGACACTGCTGGTTCAGAGGTTCTGTTGCTGTGTTCACTGTTAGACTGGACACTGCTGGTTCAGAGGTTCTGTCCTGGTCCGGCTGTGTTCATTGGAAGGTAGATACTAATGCTAGCTCATAGATAACCAGATCAAACAGGATGTCATGGATGTTTAATGAAGAAACAAGAATATAAATGAGGCATTGCAGTTTCAGTAGTTCTCATTACTGTTAAACACCTTAAAATACTATTAATTCAGCCATTCATGAAGTAAATGTTCAATAAAGATATAATGAGGTATGTTTGTGATGTTTTGGTACGGTTTAAGAGGTTTTTAATATATAAAAAAAAGGTAAGGTGTACTGGGCCCTTAATTAAGCTCTTGAAGGTGTGTATGATGTAGTGTCATCTCGTGGCTTTTGTAGAAACATGGCAGGTTTTCAGGTGATTACACGTTCATGAAAAGCTTGTCCCCGTAACATTTACCAAGTAAGAACACTGAAGTTCAGCACTGCGTTCAAAGGTAATCTGTAAATTTGAAGGTGTTTTTTCTACGTCGTATTAATCAGACAGACTTGTTAATCTCATCGTGGACCTCCCTCTGATCTGGACTCAGAGAATATCCTGATAAACAGTTCAAACTGAACCTCTGTCATGTTTTCATGTATAAAATCAGTCTCTACACTGATGATGCTCCGCTGTGTCCTGGTCAGTTTCAGGTGTTTGTCCGTCCATCAGCTGACAGTTGAACTGATCTCTGAAGGCGTCTAGCAGGTGAGGGATGGTTTCCTCCACGCTAACGTCTCTCTGCAGCTCAGCGCTCAGCGACGTCACGCCTTTACCTTCAATACCGCACGGGACGACGTGTCCAAACCATGACATGTCGGTGTTACAGTTCAGAGCCAAGCCATGAGACGTGATGTACCGACCACAGTGGATTCCTGAAAAACACGACAAGAAAACAACGTTCATGAAATGTAAGATCACTCTGAGGCTCTTTGACTGTGACAGAGGAGTCGTGTTGTACCGATGGCACAGATCTTGTTGTCTCCGACCCAAACTCCAGTGTGAGGAGACGTCGACGCCTCGATCCCAAACCGCCTGCAGGCGGAGATGATGGTCTTCTCTAGCTCACAGACATACCAACGGACACTCTAAGAGAAACCAGATCAGACGTTAACACGAGTCCGGTCCAATCAGGGAGACTGGATTGAGTTAAACACTACAATTAATCTCTTCAGACCTTCTTGAAGCCGCTCAGGTTCAGGACCGGGTAGCAGACCAGCTGCCCCGGCCCGTGGAAGGTGATGAGTCCTCCACGGTTGGTGCGCTGGACGTCGGCCCCCAGCAGCCGGAGGCGGTCCAGCATGGCGGCGGGGTAAGGCTTGTGGCGGATCCCGGTGGTGTAGACCGGCGGGTGCTCACACAGCAGTAGAGTGTGAGCCGGACCGGCCCGGTGCCGGTTCACGTAGATCTGCTGCAGCCGTAGAGCTTCCTGGTAGGAGACCAGGCCCAGACGGACCACCTCCACCACCGGCCTGCTGCCCTGCATGCAGAACTGGAACCAGAATCAGGAGACCAGGACGCTAATACATGAACTCTACAACAAGATCTCGACAACTAGCAGAGTTTCCAGAACCACTGGTCCAGATCTGAGTCTGGTTCAGACTGAGCTTTGACTGATCAGTCCAGAATAATCGACAGAACTCTGCAGGTTCCTGTTCTGAACCAGAGACACACTACCACCAGAGGATGTACAGGGTTTTTAATTGATTAGTTATTCAAATAGTTTAACAGAGTTTACATTTCACCTCAGATATTATTTGACTTAGTTAATAAAGAAGTTATAAAGAAGTTAATCAACGCTCTGATTATTTAACAGAAGAGGGTTCGTTATATTTCAGCTCATTAATTTGTGTGTTTATCAGATTAATGAATGACACGTGCAGAGATTAAAGGGTTAATTAATGGACATCACATGATGTCATCGGGTCTATCAGTTTAGTCACTGATGAAGGAGAAACTACTGTTGTTAATACCAGAGTTTAGTCTTCTCTGGGCTCCCGTACGAAACATAAGGAGTGTGATGATCAGCTGATTAAACAGACATCTGAAGATTTTGAAACTTTAATGTAGTTTTACTGTAATGACCTGTTAATATATGCAGATATTCATTAAAAATACTGAATATTAACATCAATGTATCCATGAACTGTCCCCATGAAACGACTGAATGATCTTTACTAATGAATTCGTTCATTAGTGGAGGTGTGTCTGCTGTTCACCTGTCTGTTCACCTGTCTGCTCACCTGTCTGCCTTCAGTCTGTCTGTCCACTTCTAACTCTTCTCCCTGTGCGTCGCCATTGTTGTTTTTCCTCTTCTTCTTCTTCGACGTCACATCTGTATTTCCGGTTTTTACAGCACTTTGCCGCCATCTGCCGACCGGAAACTCATACCTTTCACAATAAAAATTAATAAGTTGATGTAGGATTCATTAGAAATGTTTATTAATTAGCTCGGATTACAACACTTAATTTATCTGATTTGTTTGATTATCTTTTATTTATTTATGTATTTCTGTGTTAAAATGCTGCGTTCAGGAGCAGCCTGCAGTACAGACTGATCTACACACTGTGACTGATTGACTGATGACATGTTCTCTGTCTGTCTGTACACTGTCATAAACTCTGTGACGGCTGCGGGAAGGCGGAGCGTGACGTCCAGCCCCGCCCACCAGTTCTGATCCGCGAGCCTGTTTCATGAACAGAACCAGAACAGGTCCGGTCCGATGCTGACCCACTCTCCCACAGGGTCCTCCAGTAGGACCTGCAGTGGACGTGAACGCCTCACTGGGAGACCGTGAACGTCACACAGCTGACGTACTGAAAGTAGGCGTGGCCTAACATCAAACCCCGCCCCCGCGGGCCGCAGCCAGGAGCGCTCGGTTTCGGCGGCGGCAGCAGGGCGGGGTTTGTTTTGAGAGCGGACCGGAGAGAGAAGACTCACCAGGGAAGATGGCGACCGCAGGGTCCGCCGAACGACCTGGCAGAGCGGCCAGCGCCACCGCCGGCAGGTACCGGTCCGGGTCCGGGCCCGGAGCTGGGTGCGGGTCTGGGTCGAGCCCGCTGGAGAATGAGGTGAAGAAGTGCCCGGGATGCGCGGAGGGGCAGCCCGGCGGCAGTGGCAGCGGCAGCCCGCCCTGTGGACACCCGGCCTGTCCGCTCCGCCGAGCCCACAGACACTCCGGCAGCGAAGAGCGGCTCCAGAGGAGGAGTGATCCCGAGAGGAGCAGCAGCAGGTCGGGCAGGAGGGACTGCGACAGCCGGAGAGGTTGGTGTGTTTACCGGGGTAAAGTACAGCTCACAGTCCGCTGTATGAGCACCGCCGCTAAAAAACACAGACAGAACCAGAGAGTAACTTTACCGTGAGTTTGAATCCAGGAGGCCTGACAGGTAAAACTGACCCCGGGTCAGCTCACAGCAGATACCGATGGTCAGCCCGTCTGAGATCGGCTGCTCTGCAGTCAGTTTATCCACAGTGTGGACGCTGAGGGCTGAATTATAATGTGATTTCTCTTCATGGACTTCTGACTGGAAGTCAAAAACAGATAAATCGTGCTTTAACTCTTTAATATTCAAGTGTCAGCAATTATTTCAGAGTCTGTGCACAGATCCAGGATCAGCTCTGCTGCTGCAGGACTTGTCTGGACGTGTACAGCTGGAGGAGGAGCTGCTTTACTACAGGGCACTGTTAAACATGCACAGGTCAACAACAAGACACAGCAGCCCAGAACCAGTACCAGAACCTATAGCAGCCAGCTAATATTACTGACTAGTCCAACAGCAGTCAGCCCAGCTCGGCGTCTGTCTTTCAGCCTTTTATTTCACCAAGCTCTCACCAACCACTAAAAGTCAGTCCCAGATTTACTCTTGTCCGGCGGCTTCTTGCTCGCTCACTCTCTCCTTTTCTCTTCTTAGCTTCCTCCGTCAGCGTCCTCTTCACTCTCTTCTCCTCTGCCATTATGTCCATAGAAGCTGCTGGGCCTGCTTGCCTAGCTCTGGTTCTGACACAACACTGGCTCTGGTGGTCCAAAATGTTCCCCAGTGCTCTGAGCTCACAGTCCGGGCAGCCCAGCTAAACTGAGGACAAACTGAGCCAACATTAGCTACCAGCAGCTAACACACTGAGCTAACATTAGCTACCAGCAGCTAACACACTGAGCTAACAACACACTGAGCTAACAATGGCTAACAGCAGCTAACAAACTGAGCTAGCAGAAGCTAACACTGAGCCAACATTGGCTAACAGCAGCTAACAAATTGAGCTAACAGCAGCTAACAAACTGAGCTAACATGAGCTAACAGCAGCTAACAAACTGAGCTAACATGAGCTAACAGCAGCTAACAAACTGAGCTAACATGAGCTAACAGCAGCTACAGCTGTCAGCAGTTTACTTCACTGTCCATCATAAACTCTGTAAATCACAGAGAGTTGAGGCGGAGCAGCCGGAGGACATCAGAGGGAAAACCAGAAAACATTTTCTCCATAAAATATGATCCAGTTTCACCAAAATCAGTGAAATAGTTGGTGGTGTGTGACTTAAAGCATTACGTACTTCAAAGTGTGCGAACAGAGGTACGAATGACTCTCTGTTGTTTCTTTGTTGTTTCGTCTCTTCAGAGTTCTTTGTCTCTCCAGCTCTCCTCCCAAAATGTTCAGACGTTTCATCAGCGACCAGCGGGAAACACAAGGTGAGTCCAGTTTACTGACATCAAAGCACTTGGAAAGTAACTAAGTACATGTAATCAAGTATAAACATGAGGCACTTGTTGTGTTTCAGCTGCTGTTGTGTGAGGACAGAGAGGACCTGAAGAGGAGAAACAGTCTGATCTGTAAAGACGAATCAGTTCGACATGACGAGGAACCTGTAAGTGTTTTAATATCTGAGTCCATCAGAACCATGTTGAGTTCTGGGCTCAGACGTCGTCTTCTTTGTTTTTCTTCAGGGAGTTCTGTCAGACTCTGAGAACGAGGAGCCAATCAGCCGGAGGATCAGAAACATCTCAGCTTTCATCAGGAAAACCAAAAACTGTGCTGCCTTCACTGGGCGAGTCTCAAACGTCTTCATCATCGTTATTGTTGTCATGATATCAGATCAGCTGACCTCTGACCTCTTTCTGCTTCAGTGGTTCTCAGAGGAGTCAGAGCTGCACTGACCCGGTGGAGGACCGAGGAGGGAAGCTGAAGGTCACCCAGCCGGCCCTGATGGACAGAGTATGTATGACCACAACAATCCTTCTTCTGTGGGTGTTCAGAGGTTATAAAGTCTTTTTTTTGTCTTGTCCGTCAGGTTGGGATCAGTCACAGCTACACAGCAGGAATCCTCCTCTCCTCTGAGAACAGTCGCTCGGTCTCAGCTCCCATCACCGCTCCTGACCGGAGGCTCACCTGGCGTGCCGTCGTCTCCTTGTCGTCGTCGACTCCTCTGGGCCTCCCTCCACCTCGCCCAGAGCGCTCCATCAGCCCCGAGAGCAACGACAGCATCTCAGAAGAGCTCAACCACTTCAAACCGATCGTCTGTTCACCATGCACGCCGCCCAAACGCCTGCCAGATGGACGTCTCATGGAGCCCACCATTGTGAAGTCCACTCCCAGGAATCTGACCCGCGGCCTGCAGAAGGCCACCAGCTATGAGGCCAGTCCGGCTGTTCTGCAGAAGTGGAGGCAGATTGAACTGGACCGCCAAAGCCTCAAGGTGAACTCTAAGGCAACACTGACGAGCCCCGTAAACGAGCTCCACAACAAGACTGCTGGGGGTGAGGACGGTGCAAAGACTCATCAGTCACCGGCAGGACGGGATGGAGAGGGAGTGCCGGCCATCAACAAGAGGAGGCTGCTGTTCGACCCCCCAACTGCAGACTCAGACACCTTATCTGTAAAGATCCGGGTCCCTGCAATTCGCTACAACAGTGAGGCGACTTTCAGAGGAAGTTCGGACTTTGACCCGACGGTTGGTGCTCCAGAATCATGCAGCGGGGGAGCGTTCTTTAGCCGGAAACAATCGTTCTCACCGTACACCAAGAACTCTGGTTTCCAGTCCTGTAAGTTAGTGCCAAAGGACTCTCAGAGTCCAAGGAAGGAGTCCGACAGTAGCCTCCACAACCAGTCTACCTCAAGGAGGGGCAAGAAGAGGGAACAGAAGACCAAACACTTGGACTCGGACCGGGACTCGGACCTAAAAAGGAGCCGATTAACCAGCCAGGAGGCCTTCGACGAGCGGTACATCCGTCAGATCCAGCAGGAGCGCCAGGACCGGGCGCTTGCCCTGAAGCTGCAGAGACAGTTTGACCTGGAGAACCAGACCGTCAACCGCCAGAGCAGCCCCGACACGTACTTCCTGCGGTCCTGGATGTCCAATCAGAACCGCAGGAGGCGTGGCCTGAGAAGGTCCCGACGAATCAACAAGAAGCACTAAAGAGGAGTCACCGGTGACTCAGCACAAAGACAGACAGGACGTGGTTCATATATGCAAAGAGACGACTGGTGGAGGTCTGAATGTTTCAGCGGCACACTCTAAACCTGCTGCTGAGGTCACATCCTGAACATTTCTTCCAAACATTTTCACATCTTTTCACCAGCAAATCACCAAAACTGTCCAAAGTCCACCAAGACTGGACCCAGTAAACCCGTCACATCTCTGGACGATCAAAGGTTGATATGTGACTTTATTTTGGACTTTAATTAGATTAGGTGATGAATCGATCAATCAAAGAAAGCCATAAATGCTGTATTAATCAACATTTGTCTGGATGGTGGTTCAGTCTATGTGGACCCAGAAACCAGGACTGACCCTGGACCAGGTTTTCTGTGTGTCACTCAGACTGTTTTAATTATTGACTTAAACTAAAAGAATGAAGCTCTTCAAACTGTCGAATGTTTTTAAACCTGCAGGTCCTGATTAAATCTGTTACTTTGGACATAATGATGGAAGGAGAAAGCTGCTGAGGACCTTGACACACAGGGAACCTGGAGCTTCAGGGACTCCAGGGGCCTGTGGAGGGCTGGTGTTTCAGGGGCTACCAAAAGTCTGAGGTTTCAGATGCCATTAGAGGTCTGGAGCTTCAGGGGCTTCTGGATGTTTTGAGTTTCAGGAACTACTGGAGGTCTGGAACTTAAGAGGTTCCTGGAGGTCTGGTGTTTTAGGGGTTCCTGCAGGTGTGGTCTTTCAGGGGTTCCTGAAGGTCTGGAGCTTCAGGGGGTCCTGGAGGTCTGGAGCTTCAGGGACCTTTTTCAGTGTTTTCAGTGGTTTGCACATCTTGGTGAAACCTTCAACATCTTGAAGTCATCAAGTTCATTGACAGAACTTGAGGAGTCCAGCTGGCCTACATGAGTTTGGACCAGCACGGACAGATCCGGTTTTTACCAGAACCTCCAGTTCTCCTTTTCTTGTTACTTCACCAGTAGTTTGGGTCGGCCTCCAGCAGAGGAACTGATGATGATCTTTTTATAAGAACTGCAGGACCTCAGCCTTACTGTGGGGTTCTGGTCCGTCTACAGCTGACAGTCTTCCAGTCTGAACTTTGTCAGACCTTCACCCGTCCTGGATGGACTCTTCTCCATGACCGCTGAGGCTCATGGGTACTGTTGACTTTAGAGCCATCCAGCGGGACCAGAACAGACCTGGATCAGGAGGGACCAATTCTTTTTGGTGTTTGTGTTCCAGACCAAGTCAGGCCTGGAAGAGAAGTCGTGTTCACATTATCTGAGCAATTTCTCCAGGTTCTGGATCAAGACCTCTGGGTTCTGGATCAGTTCCTCCAGGTCAGGAAGATTAAAACTGAACAAAACAAACGAGATGAATGAGATAAACATGAAATATCTTTCTGTGAAGACCTCGTTTGTGGTCGCATCCAAACTGATAATGTGTTTATTTTGGAACATTCTGTCAACATTTCAGAAACATTCGGTAACTCTTCATTATGATAAGGTTGTCTGAACGTTGTCTGAGTGTCAGTTATTGGTCTGATAATGGCTGTGTATTGATTACTGACAGTGGCTGATCACGTTTATTATCAGCTGACGTTAGAACGTCTGTTCTGTTATTCTCTATATCAGCGCTCATGAGTGACTCTCGTCCAATCAGATCAGTCGGTCTGAGTGACCCACAGACGAGGTGTTCATAGAAGTCACCGTCTGTAATCAGAGTGAAGGTCCAGAAACAATGATGACTCGTTAACCTTCATCATTGTGTCTGTACGATGATCGTTAACAGCTGAACTCGCCACTGATTACAGTCATTAAAGTGAGTTATGAAGTGTCACATGATGGAGATACTTGAGTACTTCAAACTACTTGAGTACTTCAAATCATTTCCAGAGTTTTTTAATGTGAATTCGGCTGTTGATCATCATCTTTGAATATTTTCATTTTTTCTGTCAAACTTATTTAATTATTGAGTTCAAAGAGGAGACGACCATCTTTGATTTAATTTGATTCATTTTTTTATTTTAATTTGATTTGGTTCATTTTATTTTGATTTATGTCAATGTTTTTTTTTTATTGAAGGGCTTTTTTTTTACTCTCTCACACTGATATGCACATTTTGTACTAAAGCTTTCATCCTTCAGTTGATGCAGTCTGACCGCAGAGGGTTCAGGTCCTGAGGAGGTCCTGAGGAGGTCCAGGTGTTTTAATGCTGAGTGCCAAATGAACAGATGTGGTCTGATGTTGATATATTTTGTTGGTTTTTGTATGAAGAGAAGAAGAAAGAGCTGAGACGACCACATGTGTTCTGTCTTTATTTCATCATGTCGTGGTGGAGTCTGAGCTGTCATTTGTGGATGCAGAGATGAAGTGTGTCTACAGACGATGGTTTTTGGAAGTGTTCCTCACTTTTTTTCAAATATTATTTTTTTGGCCTTTTCAAGCTTTATTTGACAGAGACAGCTGAAGAGTGACAGGAATGCAGAGAGAGGGAGAGAGAGATGGGGAATAACATGCGGGAAAGAGCCGCAGGTTGGATTCGAACCCTGGGCTTCTGCAGGAGGACTGAGGCCTCACACACGGGGCGACAGATTTTTTGTTATTTTACATTGACAAACATTATTCTGAAATTGTTGCTCTATTTTCCAGAGCAGTCTTTCACAGAGTGGTGAACCCCTCCACAGCTTTACTGCACAAATACTCTCTCAAGCCTCTCTGTCATGTGACTCACCTGTGGACAGGTAACCTCATTCACTGAGAAGATCCAGACTTTGTTCACACTGAATAACTGTTAAAATTCAAAATGTTTCTGTTTCTTTGAGCTACTTTCAGATGAAATCAAATATTTTGGCTTTAAGTAGAAGTACAAATACAACAACCAAAAAAACCTGCTTTTAGAATACTACTTCATTAAAATTACTCTCAGTAAAATACTCTTAACTTCAGGTACTTAAAGTATCAGTAGTAAAAGTAACACGCTTAAATAACACTAATTTATATTTACATTTATTTAATTCAATTAATTAATCATGTTTGATTTAAATACATTTAAATTTAAGTAAAAGGTGATTTAAAAAAAACTTTATTTAAATTATATGAACAGGAGCGCGCACGCTGCTGCTGCCGCGGGCACGCTGACGCGCTTACGTCACGCCGTCTGTAGTTCAAATCGTTGTGGTTCGATGAGAACCAATCAGGAGCCTCCAGGTCACAGGTCCGTGTTTGTAGCGGAAGAGAAGATGGCTGCCGCGAGGAACGGAAAGAGCGGGCTGCTGGAGAAGGTGAGCTTCATCTTTATTTACCCGGGCAGGAGGAGAGGAGAGCGGGGAGGGTTCATCTGAGAGCCGGGCTCTGGAGCTGTGAGCTGAGGGCCGGGGTCAGCTCTCTGTAAGCCGGGTACAGTGACACGCTGCAGCGGGGCTGCTGCTAAGCTACCGCTAGCCGGAGAAAGAACATTAATATATTAAATAAATGTGTATATTATTTACACACACACACACACACGTATAAAAGTTTAAAGTTCACGAAGCTCTCCGTCTGTCTGTCTGTCTGTGCGCGGCTCTGTGTCCAGCTGTTACACCAACAGCTGCGTCAGACAGCCGCAAACTAACGTCACGCACGCGTTAACCCCGCGCGCAAACACACACACACACACACACACACACACACAGCCAGCTGTGAGGTGTTCATCAGTGTGTCAAAGATCTGTCCACACCTGAAGGTTCATCAGGTAGCTTCCGGTCCAGACTGTGACCGTGATGATGTTTGTGGTCTGAACACTTCCTGTCTACACACACACACACACACACACAAATATAACACGTCACACCATGTTACACACTGTGTGTGTGTGTGTGTGTGTGTGTGTGTGTGTGTGTGTGTGTGAGTAAGAGAGAGAGAGAATTAAACTGAAATATAATTTGTTTTAAAGATCAAATAATAGAAACACAGAAAACATGAATCAACTCATTAATATCCTCATCAATGAGATGTAATAATAATGATGATGATGATGTCATAATGATGATGTCATATTTTTGATGACGTCATGTTTTGTGTTTCAGTGGAGAATCGATGAGAAACCAGTTAAAATCGATAAATGGGACGGAGCCGCTGTGAAGAACTCTCTGGATGATGCTGCTAAGAAGGTCAACGTCCATGCTTTTATTCTGAAAGACCATTCAATGCATCATGCTTTTATTGTGAAGGAATATTCAATGCTTTATTTGTTTATTTTGAGAGATCATTCAACGCATCATACTTTTATTTTGAAAGACCATTCAATGCGTCTTTTATTTTGAAAGATCATTCAATGCTTTGTTGTTTTATTGTGAAAGGCCATCAGTCCATGCCTCTTTTATTCTGAAGTACTAACCCTGCTGCGCCCCCTTCAGGTGCTCCTGGAGAAGTTCAGTTACACGGAGAACTTCCAGCTGGTGGATGGTCGTCTGCTGATCTGCACCGTGTCCTGTCTGTTCGCCATGTTGGCTCTGGTCTGGGACTACCTGCACCCGTTCCCCGAGTCCAGACCGGTCCTGGCCTGCTGCGTCATCTCATATCCTTCAGCACAGGAAGCTCACCTGGTGAGCTCACCTGGTGATGTCTGTTAGTCCACAGGTTTCAGCTACAGTCAGACTGTGTTGTTGCTCATGTTCAGGTCCTGATCTGTGGTCCTGGTACTGGTCCAGGTCCCAGGACCTGGTCCTGGTTCTGGTTGATGCTCCTTGACCTTATGTTCTTCACGTACTTCATCATGATGGGCATCCTGACTCTGTACACATCATACAAAGAGAAGAACATCTTCTTGGTGGCGCTGCAGAAAGATCCGGCCGGGATGGATCCGGACCACGTCTGGCAGCTCTCCTCCTCTCTCAAAAGGTCAGAGTCTTTACCCAGCATGCACTCTGTCTTTTCTCTGTGCTGTTATCTCACGAACGTGTCATGTCACAGGTTCGATGACCAGTACACGCTCAGAGTGTCCTTCACTGACGGGAAGTCCAAGAGCTTCAGAGAGGCCGAGTTCACCAAGTCTGTGTCGGTGTTCTTTGACGACAACGGGACTCTGGTGATGGACCACTTCGAGAAGAGCGTGTCCAAACTGCACGACACGCTCGCCTCCGACAAGAAGACCAAATAAAGCTACCGCCACCCTCACAGCCAATCGCAGCCCACCGCAGAGAGAGAACCAATCACAGCTTGTCTTGTGACAGTTTGTTGTTTGTCAGCCTTTTTTTTTTTGCGTCTTCGACATTTTCCAAACTTGTCTACAAACATAGGCTTGTCTTCAAGGTTCCCTCAGGTCCTTGAAAATCCCTGAAACTTTGTGAATTTAAGGAGAATTAAGGGTCATTGAAAATTCTTGAATTTACAGATTTTGTCCAACAATCCTCACAACGTCGTCCTGTGTTTTCACCTCCGCCCTGTGTCCTTGTGAGTTTTCTGGGTTGTCATGGAGACATTGTGGATAACATGGTCACCTGTCTCCAGTAACAATTAAACCATCTCCATGACAACTGATCAAACTGAGGAAGACCACGTGGTTTGACCGAAAGCTCTGGAAACTCTTCAGAAGGTTGGATTCTTCTTCTTCCTGACGAGTGGCATGCATTGACAATGATCCAGGCGCTCATGGGATTGTTGCCGTGTTCAACCTGCAGAGATGACATGTTGTAGGTGGAGCGGGATGTTCAAGTCGCTCTAGTTCTTTGCCTCATCACCTCACAGTGAGAAGTTCTTGATTTGAACCTGCTGTAGACTCTGACCTTTCTGGGTTCTCTGGTTCTGTATGGGAATCCAAGAAGCCAACGTTAGCCTGTAAACAAAGTAGGTACGGTTACGCTAGTTCACATGGTGGGAGTGACGACGTTGAGCATCCTCAGTCTCTTTCGGCATCGTCACGTAAACCCGTTCGCACTCTGCGTAGAACTGAACGTGACCACAGATCTAATTTCAGAAGTACAGGTGCTAACGTTGATGACTCACTGTTACCTGTGATTGGTTCTCTCTCTGCAGCCTCTTTTTTTTTTTTTTTTTTTTTAAAACATAAATCAACTTGTGAACTTTGATCCATCTTCTGCCACCAACTCACAAACTAAACAATCCTTGTATTTTCTTCAGTTTTCTGTTTGTTTAAATCTTTGTAAAATGTCACAAAACTTCCGGCTTTACCTGTCGGGGTTATGACATCACAGTGACATCAAGAAAACGTGTTTAGTTCTTCAGCCGACTGAGCCTTCATCACCTTTTCATGTTGGGACTCTCAACAGCTAGTCATCGATCTCATCAGGACAGGTCAGGTATTGATCAGGCGTTGGATGAGGTCAGGCGTTGGATGAGGTCAGGCGTTGGATGAGGTCAGGCATTGGATGAGGTCAGGCGTTGGATGGGGTCAGGCGTTGGATGGGGTCAGGCGTTGGATGAGGTCAGGCGTTGGATGGGGTCAGGCGTTGATCAGGTGTTTTGTCTTCAGTATTTTTCAGATATTTCAGCTCCAAAGTTTCTCGTCACGCAGTGAAACTTTGATCAGCACCAAGGAGCTGAGTTAGCATGGGCACTCAGTCATCGACCAATCATGACATGATGTGTCACTGGTGGGCGGAGCCATGTGAAGTTTCAAACAGGTGAAGCAGGTAACGTGTCGGTGGTTTCTATAAATCTTTAACTATTTTTTTGTCAGACGAGCGTTAACGTCGCATTACCATCGTTAGCATTCACCAACGAATGCTAACGATGGTAACAGACATGTTGCTGCCTTACAACAGGAAGTGATCCAACAGGAAGTGGACTGACTGTCGACCAATCCTTTGTTTTGTTTTGAATGTTTGAAGATGATTTTGTGTCTTACGGTCAGTGAAAACATTAAAGATGATGTCATGAAGTATTTTATCAACGTTTCCTGTTTGTCTTCTTTAAACGCTGCTGTCCAACAGGAAGTGATCACACAGGAAGTGATTCAACAGTCTGGTGTCCTGCAGTACCAACATTTAGCCTCCGGGTGGAGCTGCTGGACTTCTTAAAGAATAAAGTATCTGAAGAAGAAAAACATCAATGGACAATTCAAGTAGCTCATTAATAATTAATTTATTCATTAAATTTGTTCACTTCCACCAATCAGACAGCAGGGGGCGGAGTCTTCACACAAGCTGACTGACAGTCAACAAACAAACCTTCATGTCTGATCTGAGGTCAGTTTACTGTCAGTTTAATTAATCTGAACTTGATTTATTCAGTTTAAATTCAGTCCACTATGATCTGTCATCATGTGACACAGATCACATGATCCACCTATGACATCATCTGCTGATGACATCCTGTCCAGTTCAAACAAACAAACAGCTGTTTGATTTAATGATAAAACTGAGTTGACTTTAATTCATTTAAATTAATTCAAATTATTTAATTCAAGTTCATTAAAATTCATTCATGCTACTGCAGTACAGTGTGTTACTGCAGTAAAGTGTGTAGTACAGTGTGTACTACTGCAGTACTGTGTGTAGTAGTGTGTACTATTGCAGTACAGTGTGTATTACTATAGTACAGTGTGTATTACTGCAGTACTGCGTGTAGTAGTGTGTACTATTGCAGTACAGTGTGTATTACTATAGTACAGTGTGTGTTACTGCAGTACAGTGTGTATTACTGCAGTACCATGTGCAGTACAGTGTGTAGTACAGTGTGTACTATTACAGTACAGTGTGTATTATTGCAGTACTATGTGCAGTACAGTGTGTATTACTATAGTACAGTGTGTGTTACTGCAGTACAGTGTATATTACTACAGTACCATGTGCAGTACAGTGTGTAGTACAGTGTGTACTATTACAGTACAGTGTGTATCACTGCAGTACTTTGTGTATTACTATAGTACAGTGTGTGTTACTGCAGTACGGTGTGTATTACTGCAGTACAGTGTGTACTACTGCAGTACTTTGTGTATTACTATAGTACAGTGTGTGTTACTGCAGTACAGTGTGTATTACTGCAGTACAGTGTGTACTACTGCAGTACTTTGTGTATTACTATAGTACAGTGTGTGTTACTGCAGTACAGTATGCCCATACCCGCAGGTCTGTTCGCTTCCACCAATCAAACGACAGGGGCGGAGTCTTCACATGAGTGGGTGTGGCTACCGCCGAAGTGGGCGGGGTTCGTCACCGTGTCTCACTGCGTGTCACTGAGCGGTGATCAGACTGTCAGAGTGTTTCTGTCTGTCGGCCATGGCCTGTCTGATGGCCGCCTGGTCCGTCCACAACCCCACCGTCACCAACTCCATCATCATGGTGAGTACTGGACCAGGACTAGACCAGGAGCAGGACCAGACCAGGACCAGGACTCTTAGAGTCAAACCAGATTTAGACTTCTTTGTTTTGTTTTTGTTTTAATTTTTCTGAAAAAAAAAAAAAAAAAAAACATTTAAAGACGTTTGTTCAAAATTAATTAATTTAATGAGCTGAGTGAACTTGATGTTTTCATGTTCATCAGTTAACTTAAAATTATTTAAATAGTTTCATGTTAATTAGTTAATTTCACTCAAAACAAAAACTCCTCTGATCACCTGATCAGGTAAAGACATGCAGCCTGATCCAGAATGAAACTTTTAACTTGTTTCTTTATATTTTATAGAAAATAATTTTCATGAAACACGTTTTTGATCCTGATGTCTGATGAGTTAAAACTGTGAAACTGAGACTGAAGTTCTGAGGTTCTGGCATGACACCGGTGTAGGTACCAGACCAGAGGTCCATCATCTGCTGATTACGTCACATGTGATCTGGTACGCACACCGGCTCTGCGCCAGGTCAGTGCCGCCGGGCCTGAACACCTCTTCTTCTTCTTCTTCTTCTTCTTCTTCTTCTTCTTCTTCCCAGTGGTCCAAACACTAACACTCCCCCGGCTAACAGACTGAGCTAACGGCAGCGTGGCTGTGCTGATTCACAGTCTGTTTATTCTCGGGGTAAATCCTCGCTGACTGAGCTCTTCTCTGTCCGACAGTCACCTCCTGCAGATTAGTGTCACGCTCACGCTCCGACACACATACAAAAACATCTACTCAAAGTACTTGAGTACTTCATGTTTGTGGATCAGCTGATGGGTCGGTTCAAACTGATCTCCTCTAAAGTGAGATGAGGCTGAACTTACATATGTTATAAGGCTTCACAGCACCTCCACCTGCCTGAGGCAGCTGTCACCTCCACCTTAAAAACGTAGATGTACCCAGATGTACCTCGTTTTATCGGGCTGTCGTGAAGTGCTGCCGTTCAGGGGTCCATTTCCTCGCTCTCCCAGTCCACACTCCATACTGGTGACGGTCTGTGCCGACTAATGGACAACGTTTACGAGAACGTTTCCATCGTCTGGACTCTTTTCAAAGAGTGTCCTTAAACTTACACTCCCTCTGACATCATGCTGAGGTGTGATTAACGTCCTGTCTCCTCTCATATGTAAGCTAAATAGCTAGAACAGGCTAACTGGTTTGGTTCACACCTCGACTCTGGTCTTTACCCTCAGAACACTAACGGGCCCCCGGATCTGATGTTGGACCCCCGGACGGTGTGCGTTTGTATGGACGAGGTGGTCAACAAGCGGCCGGTGGGCAGCCAGCAGACACCGCTGCTGCAGGTGCACCTGAAGAAGGTGGACAACAACCTGACGGAGGCCCAGAGGTTCTCCTCGTTACCACGGAGACCGGCGGTCAACATCGAGTTCAAGGACGTGTCGTACTCTGTCAGAGAGGGACCCTGGTGGAAGAAGAAAGGTGAGTCCCGCCCTCTCAGTGTACTTCCTGTTGCGTGCTGCTGACTGAGCACAAATCGACCTTTAACGCTGAAGTAATCTGTGTTGGCGGCTGATCTGAGGTCTGTTTGTGTCCGAGGATCAGAGACGTTCAGCAGGTTAACGTCGGTCAACGATCTGCAGACAGAAACACACCTGAAGGTCACGTGAACTGGTTTCAAATCAGGTCTGATGTTTGTTAAACGTCAAATCAACAGACTTAAAGTCAGTTATCGTCCAATCAAATGGCATTTCTGTTGTCACATGAGTCGGATTATTTTGAGTTGTTTCCATGATCAGCCAACGAGCCTTTAAAGAACCTTTAAAGAACCTTTAGAGAACCTTTAAAGCACCTTTATCTTCCTTGCAGGCTTCAGCAGAACATCGAGCAGCAGTTTTGTTATGATCAGCGTCTGCTTCGGGATGCCGTGTGTTGGATTATCGGGCTATAATCCCGTTAATCCCGTTCAGGGTCTCCGGCTGTAAATAGCTGCAGGTCAGATTAGAAGCAGCTCCGTCACTCAGCGGGAAAATAAAAACAGCACCTGATGATGTTTGCTCCTGTCAGTCTGAAACGAGGGATTACTGCACCGTCATTGTAAACAACACAAACATTCTTAATTTTTCTAAAAGAGTCGAAAATCAAACAGAATAAAGTTCTTCTCCGTCTTTGAGCCGCTGATACAATCACAGCAGAGAGACGCTCGTCTCGTGTTTCAGGACAAAAGAGACGAAAGAAAAGAGTCGAAACCTGACGAGGCTGAACTCGTTTCTAAAGATTCACACGAAACAAAGAACAACTTCAAACTTCAGTCACACGTTCATAGAAAAGCTTACACAAGACAGATCAACTTTAAAAATCAAAAGAATCCACGACAAAGACGACTTTAAATAAATGAATGTTTGTCAGAGTTTTAATATTTCAGAGTATGTTGGTCCTTACAGTACTTGTACACAGTGTACTGCAGTGCAGTAGTACCTCATTCATTCCTCAGTGAGCTGCTGTTTTGTCTGTAATGAGCGGCTGTCACTCTTCAACAGATCAGCTTTCCTCTGAGAACCGTTCACACCTGCTCAGGTGTGAAACACTCCTGATGGTGATGATGATGATCTGTTGTAAAAACACCTGTTGCATTGTGGGTATTCCTTGAGTGCCCTGTGAGGTCACTGCAGGTCATCGTCATTAATCTGCTGGATGTACCTGACAGTCAATACTGAGGGAGATCAAACTCACCTCTTTATGAGTTTAATTCATTGATCTGGCCGTGATTAATTCAGTTTAAATTCAGTCCACGTGTGTGATGTCATCAACACAAACAGCTGTTTGATTTAACGATTTAAAACTGAGTACAAGTACTCATTCATGCTACTGCTGTACAGTGTGTACTACTGCAGTACACTGTGTATTACAGTGTGTAGTATTACAGTATAGTGTGTAGTACTGCAGTACAGTGTGTAGTACATTGTGTAGTATTGCAGTAGAGTGTAGAGGTTACTGTCGGTCGTGGAGGATTAAATCTGATTAAATCTGATAATCTCGTTAACGAGTGTTCGGCTTCCATCAGCAGATAAACTGCAGCAGTTACTGCATCATTTATTTATTTAACTTGAATTAATTCAATTCACTAAATGAAATGATTTAATTCAAAGTGATAAAATGAATTTATGCCTGAAAGTATTTCTCAGACTTCAGGTTTGCTTCATGATAATATACATTTTACATTTCTTAAAGATCTTCAGTCAGTCTGTTCACAGCGAGTATAAATTGTGAAATAAACCTAAATTGAAATAAACGAGCAATGATCTGAGTTGATCTGAGTTCAGCTGAGTTCAGTTTCACTGAGACTCCACATGAAACCAGGTGGACAGAAAATGGTCCACATTGAGGTGAAACCTGAAGCCGGCGGGCCGGAGAACAAAGAACGTATCTGAGTCGGGCTGGGAACCTTCAGCACTGATTGTTTCTGTCCCGCCTCAGGTTACAAGACGCTGCTCAAAGGGATCTCTGGGAAATTCACCAGCGGGGACTTGGTGGCCATCATGGGACCGTCTGGAGCCGGCAAGTCCACCCTCATGAACATCCTGGCCGGGTACAGGTGAGTACAGGTGCTCCATACCTCATGGATTAATAAAGTTTTTACTAAATATTTAAGAAAAAGTTCTCATCATTTAGAGTATTATCGACGATTGTATTTATACAGTATTTTATTCAAGTACTCTTTGAAGTTCTTGTGCAGTAAATTAGACTAACTAACTGATCTGATGGTATGAAATAGAAAAATGGCTGTTCAGTGAGTACTTTGACTTTTATAACACAACAGTACTCAGTCCAGTCAAAGTACAATTATGTGTGTTGTAGTATTATCAACATGTACTGAATGTACTCTAAGTAAGTAAGTACTCATTATGCAGATTAACATATAGAACTGTTTGAATATGGAGTTAATTTTAATGAGGATGAAATAAACACTGAAGTGAAGTTATTAAAAATTAATTTATTTTATTTAATTAGATTTAAAAAGTTTTCAGGTTTTATAAAATTACTTCATGTCTGTCTGTCTATATATATATAAAAATATACATACATATATATATATACAAACATATATACATACATACATACATACATACATACATACATATACATATATATGTATATTCAGTTCTGTCTGTCTCACTGTGGTTCTGTCTCACTGTGGTTCTGTTTTAGTGTGGTTATGTCTCACTGTGGTTCTGTCTTAGTGTGGTTCTGTCTCACTGTGGTTCTGTTTTAGTGTGGTTCTGTCTTACTGTGGTTCTGTCTCAGTGTGGTTCTGTCTCAGTGTGGTTCTGTCTCACTGTGGTTCTGTCTCACTGTGTTTCTGTCTTAGTGTGGTTCTGTCTCACTCTGGTTCTGTCTCACTGTGGTTCTGTCTAAGTGTGGTTCTGTCTCAGTGTGGTTCTGTCTTAGTGTGGTTCTGTCTCAGTGTGGTTCTGTCTCACTGTGGTTCTGTCTCAGTGTGGTTCTATCTCACTGTGGTTCTGTCTCACTGTGGTTCTGTTTTAGTGTGGTTATGTCTCACTGTGGTTCTGTCTTACCGTGGTTCTGCCTTACTGTGGTTCTGTCTTACTGTGGTTCTGTCTCAGTGTGGTTCTGTCTTAGTGTGGTTCTGTCTCACTGTGGTTCTGTCTCACTGTGGTTCTGTTTTAGTGTTGTTCTGTCTTAGTGTGGTTCTGTGTCACTGTGTTTCTGTCTCACTGTGGTTCCCTCTTAGTGTGGTTCTGTCTCAGCGTGGTTCTGTCTTAGTGTGGTTCTGTCTCACTGTGGTTCTGTCTCACTGTGGTTCTGTCTCACTGTGGTTCTGTTTTAGTGTGGTTATGTCTCACTGTGGTTCTGTCTTACTGTGGTTCTGTCTTAGTGTGGTTCTGTCTCACTGTGGTTCTGTCTCACTCTGGTTCTGTCTCACTGTGGTTCTGTCTTAGTGTGGTTCTGTCTCACCCTGGTTCTGTCTAGGTGTGGTTCTGTCTCACTGTGGTTCTGTTTTAGTGTGGTTCTGTCTTAGTGTGGTTCTGTCTTAGTGTGGTTCTGTCTCACTGTGGTTCTGTCTCAGTGTGGTTCTGTCTCACTCTGGTTCTGTCTAAGTGTGGTTCTGTCTCACTGTGGTTCTGTCTCACTCTGGTTCTGTCTAAGTGTGGTTCTGTCTCACTGTGGTTCTGTCTTAGTGTGGTTCTGTCTCAGTGTGGTTCTGTCTCAGTGTGGTTCTGTCTCAGTGTGGTTCTGTCTCACTGTGGTTCTGTCTCAGTGTGGTTCTGTCTTAGTGTGGTTCTGTCTCACTGTGGTTCTGTCTTAGTGTGGTTCTGTCTCACTGTGTTTCTGTCTTAGTGTGGTTCTGTCTCACTGTGGTTCTGTTTTAGTGTTGTTCTGTCTTAGTGTGGTTCTGTCTCAGTGTGGTTCTGTCTCACTGTGGTTCTGTCTCAGTGTGGTTCTGTCTTAGTGTGGTTCTGTCTTAGTGTGGTTCTGTCTCACTGTGGTTCTGTCTTAGTGTGATTCTATCTTAGTGTGGTTCTGTCTCACTGTCGTTCTGTCTTAGTGTGATTCTATCTTAGTGTGGTTCTGTCTCACTGTGGTTCTGTCTCAGTGTGGTTCTGTCTTAGTGTGGTTCTGTCTCACTGTGGTTCTGTCTTAGTGTGGTTCTGTCTCACTGTGGTTCTGTTTTAGTGTTGTTCTGTCTCACTGTGGTTCTGTCTTAGTGTGATTCTATCTTAGTGCGGTTCTGTCTCACTGTGGTTCTGTTTTAGTGTTGTTCTGTCTCAGTGTGGTTCTGTTTTAGTGTGGTTCTGTCTTACTGTGGTTCTGTCTTAGTGTGGTTCTGTCTCACTCTGGTTCTGTTTTAGTGTTGTTCTGTCTCACTGTGGTTCTGTCTCTGTGGACAGGCAGACCGGGATGAAGGGGGAGATCCTGATTAACAGTCAGCCCAGAGACCTGCGATCCTTCAGGAAGGTTTCCTGTTACATCATGCAGGACGACATGCTGCTGCCTCACCTGACCGTCCAGGAGGCCATGATGGTATCATCACCTGATCTCTAATACACTACTTCAAGCTTTTGAATACTGCACATCACTGATACACAGAATTGTACCACAGAACGCAGTACAGTTCTGGTTCATGCAGTTTGGTTCACATGGACTCTGCAGTCCAGTCTCAGTGTCCCAGCAGGTTTTGGTTTACATGGACTCTGTTGTCCAGTCTCAGTGTCCCAGCAGGTTTTGGTTCACATGGACTCTGTAGTCCAGTCTCAGTGTCCCAGCAGGTTTTGGTTCTGTAGTCCAGTCCCAGCAAGTTTAGTTTCTGTAGGCCAGTCCCAGCAGGTTTTGGTTCCACGTGGACTCTGTAGTCCAGTCCCAGCAGGTTTAGGTTCTGTAGGCTAGTCCCAGCAGGTTTTGGTTCACATGGACTCTGTAGTCCAGTCCCAGTGCCCCAACAGGTTTTGGTTCCATGTGGACTCTGTAGTCCAGTCCCAGTGTCCCAGCAGGTGTAGGTCCATGTGGATATGTAGTTCAGTTCCAGCAGGTTTAGGTTCCATGTGGACTCTGTAGTCCAGTCCCAGCAGGTTTTGGTTCCATGTGGACTCTGTAGTCCAGTCCCAGTGTCCCAGCAGGTTTAGGTTCCATGTGGACTCTGTAGTCCAATTCCAGCAGGTTTAGGTCCCATGTGGACTCTGTAGTCCAGTTCCAGCAGGTTTTGGTTCCATGTTGATTCTGTAGCCCAGTTTCAACTGATGGATCTTGTTGCAGGTTTCAGCAAACCTGAAGCTGCAGGAGAAGGTGGAGGCTCGGAGGGAGATGGTGAGTTCTGATTGCAGACCACTTTCTGGGCTACATGTTGATGTCAGAGGTTTTAAAGCAGCAGTTCTGGCTTCTGGTATGTGTGTGTGCGTGGGTTCAGGTCCGGGAGATCCTGATGGCACTGGGGTTACTGGAATGTGCAAAAACCAGGACATCTCACCTGTCGGGGGGGCAGAGGAAGAGACTGGCCATTGCTCTGGAGCTCGTCAATAATCCACCGGTCATGTTCTTCGACGAACCCACCAGGTCAGAAACACTTCCTGTCACCTGACCTCCTGTTAGTTGTTTGTAGTAGAAGAATACTAACCATTGGACTTGTGTCTTTGTGTCTCAGCGGTCTGGACAGCTCGTCTTGTTTCCAGGTGGTCTCTCTGTTGAAAGCTCTGGCTCGGGGAGGTCGGACCGTCATCTGTACAATCCACCAGCCAAGCGCCAAACTGTTTGAACTCTTCGACAAGGTGTGCACACAGACATAGTACTACATTACCCAACAGCAACACTGATTTGTGGTACATTTACAGTGTTTGTCTGTGTTTCAGCTGTACGTTCTCAGTCAGGGTCAGTGTATCTACAGAGGAAAAGTCTCCAGTCTGGTCCCCTACCTGAGAGACCTCAGACTCAACTGCCCCACATACCACAACCCGGCTGACTTTGGTAAGAAACAGCTCTTAATGTCTTTTTATCGTGGTCTGAATAAACAGACTGCATTCAAAGTGTGTACCATACCTGGATGTACCTGCAGGATTTATGACATCACAGCTAATCTGGAGCCAATCAGGGTCCAATATGAAACACTGAGACATTATGTGTCCAACTTTACTAATGAACAATATGATTTTTAAACCAAAAAACTTGGACACAAATCAGGATATACATAACTTGTCTGGAGGAAACTTTGAGGTACTTTTACTTCACAGAAGCATTTGTGCGGCTTTATTCTTGTACTTTTTCTCAGAGGTCTATTTTCTATTTTTTATTAGTAATTTTTAAGAACATCACAAATGGTAAATGACTGTACTTTTATAGCACCTTTCTAGACCACTCAAAGTGCTTTTACAGGACATATTTCATTCACACACATTCACACACTGATGGCATTGGATGCCATGCAAAGTGCCAACTGCTCATCAGTTTGAGGAGCTAACCATTCACACACATTCACACACTGATGGTTCAGCCTTCAGGAGCTTCTGGGTTCAGTATCTATCATTATCAGCGATCAAACCCCCGATCTTCTGATAAGTGGACGACCCACTCTACCTACAAGCCACAGCCATCCCACAAAGAATACAGTTCTAACAAAAACTTAGAAAAAGTTTGAAATATTTCAGCTGAACAGTCAGAGATCCTCACATGCACAGTGGTTCAGAAGACCTAAAGACCTAAAGACCTGAAGGCAATATAACAAAATGTAATCTGAAAAGTAACTAAAGACATTTGTGGAGCAGTAGAAGTGTAAAGTTAATACTCAACGTACTTAGTTACAGGTAATCAAATTGATGTTTGAAACATCTGGTGGAACTTCCTGCACATGAGTCAAATGACTTCCTGTCTCCATCAGTGATGGAGGTGGCATCCGGAGAGTACGGAGATCAGATGATCCGATTGGTCAAAGCTGTCCAGGACAGGAAGTGTGAGATGGACTATCAGACTGAACTGAATGGAGACGCTAACCTCCACCCGCTCCTGTGGCAGCGCACAGAGGAGGTGAAAAACAAACACACACACATTGACTTGATTGATTATTGATCAATTACTGATAAATGATGGCATTTTGGTGTGTTTGTTGTCAGGAGAGCTCGTCGTCTGAAGGTTGTCACAGTTTCTCGGCCAGCTGTATGACTCAGTTCTCCATCCTGTTTAGAAGAACGTTCCTCAGCATACTCAGAGACTCGGTGAGGAAACACAGCAACACCTGCTGGGTACTGCCACTTACTGCAGCTAACACACAGTAACACGTGTCACGTTCTCATTGGTCGAGCAGGTGCTGACTCACCTGAGGATCTCCTCTCACATCGGAATTGGCGTTCTGATTGGTCTGCTGTATCTGGGCATTGGGAACGAGGCCAAGAAGGTTCTCAGTAACTCAGGGTTCCTCTTCTTCTCCATGTTGTTCCTCATGTTCGCTGCTCTGATGCCCACAGTGCTCACATGTGAGTCTGGCAGCTGTTTATTCGAGTACCGGACTGAAATATTTGACTACACCTCAGAGTAAATCTTTGATTTCTCTGTTTGTGCTTCAGTTCCTCTGGAGATGGGAGTTTTCCTGAGGGAACACCTGAACTACTGGTACAGTCTGAAGGCATATTACCTTGCCAAGACGATGGCTGACGTCCCCTTTCAGGTGACTTCATGTATAACCGTCCAGATTCAGAGTGAGACCTTTGTACAGGTAGTACTCCTGGTACTGATTACTGTCCTGTACTCTGTCTCCTGTGCACAGGTAGTATTCCCGGTTGTGTACTGCAGTATCGTGTATTGGATGACAGCTCAGCCTCCAGATGCTGGGCGGTTCTTCCTCTTCCTGTCTCTGGGAGTTCTGACCTCTCTGGTGGCTCAGAGTCTGGGTCTGCTGATCGGAGCCGCCTCCACCTCGCTGCAGGTCAGTATCACCTGTGTGAGCTCACAGACATGTGACTTCACCTGTCCACTTCACTCAGGCGTGTTTGTTTCCTGCAGGTGGCAACATTTGTCGGCCCGGTCACGGCGATTCCTGTTCTGTTGTTCTCGGGGTTCTTTGTCAGTTTCGACACCATTCCCTGGTACCTGCAGTGGATGTCCTACATCTCCTACGTCAGGTGGGGACACTGTTTGAATAACTTTAATAGAAGAAGAAAGGAATTCAGGAATTCCTCACACCTGAAATGCTGAATTAACTGCTGCTAGCTGAATCTGGACAGAACCAGACTCAGCAGCCAGAACACACTGGGTTAGGAGCAGCTGTTTGTTTTTAGGTTTTTCTCATGACTACATTATAAAGTCGTGTGTTGTGTTTCAGATACGGGTTCGAGGGCGTCATCCTGTCCATCTACAGTCTAGACCGCGAGGATCTTCACTGTGATGAAGACGACACGTGTCACTTCCAGAAGTCTGAGGCCATCCTGAAGGAGCTGGACATGCTGGACGCCAAACTCTACCTGGACTTCATCGTCCTCGCCATCTTTTTCTTCTTTCTGAGGCTCATTGCATACTTTGTCCTCCGCTACAAGATCAGTGCTGAGAGGTAGACCAGGACCAGGACCAGGACCAGGACCAGGAGAAGATCTCAGTGTCGTCAGATGGGATTTAGGACAAAAACCTTTAGGCCAAAGTTAGTGTGTAGCTGTGGAGTTTGTCTACATGTGAACACTGGATCTACTTTGGGACGAGGTGAGGACATGTCAGGTCCTGCAGGAGTCAGGAGCTGGTCTCCTGAGTCCTGAAGGTTTAACTGTGCCACAGAACTGGAGAACACCTGTTTTCATGTACGCTCTTCAGAATAAAAAGCCTGTGCACATGGACGGAGATGACATTTATATTCATTTAGTTTTTATCTGAGGTGAAGACACTTTGTCCACCCAAACTCTGTATCCAAACTGTTCATGACTAAGTGAATAAACACTTTAATTACTCCCACAAGACTGACACATTTATTGATCAACAGCTCTGATTGTTACCAATAACCCAGTACTGTGTCATGTTGAAATATTTTGGACCCACAACATCTAACTGTTCCAAAAGCATACAAATGACAGAAAATGACTAAAATAAATTAATAATACAAATATAAATGAGTCTCTACACAAACTGTTTGGGTGAAGTTGCCGCTTTCATTAAATACAGGCCATCTGGAAAGTAATCACAGCGCTTCACTGTTTCCACATGTTGTTATGTTACAGCTTTATTCCAAAATAGAAAAAAAATCTACACACAATACCTCATATTGACAAAGTGGAAAAAGTTTGTTTGGAATTTATATTTAAGTAAAGAACTAAAATAAAACACACAGAAAAGAATTCACAGCCTTTGCCATGCCGCTTAACATTGAGCTCAGGTGCATCCTGTTTCCACTGATCATCCTTCAGATGTTTCTACAACCTGTGGTGACTTCAGTTGATTGGACATGATTTGGAAAGGCACACACCTGTCTATGTAAGGTCCCAGAGTTGACAGTGCATGTCAGAGCACAAACCAAGCCATGAAGTCCAAGAACTTGTCTGTAGAACTCAGAAATATGGTTGTATTGAGGCACAGGCCTAGAGCAGGGTAAAGAAAACTTTCTGTAGCACCGAAAGTCTCAACGAGCACAGTGGAGAGAATCTGAAAATGGCTGTGCACTGACGCTCCCCCAAGCTTGTAACTTCATACTCAAAGACTTGAGGCTGTAATTGCTGCCAAAGGTGCTTCAACAAAGTAATGAGTTAAGGCTGTGTAGGCTATGTACATGTTTTATTTTTGTTAATACATTTGCAAAAAAATTGAACTGCTTTCACTTTGTCATTATGAGGTATTGTGTGTAGAATTTAATCCATTTTGGAATAAAATTGTAACATAACGTGGAAAAAGTGAAGTGCTGTGAATACTTTTCAGCCGCACTGTAACCAAAGACAAAGTAAAATATAAGAAACATAATTAAACTTTGAAAAACATCCATCAGGTCATCAGAAATTATCATTTAGGTAACATGAAGTGTTGTTTCATATTAAAGTGATTAAATCAGGTTGGATCCATAAAAAACATTTACATTTTGAATTCACATTTTGTATTCTTTGAAAAGATCTTCGGTTTTTACCTTCATCAACCAACAGTCCTGTTGATCTGTACTGTTCCTCTTTGACCAGCAGGAGGTGCCGCTTACCTCCAGCAGGCTGTGAGTGCAGCATTGACTTCATCAGGACTTCTATTGAATCCATCTGATAGATGTACAGATGGATTATGTCACACACACATACACACACAGACTGCACTTCAAACAGGTGTGCTGACACCTGTGGCACACACCCAGTGATGTAATTCTTCGTGTTTGTTCCGGTTTGAGTCAGGTGTCTCTGAGCTGTGTAGCATCTGATCAGTGAGGTTCAGGATGTGTTGATCAGTGTTAAAAAACAGAACATATCACTAATGCCAAATACAGAACCTCTGAACCAGCAGTGTCCAGTCTAACAGTGAACACAGCAACAGAACCTCTGAACCAGCAGTGTCCAGTCTAACAGTGAACACAGTAACAGAACCTCTGAACCAGCAGTGTCCAGTCTAACAGTGAATACAGCAGCCTACTGAGGTTTTCTTTCCAGGTCTGCCTCCTGGCATCCTGGGCTGAGTCAGTTCAGTAACTGAGTAAGGCAAGGAGAACCTCTAACCCCAAAACACCCAGATAACGGACTTTTGTCTCTGCTGCGATCAGGAAGAAGGTTCTGGATACACCAGACCAGAGCTGAGAGGTTCAGGAAGAGCTTGAAGCTTCTTGAAGTGTAGGGTCACAGACCAAGCTGCAGTATTTAATTCATGCCTGGATGTTCAGCCGACCTGCTGAAGGCCTTCTGTGGTCATAGTTGTTTTTGTGGACCACAACATCCTGGGACTTGAACTTGACAAGCTTTATTTTGAAAGTCTAACCTGACCTATATCCTTGTTAACTTTACCTTGGAGCCCTGCATGTCCAGATGACACTAGAGGAGGACTAACAGCTTGTGGAGAAGTTTGGGGTAGAAAGCTGCACAGCCAATCAGAGTTCAACAAAAGGTTAGCTAAGAAGATGTGGTTCAGTTCAAAGTCCTTGTTTCCTCTCAGACCCCGTCTGGACTTTTTTCAGTCCATCAGGCCGGCATCAGGTGCAAACTGTCATCAAGTAGACATGAACAAGGTCTTGTGCAGACTACAAATGAAGGCAGGTTGTGATTTTCCAGTCATAATTTGTCGTAACTGTATAATAAGATTTGTGAATGTTTACTGAGTAGCCGTTAACTTCATCAGCCATGGAGGCAACAGTTGTTTGTAGTTGTATCAAATTATGTTGACAAACGTTTTGATTTCAGTGATCCGATAATCTAAAATAATGCACATAAACTTTATTCTCATCTGTAACTAAACTAATCCTGTCGGGTCCTCAGGTGATGGAGGTGGTGCTCATTAATGAAGTCCCTCAGGTCAAAGGTCATTTCAGCCTGTCAACACGTTTGTCCCAGAGGTCTCTTCACATTAGCCACAGTAGTTTCCACCAATTCCCTCTGAAGCAAATTACTGTCAGAGCTGTTAACCAGTGAGACCAATCAGCCTGAGCAGACCTTCAAAGTGGCTTCACTGGTCCACAGAGGTCCACAGAGGCCTGAGGACGATAATGACCTCCCCTCAGACCGCTCTGTGACAACACTCCTCCGGGTGGACGTCTAACATGAGAAAACATTCATTTAATGGTCAGTAAAACAATGTTGGATATGAAATCAGATTCTTGAAGTGTCAACAGTTTTCTGGACATAACAGCAGTAAAAAGTTAAACACCCACCATATAACTCTCCTACTCTCCAACTTCATCTTCTTAATGTGGCACAGTCTGAAAGTCCTCCACCAGTTTATCTCACATGGTTCGGTTTAACTTCAACGCTTGCTGATACTAAAGTTTGTCTTGTTTGACAAGCAGTGTAAATGCGTCCAGTTTAGAACAGTTATATCCTGTTTATTAAATAAAAATGCAGATTTGTTTGGAGTGCTCAAAGATATATTCTTATATTGTTATATACATTTTTATATCATGTTTTTATTTTGTTTTACCCCCCATTCAACCACTAAAACTAATTCTTCTGTTCAGGAATGAAAGTAAATAACTATAATTTAACATCTTAATCAAGAAATAATAATGTGCTTTACTATTCAGTTTTATTTGTAAAATAGTCAAATTAAATTCATGGATAATTAAAAATTAAATTAATTAAAATTAAATAGCATTAAGAATATCATTTCGGTTAAAGCGCTTCTACATACTGGTGTATTAAACATTACAGAGATATAAAAAGTGATTTTAGTAATTACCATTACATTGGATGGTGGTCTAATAAATTTAAGCAACCACAACGTTGATATTTAAATATATTCTTCACTTCTGTATTTTCAGATTGGATGTTCCAGAATTTTCTCAAATTATAACAGTACTCCTTAATTAACAGTCAACCCGGCTGTTGACTGTGTACAAAGCTGCGGATCTCTTGGGAATTGACCTTTCGGAATAATTGTGAGGCAGAATTTCGCTTGTCCCTGATGGCCTGACGTCTTTCATCATGTTTTTCTTTGGAATCAGTCTTTTTGTGTCCTGATTTAGTAACTGGTTTCTAAAAAGCTGCATTGTTTCCTCCTCACAGCTGCAGTGTAATGCGTAAATGTCATCTGGCCATCAGTTTGTGGAAGACGACGCTACAGAAATGTTTTTGTACTGAACAAAACTAACATGAGATGAAGCACCCATGTACAGCACTTGATTGGCGTGACCTTTGCAGGACTTTTTAAACCCTTTTTTGGTTTGATGTTTTGTATCCATATCGCTGTCTGAAATGTTACCCTTTTAGCCTTTGGGTACTAATAAATAAACCTTAAACCCGATTTATGGCCTTGGTGTCCAATATATGTTGCAGTAAGCCTTTTTGGCTTGTGATCTTATAGACCCACAAAATGCAGACAGACAGACACACAGCGTTGTCACAGGTTTAATAGTTAATAGTAGTTCTTTATGTCCTTTCCAAGAGGTTAAGCTCTTAACGATCTCACGATCAGCCACCCAAATCAATCCTTACACTAAGTGAAGGTCACAGTAAACACTGAGAAGCTACTGTTTTGTGAAGGAGCTGTTCAAATGAAGCTTCAGTGACATCTGAAAGTGAGTGAAATGTTCGACTGTGGTCAAGCCGGTTTTGTTGGCGATAACGATGCTGACGTACGACTAACGATAATGACGTAGGACTCCCTGTTGTGGTATAAAATAGCATATGTTGCTATGGTCAACAGTCAGAGGTGAGGACAGGAAGCTGGTGGGTGACAATCTTTACACTTTGTTTTAAAACAATTGTTTTGAATGAAACACGTCATTTATGCTAACGTTTTTAAGATTTGCAGACAATAATTTGTTTCATTCTTAAAATCAAGAAAGATGCTAAATTCAACTTTGTCTTATTTTATTCTTGGAGCTTACTTGAATGTTGCAAACTTAAGATATTTCTATTTCATGCTAACTGCTTTGGTTTACCTCATTATTATTATTTCCAACGGTCCTCATTGTGGTTATCTGCATGAACAGAAGTTTATATGAACTCATGTACATTTTTCTGTGCAGCCTGTTTATGAATGAACTGTATGGTAGTACAGGGTTACTTCCATTCCTTCTGATTCAGAGATTCTCCGACATTCACACTGTTTCTTGTTCCTTTTTGTTACCTGCAGATTTTCTGTTTGTACATTCTATGCACATGTAGAGTTTTGTAATTTAGTCATTACAATCTTATGACAGATATCTTGCTATCTGTCGTCCTCTACAATATAACACACGTATGACATCGAACAAGGCTGTTACTTCTGTTATCATGATATGGTTGTACTCTTTTGTTAAATTCATGATCACTTTGTCTTTAAACATCCGTCTGACACTTTGTGGAAACATCATAAACAGCTTGTATTGTCATAACTATCTTGTTGTGAAGCTGTCATGCTCTGACACCAAAGTGAACAACATTTATGGACTCTTGGGATTGTTCTCACTGTTTTAGTTCCTCTGCTTCCAACTTTTTCTTACATGACAATTCTTAAAGTTTGTTTCTCTGTCTCCAAAACAGACGACAAAAGCTGTCAGTACCTGCACACCTCAACTTGTGTCTCTTTGAATTTTTCTTTTGATGCTCCTTTGAAATACTTCAGAGTAGATTTGATATGACCGGTGTACCCGGCGTACTGCGAATCTTTTCATGTCTGTATTTTCTCATCATACAACCACTTTTGAATCCGATCATGTACGGACTGCAACAACCAAAGAAATATATTTAAAGAAATGTTCTGTTATAAAGTGTTGAGTACCTTCAAGACATTCCCATCTAAAAGTGTCTGAATGATTCAACATATTTTCCCTTTGTGGTCAGTGATTTACAACAGGACTGGTTTAACTCAACTGGACTTTGGACTGTTTTTGAGGCCAAAGAACTGGACGAACTGTCCAACACTGTAACATATCAGTGTTTGTAAGGATGACACAGACCTGTACATCAACAACAACCTTAACGACCCACAGACACCTGGGACACCTCCACGGTCAGGTACTTTTCTAGTTAGGAAGCTTCTGGATGAGCAGAAAAACATCTAAACAATCCAGCTGACTACAACTATCTTCAATGGATACTATGACCTGAATGACCAGTATCTTTTACAGATGTACTACACAGCTCAGTACACACCAACAGTATTGGGTGATTGGGTCTTTGTGGGGCATACTTTATGGACAAAAACACCCTTATTTGGCCAATAACACAATAACCTCAGTGTTATCTGAACGTTGTGGTGTCACCGCCTGTGGACCGGTTCATATTGGCGTTATTGAAAGCTGTGAAAGGTTCAGTCAGAACATTACAAAGAGTTCCACGTTGATGCAGGGTCCACAGACAGACCACTATGGGCCATGATGCTGAGGGAGGATTGGCCTTCTGGACTGTTCTGAAGAGGTTTAAGATGGCTGATGCTGCTGCAGCAGTCTGTAGTTGAGCAGGTGACTAGTATGAGCATATTTCATTTACATATTTAAGAAAGATGCTAAATTCAACTTTGTCTTATTTTTATTCTTGGAGCTTATTTGAATGTTGCAAACGTAAGATATTTCTATTTCATGCTAACTGCTTTTGGTTTACTCCTATTATTATCATTGTCAACACGTTTCTCATTGTGGTTATCTGCATGAACAGAAGTTTACATGAACCTATGTACATTTTTCTGTGCAGCCTGTTTATGAATGAACTGTATGGTAGTACAGGGTTGTTTCCATTCCTTCTGATTCAGATTCTCTCTGACATTCACACTGTTTCAAGCTCATTTTGTTACCTGCAGATTTTCTGTGTTTATACTTGTAAAGTGTCGAGTTTTTGTAATTTTAGTCATTCATGTCTTATGACAGATATCTTGCCATCTGTTGTCCTCTACAATATAACACACTTATGACATTTAACAAGGCTCTTATCTTTATTGCTGTGATATGGTTGTACTTTTTGTTAAATTCATGATCACTGTCTTTAAACATCCGTCTGACACTTTGTGGAAACATCATAAACAGTTTGTATTGTCATAACTATCTGGTTGTGAAGTTGTCATGCTCTGACACCAAAGTGAACAACATTTATGGACCTCTTTTGGGATTGTTCTCACCGTTTTAGTTCCTCTGCTCTCCAATCCTTTTTCTTACATGACAATTTAAAGTTTGTTTCTGGTTCCAACAGACGAGACAAAAAGCTGTCAGTACCTGCACCTCAACGGTGTCCTTGAATTTTTCTTTCTCGATGTTTGTTTGAAATACTCTTCAGAGTAGATTTGATATGACCGGTGTACTGGCGCACTGCGACTCTCTTTTCTATGGCTCTTGTATTTTCATCATACAACCACTTTTTTGAATCCGATCATGTACGGACTGCAAAATGTCCAAAATAAGAAAATATATTTAAAGAAATGTTCTGTTATAAAGTGTTGAGTGATCAGAAAGATTCAGCTGCAAATGATTCATGTGCTGAAGAAGAACTGAATGGTGTCTTGTGTCATTGTTTGTGCAGAGTATTGAACTGAAATGATGCGTTAGTAATGAAAAACAATGTTAATATACTGATAGAGATTATACTTTATTGTATCCACTTGAATACATGTTACAGAGAGCTGTTTATCTTTATAATGCAACACACAAAAATAAATCAAAATGTATTCATGATGTAAAAGTAAAAGGCTTAAAGCAAACTAATTTTCTATTTAATACCATTGTCTTCATATGAATTTAAATGTATGATATAAGTTGATGTTAAACTAACTTAAATAACTTGTTCAGACGCAGGAACAAGTTTGTTTTTCTGAGTCTCACTTTTGTGTGTTTTTCATCTGAATTTTTCTTAAAGGAACATTCAGAAGATAGAAACTGCCAAATAAAAGAACAAATAAGTGGCTCATTTATATATATATATATATATGTGTGTGTGTGTGTGTGTGTGTGTATATATATATATATATGTGTATATATATGTATATATACACATATACACATCAACAGAACAGCACCTCAGGTGAGCTTAACGACTTGGACAACACTTGTCACATGTGCACATACATCTGTCCACATAGGGCCGCAGATCTTCAGAGGAGAAACATTGGTGAACAGCCATTCTTTGACCAGAGTGTGATCTCCCGATTTTCGAGGATCTTGGCTGACCAAACTGGGCCAAGGTCAATCAGCTGATTGTGAGGCCGACATAAGATCCTGCCTGAGACAGAGACTGAGAGAAGCTGGTTGGAGAATGAAGCGCGGATAGCTCCGTGTTCACCTGTTACCTTTTGGTTATTGTCACTTTCTGCCTCACGCAAGGAATCTTCACTAAGCTTAGACGGATGCAGCCGGAGTGAACTGCCTTTCTTTCGCATCGCCTTCTGTTTTTGGTTAGTTTAGGAGTTCTGATCACAGTTGTCTTCTTGTTAGTTTGTTCTTGTAGGGTTCAGGTAGCTCCTTAAAAACTGTTTTGTTTTGTCTTTTGGCCAAAGTTCAATGAGGAGAGGCGCCATCTTTTAGTTTGTGTGGTTGTATTTCAAAGCAGCAATAAAACACCTGCTATTGTGATTATTAACAAGTGTTGGACTACTCCTTATGTTAGTCTCAACACAGCTCTAGACCGGACGAATAACGTGATATACAGCACACATGTTAGACTAGAGCGATCCGACTATATTCGCTGTTTAAACCGACACAAAGAGGTCAGACTGTGAGAGCACGGGTTTGACTACTGGAGATGATTTGTAAAGTTGAAAAAGCTCACCTGGACAAGTTTATTAACATACGGTTGAAAGGTGAGGTGGTTTTCTGGCAGATGGCTTGATATCAGTGCGCTGCCGGGACCAACAGTATCGCTCTGCAGGAGGAGGAATGGTGGGGTGAACAGTAAGACCTCAGTTTTTGGAATCAAGCAAAGTTTTGAGCCATCAACATTCAATGTTGTCTGTGCAGGGTAGGTAAAGCTGTGTGGCGGTCCGTATAGCAGTGGAAGGATTTGACAGACAACAGAAGATGTGACCTAGGGGGAGCATATAAATAGAAAATAAAAGTGGACCATAAATTGATCCTTGCGATACACCACAGGCAGCCACAGCTTTAGAGCATGTGTGACTGCCTATGGCTTACTCACGTGAGTTCTATCTAAAAGGTAGGAGTAAAACTCAGCCAAGAGCCATGGCCTCGATGCCAACCCAGGTCCTAAGACACTCAACTAATATTTCGTGGTCTATGGTGTCGAAAGCTGCGCTCAGATCTAAAAGTATTAAAATTGCACTGTTGCCCCTATCAACTGTTAAAAGACTGTCACTGGTCACCTGAGTGCAGTTTCTGTGCTATGTTGAGCTGAAACTGACTGAAGTTCAAAAGGTTGTTGTGATACAAAATCTAAAAGCTGAGATGAAACCACTTTTTCAAAAATTCTGATAAAAATGGAAGTATTGAAATTGGTCTAGAATTATTAAACTGAGGGATCAAGGATAAAGAACTATTAATAATCAAGAAAATTCTGGGTCCAACTGTGTCTAAAACCTCTTTAAGAAATCTAATGGCTGAGGTCTGTTGTCTCATGTTATGTATTTTGTTATTAAAGAAGGTTAAAAATCTTTCATTAATAAATCTGGTGATGACAGAACTCCATATAGTCAAAGACGGCCTTCATTATCTGTACTGCAAAAACACCATTTAGGTTCCAGTGGACTGTGACAATGTTATCCCACAAAGGCCAAATCGGGCCCCACGGGACAGGTGAGTTACAGAAGCTGACCTGGTTTGTTCTGGTGTCAATAACAAGGACTTATAGTCCACCACCACACAGCTCCACTAATGATAAGGAGGGACTGCATGCTGACAGACTGTAGCAGTCTGCAGGTCTGCAGCGACTATTTTATTGAAACATTCAGTGAGGAGTGGCAGCTTAGAAGAATGGATGGTGAATTCAACCATATTTGCTCGCATCATTCTAGGAGCATATTTACAGATGGGAGCTGAGATATTTCTATTTCATGCTAACTGCTTTGGTTTACCTCATTATTATTATTTCCAACGTGTCCCTCATTGTGGTTATCTGCATGAACAGAAGTTTACATGAACCTATGTACATTTTTCTGTGCAGCCTGTTTATGAATGAACTGTATGGTAGTATACAGGGTTGTTTCCCATTCCTTCTGGATTCAGATCTTCTGACATTCACACTGTTTCTAAGTTCCATTTTGTCACCTGCAGATTTTCTGTTTGTACATCTATGCAAACAAGTGGAGTTTTAATTTTAGCCGTCATGTGTCTTATGACAGATATCTTGCCATCTGTTGTCCTCTACAATATAACACTTATGACATTTAACAAGGCCTTTATCTTTATTGCTGTGATATGGTTGTACTTCTTTGTTAAATTCATGATCACTTTGTCTTTAAACATCCGTCTGACACTTTGTGGAAACATCATAAAATACAGTTTGTATTGTCATAACTATCTTGTTGTAGTTGTCATGCTCTGACACCAAAGTGAACAATTAATATGGACTCTTTGGGGATTGTTCTCACTGTTTTAGTTCCTCTGCTTCCAATCCTTTTTTCTTACATGACAATTCTTAAAGTTTGTTTCTCTGGTTCCAAACAGACGAGACAAAAGCTGTCAGTACTGCACACCCTCAACTCGCTCTCATTAACTTTTCTTTGGATGTTTATTTGAAATAGTTCAGAGTAGATTTGATATGACCGTGTACCCGGGTGTACTGCGAATAATTGTGTCTATGTATTTTGTGATACTTCAACCACTTTTTGAATCCGATCATGTAATGACTGCAATGTCCAAAATACCGACATTCATTCAAAAATCTGTTGCTGTAACAGTGAGTGTTGTCATGAATGTGAGTAAAGCAGATCTATTTCTTCAGATGTGTGACATCATCTTTATGTCACGTGTGTGTGTAAGTAGTAGTCCAGTTCATGTTGTCTTCATGTGCTTCTGATCCAGACTGTAGACGGGGGTTGAAACAACAGGAGGATTCAGCTGAAGTCCTGCTACATACCCACATGCTAAAACATCAGTCTCAGTGTATATTTACAATATTTTCATTGTTTACTTCTTTGATGTCACATAGACTGTTCTCTTGGCACTACTTCATCATCTATTCCTACGCCAAACCAACTGTGTGTTATAGCCACATAACATTTTTTCTTTATTTAACTTGCCATCAGATCTGTGGTGTAACATGTTTGTCTGCTCAGCCTGTCCGAAAGCAGTGTCCAGGAGAAATAACTCCGGTCTTATGAAACAAACCCAACCTGTCTAAAGTTAAAAGGGAAGAAAAAATGCAAAGGAAACTAAACACTGAACTGGAACAGATTTTAGAGCAAACTAACTATAATGAAAAACAAAAATGACTAAACTACAATAACTCTGCTCATTAGCTTGGTCATATTTGGTCACAAATTAATAAATAAATAGGTCATAAAAAGGGTCAGGGATGAAGGGGTGATGGATCGAGTGGTCAAGGAGTGATGAAGGGATGGTAGAGGTGTGATGGAAGTAGATCATTGGTCAAGGAGGAGTCTGGGGTTGATCGGGTGTCTGGGTGGACGGCAGAGAACCTGGAGGATTGGAGACTCTGGTGGAGGAACCATCTCTCTTCATCTCTATGTATTAGAGCCCCATGGTTCCTGTGTTAGAATGAAAGGGAGACAAAAGAAGAGAGTCAAACAGAAAAGAGAGTTTTGGGGGGGAGGGATGAGTCAAAGAGGGAGTGAACGGATAAGGTGTGTTTGAGATCCGGAAATGGGATGAGTATGAGGCGTGGCCCTTGTTCCCGAACTTAGTTATAAAACTCCATAAAAATAATGGACAGCACATGAGTGACAGCTAATCTGAATATCAGCGAAGACGTGGATCATTGGTGGACCTGAGGCGGGCTGAATGATGCCGGGTTGCTCAAACAAGCCATCTGTAACCTTGAAATAGTTCAGAGAGGATTTGATATGACCGGTGTACTCAGGGGCTGTAACATGGAGACTTATGGAGACTGACTCACTTCTGGAACCACCGTCAAAGTTATACAGCTTACAACACTACGCAGCTGAAATTAGTGCACTACAACAGGAAGTACACAGAGTATCATATAAAAGTGTAGCAACAGACGAGCAGATTACAGTCTTCAGATGAGTGTACAGAAGCAGAGGTCAGGATGTTTTCCCTGGATGGCAGTAAACTGAACCTTCATGCCCATTCTGAGGGTTTAGCTCACCTGGTCTTTGTAGTAAACCCAAATTTGACACATTGTACACTGGGGACACTGTTTCTGTTCAGATGATGTATATGAAATTTTTCATGCCTTCGCAGATCAACGAACTCAACACTGTGCTACCAATGCATGTCTGAACACAGCAGCTGCTTCACACTAAAGTGCAGGAGATACAGACAGTTTAAATCCAGTTGATGCTACACTGACTGTAATCAGGTGAACGGTGTTCGGTTGACGCTGACGGATAGCTAAGAATAGAAAAGGAGAGAGTGAGTACGAGCAAGAAGCCGGACAAGAAAGTAAATCTGGGACTGACTTTTAGTGGTTGGTGAGAGCCAGAAATAAAAAGCTGAAAGACAGACGCCGAGCTGGGCTGACTGCTGTTGGACTAGTCAACATTAGCTGCTGTGTCTGCTGCCAGACCTGGTTGATGTTTGGCTGTTAGCAGTTGTCGACTGGCTAGCTTCTGATCATGAATTTGATCATGAATGTTTGATCATCTCTGAAACTGAAGCAGCAGATCACAAGAAATACTCGATTAACACTGAAACTTCATTTCTTCTTGGGGTCTGGGGTCAACATAAACTATACAAATTCCACAAATGTATGAGTCTTTTCCAGATTATTGATGCTGCAAATGGTGAACTGTTATTCCTGTTTGACATGACACGGGTAAGAAGCGGACCGCTGTGTTCATCCTCTTGTCATCAAGAGGTTTAATGCAGTCGACGCATGCTGCATCTTTCCTGTTTGTTTCTGCAGCAGGCTGTCGTGACAGAAGGTGACTAATCTTTTGTGAATGTTTTTTGTGTTACCTGAAAATGTCTTTAATTAACATAAATGATTAACTTTGGTTTAACAAATGAGCAAACCTTCTTACATTTACACACTATTGTTGTTTTGTCACTAAAAGAAAAACGATGGTGAATCTAACTTTTGTCTTATTTTATTCTCAGCACTTACATACATGTAGGAGCTTTGAGATATTTTTGTCATGCTAACTGCTTTGGGTTTACCCTCATTATTATTATTTCCAACGTGTCCTCATTGTGGTTATCTGCATGAACAGAAGTTTACATGAACCTATACATTTTTCTGTGCAGCCTGTTTATGAATGAACTGTATGGTAGTACAGGGTTGTTTCCATTCCTTCTGATTCAGGATTCTCTGACATTCACACTGTTTCTGCTCCATTTTGTTTCCTGCAGATTTTCTGTTTGTACACTCCTATGCACATGTAGAGTTTTGTAATTTAGTCACATGTCTTATGACAGATATCTTGCCATCTGTTGTCCTCACAATATAACACACGTATGACATGAACCAAAGTCTTTACCTTGTAACCTGTGATATGGTTGTACTCTTTTGTTAAATTCATGATCACTTTGTCTTTAAACATCCGTCTGACACTTTGTGGAAACATCATAAACAGTTTGTATTGTCATAACTATCTTGTTGTGAAGTTGTCATGCTCTGACACCAAAGTGAACAACATTTATGGACTCTTTGGGATTGTTCTCACTGTTTTAGTTCCTCTGCTTCCAATCCTTTTTTCTTACATGACAATTCTTAAAGTTTGTTTCTCTGGTTCCAAACAGACGAGACAAAAAGCTGTCAGTACCTGCACACCTCAACTTGTGTCTCTTTTGAATTTTTCTTTCGGATGCTCCTTTGAAATACTTCAGAGTAGATTTGATATGACCGGTGTACCCGGCGTACTGCGAATCTTTTCATGTCTGTATTTTCTCATCATACAACCACTTTTGAATCCGATCATGTACGGACTGCAAATGTCCAAAATAAGAAATATATTTAAAGAAATGTTCTGTTATAAAGTGTTGAGTGGTTGTGGAGATACTGTTTAGGTGTAAGAACAGCATATTGTCACACCGGTATGTCAAGTTGAGTTTTTTTTGTCCTGTCTTGTCATTTCCTGTTTTATTTTGTAACTCTCCTCTGGTTCCAGGTCACTCGTCCTTCCTCCTGTGCCTCAGTCTGATTGTCTTCCCTGATTCCTGACTTTCCCCCATGTGTGCTTATAGTCTGCGTCTCCCTTTGTCCTGTGTCAGTGTGTCTTGTCTGCCATCAGCCACCAGTTGTTTGTCTAGTCTTAGTCCAAGAATCATTTTCACAGTTCATTTTTTTGTTGGCCTTTTGCCATTTCCTTTTCATAGCCATCTCAGTTAGAGAGTTTAGTTTTTTCATAGTCGAGTTCTTTAAGTAAGTGTTTTGTTTTCTTTCCTGATTGTAGTTTTTTCCCTCCCCAGAGGCGTTTTCTGTTTAGCTGGTTTTTTGTTTTCCAGCTTTTAGATGCTAGGATTTTCTGTTGTAGTTTTCACAGCCATCCCTCTTTTTCGAGGCGCCTTCTGTTGATTCTTCTCCATTTTTGCTCAATAAAGTCTTTGACCTGCTCAACCCAATCTCTGCATCCGAGTCCTATCTCAGAGTCCTGGGCCTGATACATATTTTACAATACAATAAGTCTCATTGTCAGTGGTTAATGTGGGATGTGTTGAAGTGAAATAAACTGAGCTCAGATTGTGTGGAACACTCAGTGGTTAAATGCATTTCTATTTTTACTTCAGTTAAAATTCTAAGCCACGTGTTGTGCAGGTGCATCTGCAAACTGAGGCGTATTTAAAGATTTGCTGCGTGTTCACCTTTAAAATCTTGAACTGCTGCACAGGGTCACATATACTGAGCTCTTCACAGGTAAAGGTGAAAGGTCATGAATCTTTCAGCCAACCTGATTGATGCTTGGTGATAAGCTGGAGTTTTAACTTAAGGAACCTACCTGAAGTAAATGAGGTTCATTGTTTGTCTCAAAAGAAACTCTTTCTTTCTTTCTTAGATGATCTTTTTGTTTTTTTCCAAGCTTTATTGATAGAGACAGCTGAAGAGTGACAGGAAATGTGGGGAGAGAGATGGGGAATGACGGCAAAGGGCCACAGGTCGGGACTCGAACCCAGGCCGGCCGCAGCGAGCCTTCGCACATGGGGCGGCCGCTCTACCGACTGAGCTCAGCGCTGGCCCAAAACAAACTCTTTCTGACACAACATACTGCTTCTCTTCGCCAGCACAGGATCTCTGTCTCTAAGGCTGACTGTCTAAGACAATCTGAACAGTGACTTTGGTAAAGGAAATTTATCGTCTGATGTTGGGAGTGTTATAGTAATTTCCTCAGAAATAAACTCCAGTATGTTACAAACAATGTAATGTGGTACAAAACATATTAGAAGAAATTAAATATAAATTTATGTACTCAACATTTAATGTTTAGTTCTAGTTTGCATAATTATATTGTCACGTATGATCAGCATCGAATTGTGAAACATTTGCTGTAAATGTTTACAATTTTCCAGAAAGAGTGAAAATATCTGAAAAGTCTGAACCCTGAGGGACTGTAGCAGTCTGCAGGTCTGCAGCAACTATTTTATTGAAACATTCAGTGAGGAGGGCAGCTTGTGAAGAATGATGGTGAATTTTTTTTATTTATTCTTATAAAGATGTAGAACAGCCATAGCTGTAATATCTTATGACCTGTTACGTGACGATGTTGCATGGTCCGGCCTTCTTGGAGTCTCTGTGTGGGGTCCTGGAAAGGATTCTACTTGGTGACTGCATAGTTCTGCTGGGGGACTTCAGTGCTCACATTGGTAATGATGGTATTTTGTTATTGCACTTCTGTGCTAGTCATTGGCTATAAAGAACACCATGTTTGAGCATAAAGGCATTCAAGTGTAATCGTCCAACCAGATTGTCCAACCAGAGCAGGTCGATGATCTGTGGGCGTGTCTTCAGATCTGTGCTTATGTCTTGGACACTCAGGTGAAGAGAGGAGCAGAGCTGTCAGCTGATCACTACCTGAAGGTGAGTTGGTTTAGGTGGACAGACCTGGTAAACCCAAACGTGTAGTGAGGGTGAAGTTTGGTGGAGGCCCTGTCTTCTACAAGTTGTCCTTTCACTGTGATTTGACTGTTATATTGTCTGTTTGTTTAACAGTGCTGCTCATCTACATTAAGTGCAATTTTTATACTATTGTCAAGATTTTATTCAAATGTAGACTAATCAGTGGGTTTAAATGATGTGTTAAATATAATATATATTAAATATATATAATGATAAACTCTACACATGTTTCATATTTCGTACTAGCTGCCTACTTTGATGCAGGGACTTTAAACTATTTGATTTTCACAGCTATTATGTTTTTATATATTTCAACTGTTTATGCCAATCTTTTCCTCATTGTGGTTATCTGCATGAACAGAAGTTTACATGAACCTATGTACATTTTTCTGTGCAGCCTGTTTATGAATGAACTGTATGGTAGCACGATGTTGTTTCCATTCCTTCTGATTCAGATTCTCTCTGATGTTCACACTGTTTCTTTTGCTTTCTGTTACCTGCAGATTTTTTGTATTTATACCTATGCAAATGTTCAGTTTTGTAATTTAGCCGTCATGTCTTATGACAGATATCTTGCTATCTGTCATCCTCTACAATATAGCAGACGCATGACAGGTAACAAGGTTGCTGCACTTATTACATTTACATGGTTATTCCCATTTATTGAAGTTTCTGTCATGATATCTTTGAGTGCCACTTTACAGCTCTGTGGAAACATCATTAACAAAGTTTACTGTGACAATTACTCTGTTGTCATACTTGCGTGCTCTGACATCACAGTCAACAATGTCTATGGGATTATTTACACAATTGTCTTAATAGTTGGTGTTGGAATATTAATTCTCTACACGTATATAAAGATCCTTAAAGTTTGTTTCTCTGGTTCTAAACAGACCAGACAAAAAGCTGTCAGTACCTGCACACCTCACCTCGCTTCTCTGCTCAACTTTTCTTTTGGTTGTTTCTTTGAAATCATGCAGAGCAGATTTAACATGAACAATGTGCCCATTATGTTACGCATTTTTTTATCATTGTACTTTCTAACTTGTCAGCCGCTCTTCAACCCTGTAATGTACGGCCTGAACATGTCTAAAATACGTGTCTTGTGTAAAAGGTTTCTCTCTGGTAAAATGTAAACTAACATGAAACTCTGAAAAGATGGATGCTTTGACAAGTGAAGTGTCAATGAAAATGATGTGTTTATTAAAAGTGAATATCATAATTAACAAGTCATTATAAAAGTGCTTGCTACTAGTGTGAATTTTAGCGTCTCTGTAAATATTATAATAGTATAGTCTCTGCTCTATATGCAAAGCATCACGATATAACTTTCATGATTGGGCGCTGTATGAGTGAAGTTGAATTGAAAATAAATGAATCCTTGAATGATGAAAATGATGATGTCAGTCCAGTTGGAGAAATTTACTGTAGAAAACAAAACCCTTTATCAATGATTGCTTTGATTTTACCTTTCTACTTTCATCATTTACAGAAAGCGCGCACGGCTGTTACATCATTAATAGCGGTAGCAGTAGTATCAGTGGTAACTGATGAAGGAAATTCCAGTAAGAGATGAACAAATTCGCAAAGTTCCTCCAATATTGTCTTTGTCTTTGATTTATTTAACAGACAAGAGCAGACAAAAAGCTGTCAGTACCTGCACACTTGCAGGTACTGATTTACACTGAAAAGATGGATGCTTTGAGACGTCATTGCATGTGAATAGTTAAATAAATTAGTTAAAAAGTCATAAGTGAATAAATGTATTGTTGTTTTGAATCTTTAAATGATAAATTTCCTGTCAAACCTCAGAAATTTAAGAAACTCAGGTCATGCAGTCAGAGAAGAGTTAAATCTTTGTGTTGAAAACATCATACTTGTAATCAGTTGACAACAACATCTTTGTCACTATATTTAGAGACTTTTCAGAGATTTTTTTTTTTTGAGATTTGTGTTTTTCCAAAAAGTGACTAGCGACAAATCTCGAGACTTTTTCTGGAGTTATCGGAGACTCTGACGTGACGACACCAGCGAGCAGCTGGAGACCTGGACAGAGGGAGAGGAGAAATAAAAGCCAACTGGCGGCTCAAGAGAAGAAATGTATAGTCATTTTAACGCAGAATAAACTATATTGATATAAACGATATGGTCTCATGCTATATCGCATTTGAAATATATATCGATATAGATTAAAATATCGATATATAGCCCAGCCCTAGTACAATGCACAGTGAACATAGCCTACTCTTCTTAGGGGTCCTTGGAAGCTGATTGCATCTCTAGTTTTCTGTTTGACAGACAGCGACATTATTCATGCGCTCATTTAGCCTAATACAGTCTATGGTTTCCCTTTACCACATACCGTATATGTCCACATAACAGTGAGGGGCTGTATATTTAATGAGAAATTAGAGACGACAGCTTACAACATTTTCAAATGTTAACATCTCTAATTGAATTTGATTAAAAAATATTTTAATTGCAATGTTACCTATGTATTTAATGGAATACTGCAATGAAAACATGAGCCTGAACAAAGTCCAGCGCTTTAAGATGGTTGTCATCCAGCAGTATTATTATTAGTATTATATTTCTATGACTTGACTTGGCATGACATGACTCACAAAAATGACTCGGGACTTCCTTGAGACTTGCACATGTGTGACTTACTCCCACCTCTGCCTGCCCATGCCTAAGCTGCATCAGGGATGTACTGGTAGTACTTTTATTGATTTAATTTTATTCATGAATCTTTCCTGAAGTCCATGCAGGAGATGGAGCTGTCCATCAAACCCTCCTGAATCTTAATAATACTATAATTCTACCCTTCCACGTCTGGGTCTCTCTGTCGATGCAGAGCACACAAATTCTTGCCACTGTTTTTTCCCCCAAACTTGTTTCCTGACGGTCACTGCCTTCTGTTGTTCAGTCTACTGTAGCAACCTAACTATCTGTTTGTTAACATAGATGCAAACAGTTTCCGTTTGCATCTATGTTAACTAGCCCTGCTTAGTTAAAGTAAAAGACTAAAGACATCTTATTTGTACATTTCTTTCAAATTTTATTTTAAAATGTGTTCTCTGCTTTAGTAAGATCCTCCACCCATCTGACAGATGTGTGCTGATTAAACAGCAGGATTATTGCACAGATATGACTTGGACTGGTTATACCTACGTCTACCTGGAACCTTTGTCTTAGAGCAAGTCTGAAACAGGAGAGAATCTTGCTTCTGCTACCAAAACCTGTATTATGGGTAGAGTTGAGCCCAGCTATGTTTCGTTGGTATTTTGATACCTCACCCTCACCCATCAACTCCACCTCCTTCTCCAACAGAAAGGTTACATTAAGTTACACACTGCTAAAACCACTTTCACAGTTTCTTCAGAAACATGCCTAGGCCCCGACCTTTGCCCCCTGTCTGAAATACAAGGCACCTTACCCGTATGTCAGACCCCATATTATTCTTTTGAGCTAAGTGCAACAAGGCCCCATCGGTTTAGACCCCACAATTAGGCACTAGCAGGCAAGCTCCCTTCTCAGGCCCGGCAACAGGCCTCGTGTCTAATCAGTTCACGAGGTAACCTGACTTTTCCTTGGAGCTTTTGCTCTAATAAGCAGAGGTCCTCTCACAAAGTACCCAAAGCTTTTTACCACTTTAATCAAATCAGATTTTATTTATATAGCCCAAAGTCACAAACACATTATCCTCAGAGGGCTTTACAATCTGTACAGGGAGTGACACCCTCTGTCCTTAGACCCTCGGTTCGAGTGAGGAAAAACTTGCCCACAAAAAACCCTTTTAACAGGGAAAAAAGGTGGAAGAAACCTCAGGAAGAGCCACAGAGGAGGGATCCCTCTCCCAGGACGGACAGACGTGCAATGGATGTCACGTGTACAGAACAAATAATGGAGATATGGTAGCAATAATGACAGTAATAATATTTGTAGTGGACATCAGGCAGGACCACAGTTCTTGAGTAAATCATACACACTACGCCGAGTAAAACTGCAAGACAAGTACTGTTAAAAACAACTTTATTCAGACTCTGCTTCCTCAACATAATACAGTCTTAAATCAAAACAGTCATAACATCTCTAAATTGAACACGAGAACAATTGTCTAACAGACTTATTTGATATGATGTACTTTATTTTACTTAATACCATTCTGTTTCTCCATAATTTAATTGGTAGAGACTTTTTTATTTAAATCATGTTTATCTCTATTATTATTTACCACTATTGATAAAGCAACAACTGCGCACTGTCTGAATAGAAAAGCATATCTATAATTTATTATTTATAGGAACAACTTGTGTCAAAGACCAATTGAGTTTTTTTTTTTTTTTTTTAACGCTAAGTTGTTTTTATAATTATATATTAATATTTTTGTTCTCTCAAAGTTCATGATTCAATGGGATTTTATATTTGATCACAGTTTATAAATATTTCTAAACTGAATTCACTGAAATTTGAGCCGACTCGACTTGGACTTCTCTGAGAAGTCAGAAATTAATCAAGCAAAACATTCAACCACTAAAACTAAAAAAAGAAATAATAATGTGCTTTACTATTCAGTTTTATTTGTAAAACAATTTTATATTTATATATATATATATATAATAAAGATGCATGTCACACTTTGTAACATAGAATTCTTACATTTATTCATCATACACATTAACCAACATCAAGAACTATGATATTATTTATATATATATATATATTATACATACTATAATATATTGTATATTTTCAGATCATTTTCGTGTTATTAAAGATGAGAAAAGAATTGGTGACATTCAACGTTAGTATGTCACATTTTACCAAAGAAAATATTTTTACATAAGATATGGATTTTTGACAAATTCAGTCCGTAGACGACAGGGTTATAGAGCGGTTGGAAAACGATAAAGTATAAAGACAAAAATATGCGAAATATTATGGGTGTACTACTCATATTCAACCTGCTCTGAATTATTTCAAAGAAGCAACCAACAGAAAAGTTGAGCAGAGAAGCGAGGTGAGGTGTGCAGGTACTGACAGCTTTTTGTCTGGTCTGTTTAGAACCAGAGAAACAAACTTTAAAGATCCTAATGTAAGTATAAATGATTAGTACTAAAAGACCAAATAATACAGTGAAAGTGTAAATTAATCCATACACATTATTGACTGTAGTGTCATAGCATGCCAATTTCACAAGAGAGTAGTTGTGACAGTACAATCTGTCAATGATATTACCACACAGCTGCAAAGAGGCATTCAACGAAATCATGATTACAATTGCAAGAAGAGGGAATAACCAACTTAGAGCAATAAGCATAGCAACCTTGTTTGATGTCATACGTGTGTTATATTGTAGTGGAAAACAGATAGCAAGATATCTGTCATAAGACATGACGGCTAAAGTATAAAACTCTACATTTACATAAGTGTACAAACAGAAAATCTGCAGGTAACAAAATGAAGCAGAAACAGTGTGAATGTCAGAGAGAATCTGAATCAGTAGCAACGGGTACAACCCTGTACTACCATACAGTTCATTCATAAACAGGCTGCACAGAAAAATGTACATAGGTTCATGTAAACTTCTGTTCATGCAGATAACCACAATGAGGAAAAGATTGGCACACAGAATTAAAATATAAAAACACATAACAATTGTGAACAAAAAATATTTTAAAATCCCGATATCGTGGTAGGCACTAAAAGTGAAAAATGAAACCTGTGAGGAATTCATGATAATCTGTTTCACAACAAAAGTTTGAGCAAAATTATCAGTTTGAAATGTTACATTTTTAGTAATAAAGTAATAAATAGATGATTGACACTGTGTGAATCCTTACATGTATCTGCTGTTTTGGTGTGCTGCTCAGACTCCTTCCTAACTGAGCTGAAACTACGTCTGGTTCTTTTAAACGTTTCACATCAGATCATGTGCATGAATCAGCAGCAGTCTGACCTCATTAGCAAAGCATGCGCATCATGTCTAGAAAAAAAACACACCCACTGAAATAACGAGTTTCAACAACAAGTAACGAGTTTATTTCTTTTATATTGCACTTTCTAAAGCAAACCATGATTAATGATTTGATTTGTTCACTGACAGAAAATGATTTTGAAAACCGAGTATTTGTTTTAGTTTTTCAACACTAAAGTAACTTTACACAGAACATCATATATATGTCATGCATTTTACCCACAGGTGTGAAGACCAAAATACCCCACAATTAAATACCCCTTAATTTGGGACAATTTCCACAAGTTGTGTCTTCTAATTGGACAATGAAAAAGTAAAAGAGTATGATTTATGGCATCAGTGGATCTGTTTGAATGATATTCAAGATTCAAGAAGCTTTAATTATCCTGAGGGAAGCTGCGTGCAACAGTTGGATACAAAGTGGTGAAGTAATACAAGAGAGAGATAAAATAGATAGACTAACATAAAATAAAATAAGTAACTAAATGCACAAAATGACAGTTAATACGTAGGTATATACAATATACAACAGTATACAATATGCAACTATACGCACTGTACGATTTGGCATGAATTGGAATAAAATAAGTACGAATAGTAAAATAAGTACAAATTAAATGAAGTGATAAAGTGAAATTGTGAAAAGTGACATTCAGAATCAGGACACAGTGTCTCCCTCTCACGACCAGAGGAATTAAACAGTGTGATGGCCACAGGAAGAAAGGACTTCCTCTGGGGGGAGTGAGTCTGCTGCTGTGGGTGCTCCTGTGCGAGGTTAGCACCTGGTGGAGAGGCAGACTTATGCACTTCAGTTACATAGAAAATGTCCAGCCATTTGAATGACCTTTTTAATATAAATAAACTAACAAACTTAATGTTTCCATAAACATGTAGATGTTGTTAGCACTTCATTGCCAAAATTTCACTTTTTTTGTTTTTTTAAATATCCTGATTAAATTTGATCAAAAACAAAACTCTTACATAAAGTGTGTGTCAGATGTGGCCCGCAGGCTGTAGTTTGGGGACCCCTAGTTTAGACGGATGCAGTCGGAGTGAACTGCCTTTTCTTTACATACGTCTTCCTGTCTTTGGTCAGTTTAGGAGTTCTGGATCAGCAGTTGTCTTCTTGTTAGTTTGTTCTTGTAGGGTTCAGGTAGCTCCCCTTAAAAACTAGTTTGTGTTATAGTATTTCAAGTATTTTAAGCAGCAATAGCAATACCTGCTATTGTGATCAATAACAAGTGTTGGACTACTCCTTATGTTAGTCTTAACGAGGGTTACAGATGACAGAATATACTTCATGACGTTGTCTTTCCTAACTGCGCTGAAACTCTTCTGCTTCTTTTTAAACAAATATCAGCCCACAGCAGCACTCACAACAACTTCAACATATAAATGAAATGAAGTCCTTTTTGTTATAATTAATCTGAATTTTATTTTATTATCTGTTTTTTATGTATGTTACATACTTTTACATCCTCTACTCCTTGAGCTGGGTCGTACCAGGTGGTCGTTGAAGCACTGCCGTTGTGTTCAGCCGTCTTGGTGTTCACCGAGCACAGTGAACTGCTCCAGGTCTCTCCAAACTCTCACATTATTACAATATGTGCCATTCTATACCTGTTGTGAGCTCCGGTTCACACAGAAAACATTAGTTTGTCAAAACAGTGCAGAAATCTGACTAATCTCCAGACTCACACACTGTTGCCTCTTCTATGGCCTTATGGAACTGCCAATCCGCAGTTAACTAAACCGATTTTATCACGGCCTACACCAGCCACCTTTCTCTGGAGCTCCTTGCTCTCATTGAGACTTGGATCAAACCAAAGAACACAGCCACCCCAGCTGGACTCTCCACTAATCACACCCTCTCCCACACTCCCGTCCTTCTGGTGGCCTGCTAATGTCCAACAAATGGAAATTCACTCTGCTGTTCCACCAACTACAGTATGACACATTCGAATAGCATGCTATTGTAGTAACGGCCCCAGTTAAGGCCTACGTTGTTGTCATTTACCGTCCATCAGGCCAACTGGGTGGCTTTACAGATGAGCTGGATACCCTGCTGTCATCCATACCTGATCATGACTGTCTGCTGCTCATCCTGGGAGACATGAACATTAGACAGTCCAGGCTCAGCAGACTTTAGGTCCTTGATACATTCTTTCAACCTCTAACTGGTCCACAGTCCTCCTACTCACAAAGCTGGCAAAGTGCTTGACCTGATTCTTAGTCGAAACTGTGTCACAGGTGGTGATGCCTATCAGGTCACTTTTTTATCCGCCATCAGTGCACAGCTTTGAAAGCACAATCAAAGAGGGGTCCATTAAAGAAGCAATGTGTCATTTCTGGCCTCAGGCTCTATGTCCAACATATCACTTCCTCCCACCCTCCATAAAAAACGTATGAACTTTTCAGACTCTCGCAACATCATTTGTGTTGAACGCAGAGTTCCAGAGGTATGAATTCAAAATAATCAGATCAAAATGATGCTGAAGTAACAACATCCACCTGACGCCCAGTATCTCCTTTGATAATGAGCTCAGCCCATCACTGTGGGAGTCACCTGACTATGTTAAAAGGAAGCAAAGTTTCAGCTCTGTTAGAATGGTCGCACACTATAGAGGATAATGTTTCCTAATCTATATAATGTTGTACAGATCTAATAGTTTAATCTTAATTTTCACTGAGGGTACATTTGGGGGGTAGTTCTTCAGTAACTTTTGTTATGTGCTAATGCAGCTGCTCTGAATGTAGCAAAGTGCATTTTATCTTGTGTCATTTTATTCAAGTGTTTCTTTGAAGCTACTGGAGGAACAAAATCATCTTTATATATTTGGGATCTTCACTAGAGTCTGAAAAAGGTTGTTAATCATTTGGCTGCAGAATATGAGTTCATATTGTCTGTACAAACAGTGGATCTGTACGGTTTATAAAAGTGATTATTACTTCATCATGTGTAAATAATGATTAACACTACAAATGTTTCACATTTTAGTCTTGGTGCCTACTTTGACACTGGGGCTTTGAAATACTTATATTTCGTGATTATTATGTCTTTATATATTGTTATTATTAGTGCCAATCTTTTCCTCATTGTGGTTATCTGCATGAACAGAAGTTTACATGAACCTATGTACATTTTTCTGTGCAGCCTGTTTATGAATGAACTGTATGGTAGTACAGGGTTGTTTCCATTCCTTCTGCAGCAGATTCTCTCTGACATTCACACTGTTTCTGCTTCAGTTTGTTACCTGCAGATTTTCTGTGTTTATACTTATGCAAGTATACAATTCAGTAATTTAGCCGTCATGTCTTATGACAGATATCTTGCCATCTGTTATCCTCTACAATATAACACATGTATGACTTTTAACAAGGTTGCCGTTCTTATTGCATTTACATGGTTCTATCCATTTCTTGCAATTTTCATTTTGATATCTTTGAGTGTCCCTTTACAGCTGTGTGGGAACATTATTAACAAAGTTTACTGTGACAATTACTCCATAGTTAAACTGGCCTGCTCTGACACCACAGTCAATAATATTTATGGACTTGTTTACACTTTTACAACAATTATTCTTGTACTTTTAATTCTCTACACGTATATAAAGATCCTTAAAGTTTGTTTCTCTGGTTCTAAACAGACCAGACAAAAAGCTGTCAGTACCTGCACACCTCACCTCGCTTCTCTGCTCAACTTTTCCTTTGGTTGTTTCTCTGAAATAGTTCAGAACAGATTTGATATGAAACATGTTCCTAATATGTTACGTATTTTTTTCTCATTATACTGGCTTACGTGTCAGCCGCTCTTCAATCCTGTAATGTACGGCCTGAATCTAACCCAGATCCGCGTTAGATTTCAAAGCTCTGTTTAGGAAAATGTGACTTTTTACACTCTATCCAATTCTCTGTCTTTTGTAACACTTCATATTTAATATTATTTGTCTGTACTATATCTAATTTGTTTTCTTCTATATTCTGGTTCATCTATTTACTGTGTTAAGACGAAACCTTTCAGTTGCACATCTGTTCAGAGGGACTCTCTGTTTGCTCTTTGAGATTTCCCCTTTTTTCCAGCTAAGACTTCTAAAGGTGTCATTTGTTGTACACCTGTGACGTGGAATGAGTAAAGTGTGTGGGGGAGCAAGTTGACACTGCAACCAATAGTTGTGTCAATAGTTCTGATGTGTTTTATTAATGTGAATATTATCAGATTTAAAAATAAATGCATACATACAGGAATGGCTATGAATGAATCACAAATTGTAATTGTCTTATCCCTCAAAGCAACACTGCAAATAAAACAACACTTGTGCATGCTTAGAGCCCTGAAATGATTTTAAATCATTAAGATAAGAGACTTTAATGATCCCACACTGGGGAAATTCATTTGTCACGGCAGCTCACATACACAAGGTTGATAATAAATTACTCACAAGTAAGAAGTAGAAAAATGGATGTTTGGTAAGCGAATTGTAGGGGTAGGTCTAGGTTGGGCTCAGAGGTTTGAGGTGACTCTCTTCATGGTCTTCAGGTATCAAGGCAACAGGTGTGAAGTGGTTGCATTTCCAGGGGTGTTTAGTTTTTGGTACTGGAACCACATATGAGCTTTTCCACAGGACCAGAACTCTGCCCAGACCGAGGCTCAGGTTGAAAATGTGCAAAACAACCTCAGAGAGCTGATCTGTCTTTTAGCAGTCTGGAATTCCTCACCTTGATTACAACTGGTCAGCTGTTATGGAGACACTGAGGACGGGTTGAGGTGTGGAGTGGACGGCGGTGTTGATGTCCCAGATGTCCTGGGGTAAGAGGAGGGGACATTCAATGGCCATAAAGAGACTTGAGACACTGATAGATCTATACTCTGATGGGTGAGGAAGAGAGGGTGAACAGAGTCAAACAAATTGATCGTGAAGCTTGCGGCTGCTGAAGCGTCAGCTGAGGGTGAACAGTTATCGTGACAAACTCCCTCAGCAGGTAATATGGCCGAATGCCAACATCTAACAGCTCAATGTCTCTTGTACAGAGTTGCTCCTTGTGTCCAGGGTTGCACATCTGTGAATCACAAACATTCATAATCCTCCACCCTTCCTCCTTTGCTCTCCTGTCCACTCTCACAAGTTGAAAGCCGTCCAGAGTTACCAGCAAGTGAGTTCATTCAGCCTCGCCTCTGTGAGGAACATGATGCTCTGATTTGTTCATGAAGCAGTCCATACTGCAGAAAGGCAGTATAATAATCTCAAAGAACAAACTATACTAAAAAACACAGAAGTGTTCAGAGCTATGTTAACTGCCTGCCAACCACACAGCGCAACAACAACAAATGTGTGAACTCGTGTTCTCTATGTCGATAAACAGTTTTTCACTTTTATCCATGCAGTCATACATTTGAGCGTTGACTGAGTAACAAAGCAATAACTCTAAACTGTGTAAATAAATATATAAATGAGTGCCTGACTGAGGCCCCGTCGCGCCCATACATTATTATTGACACTGCAGCTGCACACAAACCTCAATAAGGTGAGTCAAACATTTTCTCTTTGTATTCGTATGTCTGTGTCAAATTTTTCAATTCAGCCATCATGTCTTATGACAGATATCTTGCTATCTGGCATCTTCTGCAGTATAACACACGTATGACCTTACATGCTCTAACATGGCTTTATGCTTCAGTTTTATGTTTTCCTCCATTATCTTTGAGTTCCCCTTTACAGCTGTGTGGGAACATCATCAACAGAGTTTACTGTGACAGCTTCTCTATTGTCAAACTGGCCTGCTATGACACAACGGTCAATAACATCTATGGGCTCTGTTCTCACAATCTCATGTCCTGTAACTCTGATCTTCTACACGTACATGAAGATCCTTAAAGTTTGTTTTTCTGGTTCTAAACAGACCAAACAAAAAGTTGTCAGTGCCTGACCAAAGCTACTCACTGGAAATCTGCAGTCTTTACCTGTGCAGTTCTGTAACTAGTCAAAGAACTCTGCTGATATTGATGAAACTATTTTAATGACTATCCTAATGTTGTCACACCGGTATGTCAAGTTTTTTATCCTGTCTCCATGTTTGTCTTGTCATTTCCTGTTTTATTTTGAAAAGCAACTCTCCTCTCGTTCCAGGTCACTTGCCCTTCCTCCTGTGCCTCAGTCTGATTGAGGCACAGAAGGAAGGGCTGGAGGAAGTCTGATTGATTCCTGATTGTGTTCACCTGTTTCCCTTTCCCCCCATGTGTGCTTGGAGTCTGCGTCTCCCTTTGTCCTGTGCCAGTGTGTCTTGCCCTCTGTCAAGAAACCACCAGCCGTTACCTAGTCACTGTCTGACAGAGTATCTTCACAGTTGTCTGCCTCAATAAGAGAGTTTTTTGTTGGCCTTTTGCCATTCACGTTGCATAGCCTTCTTAGAGTGTTTTGTTTTTTATAGTCGAGTTCCTCTAGTAGGTGTTTTGTTTTTATTTCTGATAGTAGTTTTTTCCCTCCCCAGAGGCGTTTTCTGAGGTATCGATTTTTACTTTTCCCCGTTAGGCCTTAAGAAGTTTCCGTTGTAATTTTCATAGCCGTCCCTGTTTTCCAGGTGCCTTTTGTTGACTGTTCTCCGTTTGCTCAATAAAGCCTTTTGTTCAGCTCTAGCCCATCTCCTCCCGTCTGCATCCGAGTCCAACCTCTGGGTCCTGGGCCTGTCAAATGTGACATTTAAGCATAAGGTCACTCTGCTGCACACAAGACATGAAGCTTTCAGTACCTGCACACCTCACTGTGTTTCCATCCTTTTCTTTTGGGGTTAGCTTTGAAATTGTACAAAGCAGGTTTGATCCCATGTTGGGGAAATTCACCTCTGAACCTGCTAAGAGCACTTTTAATCAACATAAACAATAAGCAGCACATTTGTCTTTGTGTTGATTTGAGACGCTGTCAGAGTGATGGTAACAAAGCTTTGACTCGCTGCAGACTAAACAAGTCACAATGCACAGATCACAGAGTTATCTATCTATGGTATGTGATTACTGAACAACAAATTCAGGCCCAGGTAGTATTCCAACACAGAAAACTGTACACTGTACCTTCATGAGAATGATTTTGTATTGATTCCATTGTCTGTTTCCATTGGCAACTAGGCCAACACCTGACTGTGGTCACATCTAACCTTTCTCTGCAGTATTGTTAATGCAGTCCCTGCTTTGACCAGGATACCCAGTGATAGTATACATGAGCTGCATCAGTATCAGTCTCTATCTAGTGTTTTATTAAACTATGACTCCAGCATAACAGCAGACATAGCAACATCGACCTTTCATCATGAGGTCAGTCTGCTGCTGTGGGTGTCCTCCCTCTTGAACTTAAAAGACGTCTCTGCAAAGTTTCAGCTCAGTTAGGAGGGAGTCACAGTGTGACTACAGCAGCTCAACAGGTGAATGATCGGATTCACTCGTCTAAAGGTTTGTTATTTCACACCTAAATATTGTCTTCACTTTGAGAAGGACAACATGCCTTGAGGATATCTGTATATTTTTATATATTTGTGTATTTCATGTTTGAGCTGCACATTGTGTTTGAACAGAATTCAGTAATTATTGTTGTGATAATCCAAACAGAGGATCATGATAAACTCTACAGAGGTTTTATATTTCACACTCAGTGCTTACTTTGACACTGGGCTGTTCAAATACTTACACTTTATAATTACTATGTCTATATACATTTGTATTGTTGTTACCAATCTTTTACTCATTGTGGTTATCTGCATGAACAGAAGTTTACATGAACCTATGTACATTTTTCTGTGCAGCCTGTTTATGAATGAACTGTATGGTAGTACAGGGTTGTTTCCATTCCTTCTGATTCAGATTCTCTCTGACATTCACACTGTTTCTGCTTCACTTTGTTTCCTGCAGATTTTCTGTTTACACTCTTATGCAACTGTAGAATTCTTAAATTTAGCCGTTATGTCTTATGACAGATATCTTGCTATCTGTTATCCTCTACAATATAACACACGTGTGACATCTAATAAGATTGCCACACTGATTTCTCTACCATGGATATATGCTTGGCTGATAAATTTGATTATGACATCACTAAGATCATCTTTACAGCTGTGTGGGAACATTATTAACAAAGTGTACTGTGATAACTACCCCATTGTCAGGCTGGCATGCTCTGACACAACCATAATTAATATATATGGACTCATTGTCACTTTTTGTACAGTCTGTGTTCCTTTAACTTTCATCTTTTTCACTTACTTGAAGATTTTCAGAATTTGTTTTTCTGGTTCTAAACAGACCAGACAAAAAGCTGTCAGTACCTGCACACCTCACCTCGCTTCCATCGTGAACTTTTCTCTTGGTGTTAGCTTTGAAATTGTACAGAGCAGGTTTAATATGAACAGATTACCCATTATGTTACGCATTTTCTTGTCATTATACTTTCTTACATGTCAGCCACTCTTCAACCCTGTAATGTACGGCCTGAATCTGTCCAAAATCCGTGTCACGTGTAAAAGTCTGATTACAAATGTTCAACATTCATATTAACAGTTATCTAAAAACTTGAAAAGCCTGTTTTATTTAATTGGATTAGATTAGATTTTATTCATCCCACAATGGGGAAATTCACTTATTACAGCAGCAGAGTGTAACATACACACAGAATTAGAGTAGAGAGGGCAAAACACAACAAACAGACAGAAGGATCTTATAACCTACACAATAAACAGCAAACAAACAGCCGGCAACAGACTGTGTGCAAAAAAAAAAGCAAGCACTGAAGGTAAAAGTGGCATGATATAAATAATATTGTAAGGTAAAGTAACTATGATATAAAAATATTGCAATGTAAAGTGACCATGGTATGAATAATATTGTACATTGTAAGTAATCGGAATGGAAATACAGATAATTAGAATAAAAGTAAAACTAAAACTAGAAATAATACTACAGACATGGTGAGTAGAGACAGGAACAGAAAGTACACCATGATCAGGTGGTGCAGGTGTTGTGTTGGATGAAGGACCTGCTGAGCCTCTCCTTCTTACACCGTGGGTGTAGCAGTCTGCAGCTGAAGGAGCTGCTCAGGGACCCACAGTGTCATGTAGGGGTGAGAGGTGTTGTCCATGATGGAGGTCAGCTGAGCTAACATCCTCCTCTCCTCCACCTCCTCTGTGGAGTCCAGAGGACAGTCCAGGACAGAGCTCGCTCTCCTGATCAGTCTTTGAGTCTGCTCCTGTCCGTGCTGCCCCCTCTCCAGCAGACCACAGCATAAAGATGGCTGAGGCCACCACAGAGTCATAGAAAGTCCTGAGGAGAGCCCTGCACACTCTGAAGGACCTCAGACCTCAGAGGCCACTCTGGCCCTTCTTGTAGAGAGCATGGCTGTTGTCAGTCCATCCAGGTTGTTGTTGAGGTGATCACCCAGGAATCTGTAGCTCTCCACCACCTCTAAGTCACTGATGTCAGGTGTTGAAGGTGGCAGGCAGGGTTTGATGTTGCACCACCTTGGAGGACACAGTGTTCTCCACACAGAAGTTAATATAGTCCATGATGCAGTGGGTCATGCTGTCGATCTAATGTAAGCAGATGTGTAGTATTTGTGTGCTACAGATAAAAATAAAGTGCATTTGCTCATACTTTGTTTTCTGCCTGATTTACTTTTGTAAAGACACGTACCGTCTACAATGATCGTGATGAAGATCAAGACAAAAACTCTTCATAACAGACCAATGCCTTGAAATAAAAACTCACAGAATAAAGATGCAACTGCTGCAGGTTGAGACAAAAATCAGGTTTCTGTCATGAGCCAGTTTGATGCACAGATCACAGGGTTAATGACCTATGGTATGTAATTACAAAATAATGAATACAGGGCCAAGTAGTATTCCAGAAGTGTACATTGTAGAGAACAGGATCTGGGCACTTGAAGAAGTGAGGGCCTCTCGTTTGAAGAATGATTTTGTATTACTTCCACTACCTCTTTAGTCCCATAGACTACTAGACCAGCAGCTGCCTGTGGTCGGGTCAAAACATCAGTTTTATGTTGGCGACACGCGAAACAGAAAAAGCATCCGAGACAGCCCAACAAAGTCTGAAGCCTCTCAGCCACAAAGTCGATCATCAGTCTGCGCCCTAACATGCTCTGGTACCATGTACACTTATGAACAACTCCAAGACAGCCAGATACTCTGACCTGCTGTTTGGTGTATAAGAACAGACAACAGTCAGAACTTTCCCCACAGCGACTCGCAGTTACATGGAGGCGACCTTGAACCCTGAGGTACACCACTTCTTGTATTCTCGTATGAACTTCAGTAGATAAGGAACATATGTCATCAATACAAGCTCCATTTTTGAGAGAACCATTTTGTTGGGATTGGTTTGATTTATGCCAAACAGATGGACTCCAAACAAATGGAGAAAAGAATACATAAAACTGGAAATAAACAGGGTAGTTTCTGTAATTCAGAGGACAGATTCTGAATGCCAGTCACTTTTCTCAGTTCATACCTGCCAGTTGCCCCAGTAAGTTTCTTTTTTGCTATTTTAATTTAGCATGAGCATCAATCATTTGGGCCTTTCCTAATGAGGTAACACCACGCTGTCATTTAAAGTTTAAAAGAAGCTGAAGCAGAGTTACAGTTCAGTTTGGAGAGACTCGCAGTATGAGGATAGCAGGTAGATGTTTAAAGTCACACAATGTCACAAATGTTTTGTGAATTTTAACATCGCTGTGACTTTGAAAAGAAAATGTTCCATATAGGGATGATTTACACGACTGTTTCTGTGATAATGAACCTGTTTGGCATCACTGCACTGACTTCTGTTCATGTGTGCTTTATGATTAAGTTGAAATTTGTGCCAAACAAGTCCAGAATGAAGCTAGTTCAATTTTTACAGGTCCATAACAAAAGGTAATATAATAACTGCTTGGTTGTTGAAGGAGGATCATGATAAACTCGACACAGGTTTCATATTTCACACTTGCTGCGTACTTTGACGCTGGAAGTTTGAAGTACTTATATTTTATGATTGTCATGTCTTTATATATTGTTATTATCAGTGTAAACATGTCCCTCATTGTGGTTATCTGCATGAACAGAAGTTTACATGAACCTATGTACATTTTTCTGTGCAGCCTGTTTATGAATGAACTGTATGGTAGTACGGGGTTGTTTCCATTCCTTCTGATTCAGATTCTCTCTGACATTCACACTGTTTCTGCTTCACTTTGTTACCTGCAGCTTTATTTTTTACACTCTTATGGAACTGTAGAATTCTTAAATTTAGCCGTTATGTCTTATGACAGATATCTTGCTATCTGTTATCCTCTACAATATAACACACTTATGACATCTAATAAGATTGCCACGTTTATCGCGCTGACATGGCTTTATCCTTTGATTGGATGTATTGTCCTAATATATTTGGATTCCCATTTACAGCTGTGTGGGAACATCATTAACAAAGTTTACTGTGACAATCACTCTGTTGTCAAACTGGCCTGCTCTGATCACACTGTAGTGAACATTTATGGACTCCTTATATGTTTTGGCACAATCTTTAGTGCTTTATTTTTTATCGTCTACACGTACATGAAGATCCTTAAAGTTTGTTTCTCTGGTTCTAAACAGACCAGACAAAAAGCTGTCAGTACCTGCACACCTCACCTCGCCTCCATCTTTAACTTTTCTGTCGGATCTAGTTTTGAATTAATACAGAGCAGATTTAACATGAGCGGTTTACCCAACATGATGCGAATATTTTTATCTTTATACTTTCTCACATGCCAGCCGCTCTTTAACCCTGTGATGTACGGCCTGAATCTGTCCAAAATACGTGTCACGTGTAAAAGTCTGATGTCTAATGTGGGCTCTTAATATGAAGTCATCCAACAGGTCAGGCCTTTAAAGTATTCTAATGTACTTTTTGTTAAAAAGTGACAAATAAAATGAATCAACTTTGCAACTCCTGCAACAACAATACAGATAATGAAAGTGTGCGAACAGTTTTCGAAAAGTCTAAAACTGAGTCTGACTGTTTTACCTGAACACGACCTTTGGAGCTGAACCAGTTGACTTTTTTGCAATAACTGCACAGATATTTTGAAATGTACAAATCATGTATATATGGTCATGATGAATGGAAATAGGTGTCTTTAGTGGCTTTTGTTCATTTATTCCTGTTTGAATATTGTTTTCTGCATCCTCGGCCTGTTTTCTTATGCTGCTGTGACACTTTCTCCTCAATAAAGACTTTTTTTTTTGTAATGTAATGCATAACACAGTATTAAATCACAGTGGAAAACATAAATAAAAATAATAATTACAGACCTGTTCCCTTCACTCTAATCAGGTCAGGTGGTGCTACAAACACACACTATATGGTGTGTTACCTTCAATCTGTATGCATAAATATATTGGCAAAACCAAAGTAGTTTCTCATAATCCAGATTAAAATACATCATATTAAGATAATATCAATATAATGCACATATACAATATATATGTGTGATACTTATGTAAAGAGACAGTTCAATCTTTGGTTCAGTTGGAGCTAACTGATTTATACATGTTCATTATAGTTTGATATAAAGTTAAATCATCAAAAATACATTTTTGTTTTAAAACAACATTTCAAATACAGCAATCAGAATTCAATTTCTCTCTGAAATGTGGTGGAAGTATATATGTATGTATAAGTACCCCCAAACAGTACTTCCGTACGACACTTAGTGCTTCACACAGGTGTCACAGTGCATTTTGAAGTACATTATGTGGTGCTAAACTGTGGTGAGGTGTGATACAGTAATCACACACCTGAGAGCTCTATTTGATTCAGTTTATTGAGATATAAATTTAAAGAGTTCCCAAAGCTGCTGAGCACCTGTTGGCTGCTTTTCCTTCCACTCATCCCAAACCACCTCAGCTGGGTTTAGGGGTAGAGGGGATGAAGGTATGAGGGTAGAGGGGATGCATGCGACATATGTTAATCATACATTAGAATTTATAAGAAGGGAGGAGGGATAGGAAGGCCAGGGTTGAAAGAAGAGGGTGGATGTTGGGATGCATGTGCATGGGCTTTAAGTGAAGCTTGGGGGAAGGTGGAGGAGCTGCTGAGCACCTGTTGGCTGCTTTTCCTTCCACATCCCAAACCACCTCAGCTGGGTTTAGGTCATGTGACTGTGGAGGTCAGGTCATGTGACTGTGGAGGTCAGGTCATGTGATGCAGCCCTCACAGAGCCTGGAGGTGTGTTTGGGGCCATTGTCCTGTTGAAAATCAAAGGATGGTGGTAGCCATGCTGGTTAAGTATGCCTTGAATTTTGAATAAATCACCAACAGTGTCACCAGCAAAGCACCTCCACACCATCACACCTCCTCCTGCATGCTTCACGGTGGGAACCACACATGTAGATGATTGAAAATGAAACATAGAGAGTGGGAGTATGGAGCGTTGACTGGACTGTCGCTGCCTGATGCAGTTTAAGGTTGTTCACAGGGTCATGTGTTATCCCTGTCCTGTTATCCCTGATCCAAAATCCTGAACTAGAACCCAACATTCGTCTGTCCAATCAAATCCTGCACTTTGTCCTTTGCCTCACTTTTGACCCAGTGTGTGTTGTTACTGATTTCCATTCATAAATTTGAGTCTACATCCCTCTTCTTTGGACCTGTGGTCCAGTCTGGACCCCCATTCAAAGGTTTCTTCACCCTTTGCTGACAATATGTCTCAAACCTGTGTAATAAACTGTACGGCCCATTAGGCCCTAACAAAATTAGACAAGAAGAAAGTCCTTGAAGAAGACAGACAGGAAACACCCAGAGGTTCAGTCCTCCCATGACATCCTGAGTGCTAATTGGCCCGTTAGTGAAGCTGGTTCGAGCCTCCAGAGTGTCCGAGTGACCAAAGAGGCTCTGGGGTTCAAACCTGTGTCGTATTGAGACGGAAAGAGAGGAGCTCTGCTGGGACTCATTACCGTGGGATGATACAGTAAACATGATGAAATCACCCATCAGAGACCGGGTGCCCGCTCCAGGTCCGCATCACTCTGGAACAAACAACAAGAAATGACCTTTGTCACATTTTCAGGTCAACTGAAACATCGTCAGTGAACACATCCGGATCAGTACCAGAACCCAACCTTTGAAACCAGAACACAGCCTCTGAAACCAGCCCGTCAGTCTGCCAGTTCTAGGCTCTTTACTGGTGTCCAGTCTGATATCTGATCTCCTCTAAAGCTCTTATTTATTTAACTGTGAGCCAGATCCTCAGGTCCAGATCATCAGGTCCAGATCCTCAGGTCCAGATCATCAGGTCCAGATCATCAGGTCTAGGTCCTCAGGTCCAGATCATCAGGTCCAGGTCCTCAGGTCCAGATCATAGGTCCAGGTCCTCAGGTCCAGATCATCAAGTCCAGGTCCTCAGGTCCAAGTCATCAGGCCCAGATCATCAGATCTACATCCTCAGGTCCACAGGTACTAGACTGAACTTATACTGACAGCGTTGGTGGTATAGTGGTTAGCATAGCTGCCTTCCAAGCAGTTGACCCGGGTTCGATTCCCGGCCAACGCAGCAATACGATTTTCAAACACGATAATATATTTTCACTTTACAGGCTGCAACGACACCTAACAGTGCTTGAAGTATATTGTTGTGACGTGAAAACAATTAATTATAATACACTCACATTGTGACATCATACTGACTGACGTATTTATCTTTTAGTGACAAAGCAGCAACATGCTGACTCAAACACTCTTACACACTTAACTTTAATAAAAAAACAAACAATTAATGCTGTGAAAGTCGAAAGTTAAAGTGAATTAAACAATAAAACGTTATTTTAATGATTGTTTCCTCCTGCCTTTATTTTGAAAGAGACCAGCCGGAAGTGATTCCTCTTCAGACAGGAAGTGGCTCTGTATTTGTGTGTGAGTGAACGGCGCGGAGCTGAAGTCTGTGTCCGGTAATTAACGACACAAAACTCATCCAGAGCTCCTCCTCGTTGCTCCGGGACTGTCGGACTGTGCGGGACTGTGCGGGACTCCTCCGGACAGGCCGTTGTCCGCCATTTTGTGCCTGCTCTGATGCGCGCGGACTGTTAGCTGTTAGCCGGTGCTGGTGTGTGTGTGTGTCATGGCGGCGGGAAGCGGCGCGACTCCTGCTCACGTCGGTGACGTAGAAGAAGACGCTTCACAGCTGCTGTTCCCCAAAGGTGTGTACCTGCTCAGTGACGTCATTTAAAGCGCTTTGTCACACACGTGTACAGTCAAACTGTTTATCTGTAGTCCAGCGCCGATAGAGGACTACAAACATGGCCGCCCTGACCTTCTCTTCGCTGTTTTAATGTGTGTGGTTGTCCAGAGTTCGAGAATGCGGAGACGCTGCTGAACTCCGAGGTCCACATGCTGCTGGAGCACCGCAAGCAGCAGAACGAGAGCGCGGAGGACGAGCAGGAGCTGTCCGAGGTCTTCATGAAGACCCTGAACTACACGGCCCGCTTCAGCCGCTTCAAGAACCGAGAGACCATCACCGCTGTGCGCAGGTCAGGATCTGAGGGACTGTGGTGGTCTCATGTGGTCTGTTCTGGTCTCATGTGGTCCCCTTTCTCTCCTCAGTCTCCTCCTGCAGAAGAAACTTCATAAGTTCGAGTTGGCCAGTTTAGCTAATCTGTGTCCAGAAGCTGCTGAGGAGGCCAAAGCCCTGATCCCCAGGTAAGTCTGACCCGGTCTGATCCACATCACACTCAGTACGTTTACATGCAGCAAGAAATTTGAATTTCTGATGGTATCAGATGATGACATGCAGACCGGATCACTTGTCTGAGTATACATGCCGTTCAGAGAATCGGATAAACGGCCGGAGCATGGCTGACTCTGTTACGCTAGGTGGCGCTGTAGCCCTCAACAAAGAGACACTTTCGGTTGACGTCTACTTATCAGCGACAACAAACTATCTGACGGCATTCAAATAAAGATTACATACGAGGAGATGGACGATGCTACAGCTGCGTACGTTTCGTGTATTATTTTCGTCCTAATAATGCATAAAAAGGACAACGGATCTTTTGGCTTCCGGGTGAAAGTTCCAGCGGAAAATGTCGTGTATGCGCAGAACGCAAAATCCGCTTCAGATCCGATTGCTGAGTATACATGACGTTAAATATCCGACTATGAACGAATTATCTAGGTGTTCTTATCCGATTTTGAGATGTCCGATGTGGTCCGAAATAGATCGGACTAAGGTGTTTACAAGCACTTTAAAAAGTCCGAACTAAGTCTGATACAATCAGAAGTTCGAATTTCTTGCTGCATGTAAACGTACTGACTGACACAGCCTGACCCGTTCTGTTGGTGACCCCCACAGTCTAGGCCCTGGTCCGGGATCCTCTCAGGTGGACTCAGACTCTTATAATGGTTCTGTTCTTGTGGTTTCAGTTTGGAGGGTCGATTTGAAGACGAGGAGCTGCAGCAGATCCTGGATGACATCCAGACCAAGAGGAGCTTCCAGTACTGAGACTGAGACCAGGACCAGGACTAGGTCCAGGACTGGGTCCAGGACTAAGACCAGGACCAGGATGTCAGTCTGGCTTCTGCTGTGTTTTTTTTAATATCCAGGATGTCTGAACTGATTGGTCCTGATTGGTCTGACTGATCATGTGACCTGATATTCTGTCTGAATAAACTTTGAATTGTTTTTTTTACACGACTGATTCTCTTTTTTCGCTAAGCTAACCGGTAATTAACTGCTGATCTGAAAATGTTAGCATGCTAACAGAACCAAGCTCAGCTGCCGGACCGGACCAGGTTGGAGCTCAGCCTCTGAATAACATGACAGTGTAGTGAAGCCAACCAGGAGCCACACCCGGCAAGAAAACCACCTCAGTAGGCTGCTGTACTCCCTGTTATAGTGGACACCTGTCACTGGGTTCGGAGGTTCTGTTCTGGTTCTGGTCCAGCAGGGGAAGGTAGATGCTGATGCTAGCTCATAGCTGCTAGCCGCAGTGCTAATGCACACACTGGCTGCTGTAAACACCAATCAGACAAACGTGTCCGTGAATTAAACATGAGAATAAATACTTTATTTAAACTGTTCAGTCTGATAAACACAGTCATGGTTCTGGTTCGGTCCGTCAGATGTTGACGCAGTACGCTGCAGCAGCGTTCAAGTCCTCGGCATCCTGCAGAGCTTCGGGCAGAACTCCGGCAGGCGTCGTCACCATCCTCACAGTGGTTCTGTTGAACAGGGTCCGCTCGTAGTCCATCAGCTGCCTCCAGAACCCCGCGTTGGGTCGGATGAACGGTCGCTGCTCCAGAACCGCCTCATGAGCCCGACGGAGGCTGAGACCTTCAAACCTGAAAACACAGAGACCGGCAGAGGTCAGAGCCTGAAACGGGTCAGGACCAGGGGTGGGGATGGTGTTGTACCTCATCAGGTAGGCCATGATCAGAGCCGGGGATCGGCTCCTGCCGGCGGTACAGTGGACCAGAGTCCTCCCTGTCTGGTTCTGGTGGATCCCTTCAGACACCAGTTCAAAGTACTGGTTCAGGGGGGCGTGGGGGTGATCCTGGACCGGGACCTGAAGGACCTGCAGCCCGTCCAGCTGAGGGTAGGACACGTCCTCCAGACAGCTGGCGTTGACGATGAGCGTGATGTTCCTGCTGAACAGGACCCTTGGGTTCAGAGCCGAGTCCAGACCGCTGAGGAACAGAATCGGGGTCACCTGAGAGACCGCCATCAGAACCTGCAGGCAGAAGAAGACCTGTGAGACCAGACAGAGGGCTCAGACACACTCTTTACATCAGTATTAGTGACGTCGATGTGTGGACTTATGTAAGGTTCATCTACTTAGTTACTTTTCACCTGTCACCTTTTCATCTGTCAGAACTTCAGTTCTTAGGTTTGTCTGAGGCGGGATTCGAACCCCCACCTGTCGGTCCTCAGGTGTAAATGTTGGAGCCAATCATCATTTCAGCCTGTCGAAAATGTCTGTCTGAGGCGGGATTCGAACCCACCTCTTCAGAATAGTCCGTGACGTAAGGCGGAAGCGGCCTAGACCGCTCGGCCATCCTGACAAGAAACTTCTCATCAGTTCACAGAAGTGTATTTAAACACTCTCATAAAGATGGCGGCTCATCAGGTCAAAGGTGAACCACGTAACTCATTTTAAACTACAAACAGTGACCGTGAAGGCAACACTCAGTGGTTGCGTTCAGGAGCGGCTCGGACATAAACAGAGTGTGTGTCATCAGATGAGTCACAGTCACGTGGACAGAGTTTCACTTCAGTCTGAGCACCGACAGCACACAGGTAAGACCTGATCCTATTGGTCCATCACACTGACACGTAGTTAGTGATTTATTATAAATATATTAAAGATTAACCGGAAACTTTATGAAAAGTTCGCCAGACGTCATCAGAAACGTAACGCTTTAACGGTCCGGTTCGGTAGACATGCTCAGTCACGCCCCTGAACGGTAAAGAACACGACGGCTCACCTCACGGTTGAGTTCACGGGACCAAAGTCGAACACAGGACGGGTTCCGAACATTTATTTTACGGTTCCGATTGGCCGAAACATCACAGAGTGCGAAGAGTCCGAGGCGCTATGAAGTGGATAGAACTCTGCCATCCGGTCCTGCTTTAGAACCAGGATCAAATTACAAACTTCCGGTCATCGTGTTCCAGCTCTTCAAAGTAAAAGCCCTAACAGTCAGTTCTGACTTATCGTTCAGAACCATCAAGAACTCTGAGACAGAACCTCTGCTAGCCTCTCAAGTCTGTGGTGGGTTCTGAATGTACTTCAGCACCTGAAACCGCATCTATAAACCACTTCCTGTTCTGTTTCCTGTTCTGATGTAGACCACATTAACATGCAGAAGACAGCAGCTGCACCAGACCGGAACCAGAAACCTGTCATCCCCAAGGTCCGATATCACCCATCCATCCAGACTCAGACACCCGGAGACAAAACCAGGACCAGCCAAAGTCCAAAAACCAGACAGGCCTCTAAGCCCGGGACTGACAATGAGGTGGTCCAGAAGAACCGGGCCGCTGACAGGACGCCTCAGGTTAGTCCAGGTCCGGCTGTGAGACCACGTCAGAGGGCTCAGAAACCAGATCAGAACCTGGTCCAGGGAGCTGCAACAGGTCCTCAAGCACCAGGCCAGCTCGGTAACAGAAGCCCTCCCAGACCAGAGCTGGTTCCTCTGGTTCTGGGGGCCCGGTTGGACCGGAGTGTTGTGGAGGAAGTGGAGGTTCTGACCCGCGGACAGAGTAACAATGAAGACTGGTTCAGATGGAGGAAGAACCGGATCACAGCTTCCGTGGCTCACCGCATTGCTCACTGCCGCTTTGTTAACGGCAAGAGCAAAACCCCGCCAACCTCCTACCTGACTGCTGTCACAGGTAAGCCCCGCCTCCTCCCAGACAGTGCTGGTTCTGGTTTTATTAGTATGCTAACATGCTAATGTTGTTCATTAATGAAGATGGTTCTGATTGGACAGGTGAAGGTCCGAGGGTCCAGACCCGAGCCATGAGCTGGGGTATCACAAAAGAGGCCGAGGTGGTCCGCATGTATCAGGTACAGGTGAACTCAGTAATTATTCATGAGGTAGAAAAGCCCAGTCACATCAGACTTAATTAACGCGACATCGTCCTGCAGAGACAGAAGACGTCCTCGGGTCGGCCCGTCCAGGTTCTGGACTGCGGCCTGTTCATCGACGATCAGCGGCCCTGGTTGGCTGCGAGTCCTGACGGCATCGTGACAGACAGTCGGACTGGCCAATGGCTGCTCTGCCTGGAGGTCAAATGTCCCTACAAACACAGACGTGGACGGGTGGAGGACGCTTGCAGGGATGACCCCGCCTTCTGTCTGGAGATACGAGATGAGGAGGGACGGCAGCCTGGACAGGTAGAAAGACATCCATCCACAAACGTCTGTCCTAACTCTAGTTGTCTCTAACCTTGTTTCCTTGTCTGTCTCCTTGTCTCTAACCTTGTCTCCTTGTCCAGCTCCCAGCATACCGCCTGAAGACTTCTCACAGTTACTTCACACAGATTCAGTGTCAGCTGGCGGTGACCGGTCTGCCCCAAGCCGACCTTGTCGTCTTCACCCTGAAGGAACTTGCCATCGTCCCGGTGACCTTTGACCCTGTCCTCTGGGAGAACACGGTGTCCAAACTGCAGGTGTTCTACAGGGACGCCGTCCTGCCTCACCTGAAACGGAACACTGATCCAGACCCAGCAGCAGCAGCAGCTCTGAGACCGGAGACGTAGAGACGGACCGTGTCTTTGAATGCCTCGTCGTGTCACTGTCTCCCACCAGGACACCCTTGTGGTGTGTTCAGGTGCTTCTCGGAGGATCACGTCTTCTGGCTTTGGCGTGTTGACGAACTCCTTCTTTCACATGTTCATGTGTGCTCGTGAACACGCATGTTTAGAAATGTTTCTGTGTGTGTGTGTGTATAACACCTGATGTAACCACCAGGGGGAGTGTGTTTGTGTTTACTGATGAGCTGCAGGTGTGTTCATTAGATCATGTGATCAGGTGAGGTCACCACACGAGTCCAGTTTGGACAGAACAAAGAGATCTAGGTAAGACAGATAACTGTGTGTGTCTTTACTTTGACAGATTTTGTAACGTGACTGATTTCATTGATCATGTGACAATGTAAACAGCAGATATTCTCTTTGTTAAATGCCTACATCACCCACAATGCAATGTTTCTTCTGTCAGCTGTGTGTTAAACGCTAGCGTGATGCTAACAGTCCAAGAGCTCATTGTTTGAGGACCTTTCGAGGAACATTTGAGGAGTCTAAGATCAGCTGACTGCTATCACAGCTAGGCCATACCGCTCTCACACCTGGACCCAGAAAGTGCTGGTTCTGGTTCTGGGGTGCGGTCGAACGGTCAGTTTGTCTCATGAAGGTTCCTCACTGAAGTGTTAACGTGTGCGCCATGATGAGAGTTGTTTGAATCCTATAACTGTGAAGGAAAGGAGCTTCAATGCTTCCTTTATTATCTCCTTTAGCATACGATACACTTGCTAATATGTTTCTATATGAGTGGACAGGAGGGTGAGCGACCACACCAGGTAACAAACACTTCACCTGACTTCTGTGACAGGTGGACAATATTCATTTATTATTTGAACTCTGACGTTGATGATGACGTCACATTTTTCACCGGGTTGTCCACGTTTATATTTCCTGCATGAAACAACACGGTCAGAGCGCGCGGGGAGTATCTAGGAAGTATCTCAGATGAGCGTTTTGTAGTCCATCTTCTGGACTTTGTAGTTTTACCACAGATCACGTCAATAACATTCACCGTCGCTTCATGACGTAGTCTAGTGTAAGAGCAGTCGACTTCTCCTAACTCCTTATCACCTCTCCTTCACACCTTTCCTTATGACGATTTCCATTGAGGTCAAGGAAAAGTGGTTAGGAGGTAATTTTTTGACTATTTGTCCATACCCCTGGTCTACAGTATGTGTAGCAGGTTGTTCACTACATTAGCCTGTTAGCATGCTCACCATAATTGTTCACCATACTTTAGTTATTAATACCATCATCATCGTTTCCTTTAATTAACCTGCTGACATCACGTGATCTTCATAGTCTGAGCGTTCATCTCATCATGAATCATGTGACTGATTGAGTCTGACAGCTCGTTAACATGTTTCCTGTAAACACGCTCAGGTACGGAGGAAGTCGTCACGGACATTGATTGGCGTTAGCATTGCAGCTAAGCGTTATGAGCTAGCATCAGTGTCTACCTTCCTCTGAAACCAGGTTAACAGCAGATAATGTTAGCAGTTAGCTGTGCGTTTATGCTAATGTTAGCACTTAGCTACATTAGCACTAGCATCAGCTTTAGCTCTCCTGCTACTGATCAATGTTTCCATCATAGTCTGTAAATCACCTCGGTACTATAACGTTATTCCATGTTGGTCTCAGAGGCTGTGCTCCAACCCGGTCCGGTCCGGCTGCTGAGCCCGGTTCTGTTAGAATGCTCTGTGTGTGTGTTGGATGAACCAGACATACATGTCACATGATTTGATGCTTTTATTTGTCTCTGAATGTAAATATAACTTTTGTTTGACATTGAGTCTCAGCGATTACTCGATGAAACGACAGACACTATTTGACCTTTAAATAAACTCCAAATCGTTCGCGATGACTCCTCCTCCTCCTCGGTTCACTGTGACCTCATCAGGTGAACGCAGACAACCAATCAGCTCACAGCAGATCATCACCTGAAGCAGGAAGGTGAGACAGTTCAGAGAAGAAAACGTCCTCCGGTCTGCTCTGGCGGCCGATTGGCTGCTATGACAGGTGTTGTAATGGAGGGGGCGGGGTTAATGTGAGCAGGAATGGGCCCGGCCTCACAGGTAACCCTCCTTCTTGAACTGCTCATGCAGGATGTCTCGGTACTCGTCAAATCCGCCGTCGATGCGTCGCACTTTCCCGGCTTCGCACACCCACAGCTCCTTACACACCAACCGGATCAGACGCTCGTCGTGAGACACCAGGATGACTCCGCCCTGAAGCAGATGACATCACAGAGTGAGGCGACACATCTGAGACGTCTGTTTGGTGATGTCACTGTGATCTCACACTCACCTTGAACTTGTTGAGTGCTTTAGCCAGAGCCTCAATGGTCTCCATGTCCAGGTGATTGGTTGGCTCGTCCAGGATGTAGAAGTTTGGACTGAAAGCGACACATGACAGCATCATCATTGATGACAGCATCATCAATGACATCATCAGTACCAGCTGATCTCGTTACCATGGCATGGTCATCTGTGCAAAAGCCACCCGGCTCTTCTGTCCTCCTGACAAACTGGCGACCGGCCTCGTAGCGAGCTCTCCGGTGATGCCGTAACCTCCAAGCTGGTGCCGGTACTCCTCCTCCGTCCGACCTGTGACCCACAAACACCAGTCAATCAGAACCTCAAAAGAAATCACATGACCAGAGACAAAACAGGTAATGGTTTGTGTACCAGGGAATCTGTTGAGCAGCAGCTCCACGGAGCAGACGTTCAGGTCCAGCTGGTCCACGTGGTGCTGACTGAAGTATCCGATCTTCAGGTTCCTGAACAGAAAACACAAAGTTCAGCACCTGAAGGTTCAGGTGACTGCTCCGCTCTGATTGGCTCGTTGCTCGTCTTACCTGTGAGCTTGTCTGACTCCATTGACCGGCGTCAACTCGCCCATCAGCAGTTTGAGGATGGTCGATTTACCAGCGCCGTTTTCACCGACCTGACACAGGAAGTTACTGTTAACATACGTCATGTGACAATGTGGACACTGATTGGTTGATTTCACTGATGACACATACAATGCAGATGCGAGATTCGAGGTCAGCTGACAGATTGAGTCCAGAAAAGAGCTGCAGGTCTGCAGAGTAATAAAACTCCACTTCATCCAGCTGAAGGATCGGAGGAGACAACTTCTCAAAGTTATCTGGAAACCTGAGAAAACAACTGACCAATCAGAACGACTGACCAATCAACTGACAGACCGATCAAACACCTGTATTTGATGATCTGACTCGTTACCTTAAAGTGACCTCTGTTTCTTTCTCGAGGGGCTTCAGTTCAGGTCTGCAGGAGAAAACAGATCAATCCGTTCACAGACAGTTTCAGATCAGTCAGAGGACGTGGAACACCTGGAACACCTGGAACACCTGGAGCTAAGTGATCAGGTGGAGCTGAGTACAGATGGATGTTACTGTGACACATTTAACTCTAAAACCAGCCACAACAACTGTCGTCATCACACAGGTGTGTGAGGTGAACCAGGCGTGTAAGACGTGTAACAGGTGTGTAACTGATACTCACAGCCTCTCCAGCAGTTTGAGTTTGCTCTGAACTTGAGCCGCTCTGTTGGCGTTATACCGAAATCTGTCGATGAACACCTGAAACACAGACGACTGTCAGTAACACGAAGGATTCTGGGAAAACAACAGGCAACAAAAAACCTAACTATTGTCCGTACTGCAGTGGTCGTACCTGTACATGTTGTCTGTAGTGCGGTGGCCATACCTGTGTGCGTTGTCTGTACTGCAGTAATAGTACCTGTATGTATCATCTGTACTGCGGTAATAGTACCTGTACGTGTCTTCTGTACTGCGGTAGTTGCACCTGTGTGTGTCATCTGTACTGCAGTAATAGTACCTAGTAACAGTAAGTGTTGACTGTACTGTCGCCATACTTGTATGTGCTGTCTGTACTGCGGTGGTCATACCTGTGTGCGTTGTCTGTACTGCAGTAGCCATACCTGTGTGTCGTCTGTACTGCGGTGGTAGTACCTGTATGTGTTGTCTGTACTGCAGCTGGGCCTCATATTCGCGGTGCTGGTTCTTCAGTCGGTCTTCTTTGGTTTTGATAAAGTTCTCGTAGTCGCCGCGGTAACTGTCCAACCTCTGGGAGTGCAGGTGGATGATGTCAGTGACGACGGCGTTCAGGAAGTTTCTGTCGTGGGAGACAACCAAGATGGTGGACTGCCACGTCTGCGGGAGGACGGGTTAGTTAGGACACGTTAGCTCCAGGCTAACTGTTGCCTTTGTTTTCAATGAAGAATGCTAACGTGAATGTGTGTTCAGACCTGCAGATAGTTCTCCAACCAGAGGATGGCTCTGACGTCCAACATGTTGGTCGGCTCTGAAACACACAGAGGACGAATACTTCACAACACTACTACAGGTACTGATGTAATACTACATATGGTACTGCCCCTGATACTACACATGATACTACAGGTGCTCTTACTGGTACCACTCAGGATGCTTACTCACCGTCCAGAAGCAGCAGGTCCGGCCTGATGTAAACAAACAAATTAATAATTAATAATGAATTAATGACATTTTCATTAATGAATGTTGATAAGTAAAGACACTCACCGGGCGAACAGCGCTCTGGCTAACGCCAACCTCATCCTCCATCCTCCAGAAAACTCCCTACAAGCAAGTGAGTTTGTGTTCATCACATTCTGGGGACATTAGTGTATACACTGCATTGTGAGGATAACGTGTGGTCGAGTCCCGACAACATGTATGAGCGAGTTTCAGGGTCCAGACTTTAAAGCTTAAACTGGTGGTTCTGGTTCTGAGCGGGTGTGTACTGGTTCTGGTCGGTGAGAGTAAAAGCTGACGTCCAGTCAGGGTCCTCATAAGTCGTATAAACCAGTTTGTTTTGTGTGTGTGTGACTCACTTGGTGGCCTGCTGTTGCATTCTGGGAGAGAATCCAAGACCAGCCAGGATGACGGAGGCTCTGATTGGACGAGACAGATGTTAAACAAAACAAAACAACAATAGTAAGAGTGAATCACATGATGTGACGGCAGTGTCCCCTGCTGGTAGCACTGATGAACTGCAGGTCAGTGAGTGTACTGCAGCTCTACGAAGGACTACATTTGTAGTTTTTCACTGTCGTTATCAGTGGTTGCCGTAGTTACCGTGCCGGAGCCTTGTCGGCCTCGATCTCCTCCAGCTTGCCGTAGATCTCTGACAGTCGAATGCTCTCCGTTCCGTCAGCGCTGAGACAAAAACAAAGAGTATGACACGTGTCAGAGTGACTGAGGTTCATGGGTACTGATGTGTTTCTACAAAGTTAAGGCGTGAAAGGTGAAACGTTTGTGTCATGTGACCCGGTGTGACCCGGTGTGCGTCGATGTCTTACGTTCCGTTGGTGATGCGAGCGTTGAGCCTCTTCTCCTCGTCCAGCAGCCCCTCCCTCAGTGTGTCGCTCTCCAGGACGCTCTGCAGCGCCGACGTCTCATCTCCGGCCACTTCCTGTTCCACGTGGAGTATGGAGATGTGACCCGGGACGCGGAGGTTACGACTGGCCAACATCTTCAACAGTGTCGTCTTCCCCAAACCGTTCCGACCAATCAGACCGTAACGACGGCCGGACGCCAGAGACAGCTCCGCCCCCTGCAGCAAACACCTGGAGAGACGTATGAACATGAAAACCTCAGACACCTCTTCAGTCTGTCTCATTATTTATTCCTTGTTTTATTCGCTCTATGTTAATTAGTCGGATAAGCTCCTCCCCCTGCTCACCTCTCTCCAAACGACACGTCAAAGTTCTCAATGCGGATGTCATAGCTGCGGTTCTTCCCTGATTGGTCAACTCGATTGTCCTTCTTACTGCTCGCCTGACTGGCCGACGCCTCCTCCAGAACTCTGTGAGCCACGAAAGGTGTGGACAGGCAAGGACAGGTAAGGACAGGTGTGTGTACAGGTGAGGACATAGAAGACAGGTGTGTTTACAGGTGTGTACTGACAGTGGACTGGAGGACTTCTGGGAGTCCTTCTCGTTCCTGCGTTCATGTTTGGCTTTCAGCTTCGCCTCGGCCTTCTCCAGTTTCTTTGCATCTACCGTCTGAAGACACCAACAGGAAGGGATGTGTTTAAAAACAAGTCACGTTTAAATCCACCAATCAGAGACTGACAGAAAATTCAGAGATGATCTTCACGAACTGACTCACAGTGTTCTGAGAGCGTTTCATCACCCAGATACCCTGAATATCTTCTGCTGCAGTGACTGAACACACACACACACACACACACACACACACACACACACACACACACACACACACACACACACACACACAGCTCAGTGACCTTTAATATAAATATATTATTTAATTAAATGTTTCAGGTGTTCATGTGGAATATGTTTGTTACCGTTATCTGCAGAGATCTGAGAGAGCTGAACTGGAGCATCCAACAACACCTGCCTCTGAGAGCTGTGATGGTTATTCCTGTTTAAAGACACGTCAATCCAGATTAAACAGCCTTATTCCTGTTTAAAGACACTATAATTTTAATTTAATTTTGAAACTTTAGTAATCATGTTATGTTACACATTAAATTATTTCTCCGCTTTTATCCCATCCAGCTGGCACCTGTCGGAACGCACATGCACAGGGCCACACACACATAGTGACAGATGCCACACACACACTGGAGTGGTGGGCAGCGAGCAGATGTTGGGGGGTACGGTGCCTTGCTCAGGGGCACCTCGGCCGTGGCGAGGAGGTTGACTGACACCCCACCAGCTGTCAGCTCACCTTCCAATCTGGATGACTCACTCTACCGCTGAGCCACGGCCGCCCCCTAATCCAGATTAAAAGACCTTATTCCTGTTTAAAGACATGTTAATCCAGATTAAAACATGTTATTCTTGATTAAAAGATTAATTCAGATTTAAACTTTTATGTATTCCTTCATTTAGTCATTTAGCTGGAGATTTTAGAGAAAGCGACTTACAAAAAAAGGATTTATTCCAGATTAAACACAGTCGTCACATGCTTTATTATCACGTTCTTGTCTTAATCTGGCTGAACTGAAGATGAGAGAGTTACACACACTGATCTCTGATCAGTCTTACAGTTTGAGGGTTAAACACACTGATCACTGATCTCTGATCAGTCTTACAGTTTGAGGGTGTTGAACATCTGCAGACAGATGTCTCTGACATCGTCCTCGTTTTTACTGTCAGCTGACACTCCCTGCAGGACTCCTCCAATGGCATCGTAGACCTCCTCGCCATCCTCAAAATCTGCTCCACCACTGTCCAGAACACCTGAGGAAACACATCAACAGATCCAGGGTCAGTCCTTCATCGTAATTTAATACGTATACTTCATGTATACTTCCTATAATTCTTAATGTATACTTCTATAAAACGTCATAATTTATGTAGTACTGTTACTGTAGTACCTTCTATAATGCTTCACGTATACTTGCTATAATACTTTCTGTAGTACTGTTACTGTAGTACCTTCTATAATACTTCATGTATACTTGCTATAATACTTTCTGTAGTACTGTTACTGTAGTACCTTCTATAATAAATACTTCAATTTGTGCTTTACTGTAATGCTCATAATAGTACTGTTACTGTAGTACCTTCTATAAGTAGCTATTCTGTGCACTATAGTAAAGCACTCTGTAATTGCTGTTGCTGTAGTACCTTCTATAAATAGCTAGTATACTTGCACTGTAATGCACTCCCACTTTTGTGAGTACTGTTATATGTTGCAGCCTTCTATAATGCTTCATGTATACTTGCTATAGCTTACTTTCTGCAGTGCTGTTATAGCTAGTACCTTTCTATAATGCTTCACTGTGTCTTGCTATAATACTTTCATAGTACTGTTACTGTAATTTGCCCTCTATAATACTTCAAATGTACTTGCTATAATGCACTCTGTAGTACTGTTACTGTATAGTACCTTCTATATTGCTTCATGTATACTTGCTATAATGCTTTCTGTAGTACTGTTGCATAGCAGTGCAGCTATGATACTTCATTATACTTACTATATTCTTTCTGTAATTACTGTTGCATGCAGTACCTTCTATAATGCTTCATTATACTTGCTATAATGCTCTGTGGTACCACATTATAGTGCCTTCTATAGTAAGCTACGTATGCTTTGCTATAATACTTTCTGTAGTACTGTGCTGGTACCTTCTATAATCCACTTCACATTATACCTCATAATACTTTCTGCAGCAGTACTGTTGCATAGTACCTTCTATATTGCTTCCAAATGTACTTAACATAATGCTCTGTAGTACTGTTACTGTGATGCAGCTATAGTAGCTAGTATACTTGCTATAATGCTTTCCACATAATAGTACTGTTGCCATGAGTACCTTCTATAATGCTTCGTGATAACGCTATAAATACTTTCTGTAGTACTATTGCGGATACCTTACTGTAATGCTTTGCGATATACTTAGCATATAATACTTTCTGTAGTCCACTGTACTGCAGTACCTTCTATAATACTTCATGTACTTGCTATAAGCCCACTTCACATAGTACTGTTACTGTAGTACCTTCTATAATGCTTCATGTATACTTGCTATAATACTTTCTGAGTACTGTACTGGTACCTTCTATAATACCTTGTAGCACAGTACTGTTAATTCAGTCACTTCCTCGACAGCTGAACGGTTCTCAGGTCCGGTGTTCCGGGTTAGTCCAATCAGACAGGTTCTAATGGTCGTGTAAGCCAGGTTAGTTGCCGGAGCCATGCCGTGCTAACCGGTGTCCCTCGCCCACGATCAGCCCGGTTGGCTCGTTGGCTCTGCGACTAACAGCCACATAAAGCCCAGTGTGTACCGCCTGCTACTTGACACACAGCGCCTGTGTGGCCCGGCCAGACGTGTGTGTCAGGCTTCTCGGCCTCACCTGCTCCGACAGTCGAACACCTCAGAGTCGATCTCCGGGAAACTCGCTCTTCAGAATAATACGTACGTCGCCAGCATTGCACCAGCCCTGGACTCTGCACGGCATGTGCGTCAAAATGCGACAGCGCCGTGAATTCTGAAATGACTTTTGGTATCTGCTGTGATGACGTCAGATAAGAAAGGACTACAAATATTTGACTTTTCTGTTTATATTGATTAGTGATTATTATCATATTGTATTGTATTACTGGTGTGCTTTTATTCCAGAGCTGGTAACCTGCTTCAAAACATACACAAAATTGAATGAATATTTAAAATCTAATAAATGACGCCGCTGAAATCTGAATCTAACCTGTTCATTATAGTTAACATCATTGTTAATGAACGAAAACAATAACTTGATTTATTTATCTCTTTTGTATGCAGTTGATCTTTTTATTACATGAATATCATGATTCTAATAATCCAGATGAGATAGACGATGATGGCTAGAATTTAAAATAAATTAAATTATTAAGGCGTACGTTTTTTCAGACTGTTGTGGCACTTATTCACTGTTGTCTTCACACTAACAGACTTTAGTTTTGTTATTTGAACTATTATAATATTTATGTTTATATAATGTTTTATTTCAGGTTCCACTGCAAACAGGAATGATTTTAATTTTGTTTCTAGTATTGATTGGACAGAACATGAAGAGTGTGAATATCATCATTAATATGATCCATGTTGTATTTATACTGTCAAATACTTTCTGTGGCTCATTGACACACACACACACACACACACAGAGAGAGAGAGAGAGAGAGAGAGAGAGAGAGAGAGGGCAGACAGACGAGCAGACAGACAGACGGAGCAGACAGACAGACAGACAGACAGACAGACAGACAGACAGACAGACAGACAGACAGATAGATGACTTTTTATTCATCCCTGAAAGAGAAATTACCGTCGTTATAGCAATTCAGTATATTTAGCTACAAGTAAGAAATCCAATAGAATAAAATGCTAATAGCCCTATTGATGTTTTTTTGTTACTTATATGTAATATATTAGAATTTAAAGTTTAAATTAAATTTGAATAAACACATAGCGATGACCTGGGAGAATATCCTGATAATGCTATTTATCTCCATGAAGTATACTTGGATATTAGTATTATCATAAATTAATGATTTATTAATGGTCCATAGATAGTTATTAGTTAATGAATTGAAGCCAATAATTATATAATATTAACGTCTACGCCTGTTCCTTTGGCGCCGCTCTGCATGCTCCGCTCTGAGTTTAGGGTGGGAGAGTTAGCCATTGGCACAGAGCTAGCCGGGTGTATGTGGCCTCAGTATTTGCTGGAGTCTGGACAACACCGGACTCCAACAGGTGATCGGAGGCGGCGGCGGCAGCTTTGGCGCACCGTGAATGTGACAGTGGAATATGGCGGTCTGGGACCGGCGGGTCCGGCGCGCGGAGACCGTTCTGGACCGAGCTTTGGACGACCTCGGCCGTGCCGGGTGCCTGAACCTCAGCGGCGGAAGCTGAAGTTTCCCCCGGGCGCCGCCAACTGCGAGCCTGACGGACACCACCAGGGCGGCGGTGAGCCTGAGCCCGAGGCGGACTGGAGTAGCCGGGCGAGTAGCCAGCTGATCGGTTAGTGCGCTTAGAGAGTTTTCACGGAGTTAGCGGCGGAAACGTGAACATCAACTTTAACGGCTTGCGGGAAAGATGGGACGTGCTGCTCGCGAGGAAAACCTTCCAGGGAGCCGGTGTTACCACAAACACAGCGCCCCTCTAAATGATACCCTGTCATTGTTTACTGCCTGCCCAGCCTATTATTATGGTATTAAAACTCGAAGCTCACAGACGGCTTCAAAGCAAACATCTTACACTGGGTCAAAACTCAGGGTAGTTGGGCTTTATAAGTCAGCAGGAAGTTCATTGCCACACAAAGGTAATATCACAAGTTTAGTGCTTGGGGAACTCAAAATAACTTTGAGCTAACGTTATTTCTTAGTTACCACAGTGTGGCGCGGTTAAAATAAACTTTATTTTCCTTTTTTCTTTTTAAACTCGTTTTGAAACATCAAACTGTTGTTTAATGAGTACTATGTGATTTGTGACGGTGTGGATCACTGTGGACGAGCGAAGGGGACACGTAAGCATACTGGGTTACATGTTGTGCTATTACACCTCAAGTTTTGGTTGTTGACGAGTTTGGTTAGCGTAGCAGCTTCTTGAGCTAACCGATGCTAACATTAACCAGACAGCTGGTTATTCGACCGGACCGGACCGGACGTGCTCAGGTTCAGGTGTTCGGGATTTTTATTTGTGTCAGGGTAAAACAACACGTACCTCACTTTGGAGTTATCTGTGACGTCATCTGCCGTTAGTAAAAGGTAGACACACACACGGGTTTGTTTTGTTTCATGTGTGATTCCGCCCACCAAGGCTGACGGCGCGTGCAGAGACAAACGAACGAACCCGAACCATCAAACCAGAACCGTTTGTAGAGG
>CM053982.1:240878-255878 GCA_028641955.1 Protonibea diacanthus | reverse complement strand
CACCTACAGACCACCTGTCTGTGATTAGACATGTCAACTATATCAATGATTAACACCAAGAAGGCAGTCTGGGCCTCATCAGGAGGTCTTCTTACTCATCAGTTATCAGTGATTGGTGTTTTGTGGACTGCCCCCTGCAGGATGTGAGCTGTAATGAGATCCAGACTCTCCCAGCTCAGGTGGGTCAGCTGGAGACTCTCCGAGACCTGAACATCAGGAGGAACCACCTGGTCCGACTGCCTCCAGGTACACATCAGCACACACCCCTTAAAGTCCATGTAAAGTCAAAATAAATATGTGTTTGACTTTGTCAGACTAAAGAAGAAAGTGTTATCAACCACCCAGCCAAATTTGGATGATTAAATATGACGACAAGTTTATGAAATTAGGTGTCAAAACCTGTGTGGACCTGTGGCTCTCTCTCTCTCCACATTCCTGTCACTCACTGTCTCTATCAAAAAAATGTGCGGCGCTCCCAGCAGGGTGAAGGCCTTTATACTGTTGCTAGGGCCGCCGGGTGCTCACCACGGGACGTCATGCCAGTCTCCTTTTAGGACCGCCCACAAAATGCTGGACGGACACTGTTTGAACCTCTAACTCCATATTTCAGTAGTACATCATTCAAATTCATGTGTTTTCAGCAACTATTTTACAACATATTTATTGTTTTGAAAGAAAACATGGAGTTGCCTTTACACAGACTTTAAGATCTTTATAGATAAAACATGTTTGTGTACTTTGTGTAATGGATTACTTGTGTGTGTCCTCAGAGCTGGCTGACCTCCCTCTGGTGCGTCTGGACTTCTCCTGTAACAAAGTGACCTCCATCCCTGTCTGTTACCGACAGCTCACACAGCTTCAGACCATCGTCCTTGACAACAACCCTCTGCAGACCCCACCTGCACAGGTACTGGTACAGGACATGACATAGACATCTGTGTGGAGGCAGCAGTGTGTGTGACTTCCAGCTAAATGTGTGTTTCTCCGTGTGTAGATCTGTATCAAAGGGAAGATCCACATATTCAAGTACCTGAACCTGGAGGCCAGTAAGACGACCCCCGACCTCCCAGACTACGACAGGCGACCTTTGCCCTTCAACTCCTGGTCAGCACACGCCAACATCCTGTTTACATCATCACACATCATCTCATTAGCAGTAATTAGCAACACATTTGATTGATTGTTGACTGACAATAATGTCTGATCTCTGGATTTAACTTGTAGTGCCTGTAATTTTTTTTCCGACTTCCTGTAGCCCCTTCACAATAAAAGCCCTTGTGTGTTTTCAGTGGTGATGAACTGTACCCAGGGCGTCCATATGGAGCGCTGGATTCTGGTTTCAACAGCGTTGATAGCGGAGACAAGAGGTGGTCAGGGAATGAGGTCAGACACACACACACACACAAAGCATGTCCTGTCCTGTTTCCTGTCTGTGTAAGCTCACTTCCTGTCTGTGTTCAGCCCACAGAGGAGCTGTCAGAGCTGTCGCTCAGAGTGGCTGAGATCAGCCGAGACCAGAGACCGCGAGGAGGAGGAGGAGGAGGTCTACTGGCTAACGGCACACGTGAGTTGATCGACGAAGACCTCAGTCTGAACCAATCAGCTGATTTTATTTCTGAGCTGTAAGCGAATCAGAGCTGTCGGTCTGTTCTCCAGATGCTGAGTTGGAGCAGATAGACTTCATAGACAGCTGTGTGGGCGAGGAGGATGAGGAGGAGGGGAGGAGTCGAGGAAGAGGAGGAGGAGATGGAGATGGTACCAGTCTGAGCTCTCAGTTCATGGCCTACATTGAGAGACGCATAACCAGGGAGGTAGGAGCTCCGCCCACCACGAGTCACACCTGTTACTGTCTGACCTGGGGTCAGCTCCATGAGTGCAGTGAGGCAGTGGAGCTGTCCCCTGTTGGACATCACACAGAATGCTGCTTGAACTGAACTGAGTGACTTCCTGTCTGTTTGTTGTGTTCAGGGTTCACCAGTAAAAACCAACTCCACCAGGACAGAAGACACACGGAGACACAACAGGTACACACACACACACACACACACCTAGTGTGATGTAAACACGTTGTCATAGTAACATAACTCTTTTCATCACGCACACTAACGTCCTGTCTGTCTGTCTGTAGGAGTGTGGTTGATGGTGTCACAGCGCCCTCTAGCTCCCAGAGTCAGGTAACATCTCCTGTCTGATAGACACAAGTCAGAAACTACAAATCCCAGCTGTTCACATCTGTCTGTCTCTTTGTGTCTGTCTCTCTGTCTGTCTGTCTGTCTGTCTCTGTCTGTCTGTCCTCAGCGGGGTGGTGGTGTAGAGAGGATGAGGAGGGAGGCTCAGCTCGCCGCTCTGAGGTACGACGAGGAAAGACAGAAGAGCCGATCTCTGCAGAGCTACACCAAGGTACACCAGTTTAAACGCTCACACTCCAGTTTAAACGCTCACACACACTTCAGTTTAAAAGTTCATCTCTGACTGTTGTTTTTCAGCACAAAGCAGCTCTGAGTCCAACAAAATCCAGTCCAGACAGTGAGGTAAGACTCTGACATCACACACACCTGATCCAATTGGATTGACTCATGTTCTGTTGCTCATCCCCAAAACAAACTGGAGCAACAAACAGGAAATGAAGCTGCTTCCTCTGTCCACACATCATGTGACATGTTGTTTGTGTGTTCCATGTTGGAGTCAGCTGACCTGACAGATCCACATCAGTGTGCACTGAGCTGATCCAGGACCAGCAGTCTAAACACATAGCCCTGCCCCTCTCTCTTAGGCCACACCCCTCCATGACCACACCTGTTCACCTCATGTCTGTGTGTCTTTGTTAACGTGTGTGTGTGTGTGTGTGTGTGTGTTCGTGTGTGTTCAGAATGTCTACCCCTCCAGACGCTCCACCCACACAGATGACTCTGCCCTCTTTATGGTAAGCGTTTGGCCCCGCCCCCAGATATCTACTAACTGAGCTAAACAAACAAAGTGATCGTTCAGCGTCACGATCATCGATGACACACCTGACTAATACACTGTTTCCTGTTGCTCCTTTCACAATAAAAGCACACGCCCATGAGTGCAGGATGACATCATCAAGTCACCTGAGGACAGGTGACACCTGAAGATGTCATCACGTCAACAGGAAGGAGAATGTTCACTTCCAGTGTCAGTCTGTAGTTTATATCTGACACAGGAAGTGCTAATGACAAACTACAATGATAAATAAAACATCACATCATTTGAATCTAATTTTAATTAATCCAACAAGAACTTCTCTTCGTCTGTCTGTCTGTCCCTGTGATCAGCTGTCTGTCTGCAGTGCCTCTCACACCATTCATGTTCTGTCCTTCATGTTTCTGTCAATGAAGGACAGACTTCCTGCCTGACTTCTTCGTCTGTAGCTTCATTGGTTCCTCCTGAAAACACAAATATTTAGTCTTCAGTTTAATCAAACAGTAAACAGGGAATGAATCCACACAGTTCTGTAGGTGGTATGTTAGTACACTCAGGTGTGTTCAAGTGTATAACTGTCCTGTGTTGTGTCTCTGCAGGGAGAGGACCGAGCTGCTCTGTCTCCTACAGGTAACACATACATGACTCTCCGCCCTCGTCTCTACTTTCTGTGTTTCTATTTGCTGATTCTGATTTGAGTTTTTTCTTCCAGCCAATCAGTCACCTTCTTACCCCAGCTCAGGGGGCGTAGGCTCCTGCCGGACAGCCAGTCTAAGACCAGAGAGCTTCCTGTTTCGTCTGGGTCAGAAGGAAGAGAAGAGGAAAGGTGAGATGTTCTCAGGTGTTGTCAGCAGTTGTCAAATGTTCTCAGGTGTTGTCAGGTGTTGTCAGGAGTCGTCAGATGTTCTCAGGGCTTCTCAGATGTTCTCAGGTGTTCATGGTTCCACCAAATCTGTGTCCCCTTCAGGTGATGCTGCCGCTGCTCCTCAGAGCCAGGAGGAGCCTCCTTCTTCTCCTCCTCTGGTTGGAGAAGATGCTGAGCTGGTGGAACAGCTGCGAAAGGTTCGTACCTTCAACTAATGAGCTGTTTCCTCATGGTTCTCATGGCTCTGTTAATGATATCATCTCCTCCTGGTCCATCAGAACATCGAGGCTCGTTTGAAGGTGTCGTTGCCTAGCGACCTGGGAGCAGCTTTGACAGACGGGGTGGTGCTCTGTCACCTGGCCAATCACGTGAGACCACGGTCCGTCCCCAGCATCCACGTCCCCTCCCCCGCCGTGGTGAGTGATGACTATGATGATGACGTCACAGGTCACTTGTGTCAGGTCTGATCTTTCTGTCTCTGTTCTGCAGCCTAAACTCACCATGGCCAAATGTCGACGAAACGTGGAGAACTTCCTGGAGGCGTGTCGCAGGATCGGAGTCCCACAGGTAACAAACACACCTGTGCTGATGATTATACTTATCCTGTACGACCTAATGAAAGGAGAGGTCAACGACGTGATGAAACATGTTTGTGGAGCACGTTGGGAGCTAAGCTCTGAGTAAATCTCAGCTCCATAAACAGGAAGTGTACATTGTGACATCACTGTCTGCTCCTCCTCTTGCTCCTCCTCTGCTAACAGCTCTCTTTGTTCTCTTTCATCCTCCACCTTTCATTAACCTCCGTCCTTTGTCTTCTAACTGTGACTCCTCTCCATGTCCATCCCACCTCAAACACTCAGGACAGGCTTTGTTCAGTGGGTGAGGTCCTGGAGGGGAAGGGAGGCGGGGTTTATGGGACAGTTGGTGTGTTGCTGTCCATGGCCCCGCCCCCTGTTAGCCCCTCCCCTCGGGTCCAGCTGGCGGGCTTCGCCCTCTTCTACCTGTCCGTCATGTCGGCACTATGTGCCATCTACGTACACCTGGCACCGCAGGTCTGAACCCGAACACATACGAGGATATCCCAGTATACATCTGTTTTATTTCATTTAGATCAGTGATTAAATAGTTACAATAAAAATTCATCATTTTGATTGTTAAGCACAAAAACTGGAGGCTAGCTTGGTTCTGTACCATGTGTACATGTTCTGCTTCTGTCCCAACCAAGTCCATGTCCATGTGTAAGATAACCCACGTCCACCAGCAGAAGATCAGGACGTGTTCTAACACCTGGATTGTAGACGTGTTGACAGAACAGAAACCAAAAGTGTGAGGAGGAACCATCCAACTGGAAGACCTCCAGAGGAGGCATCCTGATCATATTTGAACCTCTCAACAGGAGCAACAGTTCTTCTCAGAGTTCCTCCAGGATGTCTGACCTCAGTTCAACCCCATCCATCCACAATCTCCTGTTTTGAGTCCTGACCAATAGAGCTCATCCAGGTTCAGGTCTTGGTGGCAGCAGACTAGTAAAGGTTGTACAGACACCTTTCTGTCCAGCAGTGTCCTCCAGCTTCTCCAGGTGGATCCAGGTGTGTCCCCAGATGCCATATGATGTTATCCTTCAGAGTGTCCTGGGTCATCTCTGGGTATATCACTCTGTCCAGCCCTGTCCTCCATTATCACACTGGAAGAAGCATGTTGTTTGTAGGATGGGTTTCTATGGTTACCAGCCAAGAGGATTGGTGTTGGGTAGCTTTTTATTCGATCAGGTTCCAGTGTCATATAAACTCATAACAGCCTTTCAGTGTTTGTAATGTTTTGTACTTATGACGGTGATCCTAAAGTCTGAACTGTCCTACCTGCAGAGGTGTGCACTCGAGTCAAATGACTTGGACCGTGCCACGATTATAGAAAAATCACAATGTCATGACAGTTAATATTCGGATTTAAATGATTGCATGGTGGTTTGTAGCAATGTGCGATATGTCATCATTCATTCCCCAGGGTAAGAACATGTCATCCCACGATAAAAGCGATAAATTCCCATTGATGACGTATATACATGCACGACACACTCACAGCCCAACAGGCATACTGACAAACAGCGCTTTGGTAGACAGACATAGAGTAACAACACAAGAGAGCGAGCGCCAGCCTCGATAAAGCTGTTATTAATCAGAGAAATGAAGTTATTTCCTGAATGTTTCACAGCGGTTACATTTAGCAGGTATAGACATGCCCACAGCAACACACCACCAGCTCCTCTAGCCTTTATTATTATTTTGGTGATAGATTTATAGTCAAAAAGATTAGGCTGAATTGGTGTTTATTCATCATCATTTTTATTGTTACCGTGATAAATACCAGAAATTATCGGGATAAATTTTTTAGTCTGTATCGCCCATCCCTACTGGTTTGTTCAACTTGGTTCGTGTTGGACTGAAACTCAAACAGTCAGAAGATGTGAGACGTGTTGGCCTTGACGTGAGACGTGTTGGACGTGTTGGCCCTGACGTGGACGGGTTGGCCTTGACGTGGACTTGTTGACCTTGACGTGAGACGTGTTGGCCTTGACGTGAGACGTGTTGGCCTTGACGTGAGACTTGTTGGCCTTGACGTGAGATGTGTTGGCCCTGACGTGGACGTGTTGGCCTTGACGTGGACTTGTTGACCTTGCGTGAAACGTGTTGGCCTTGACATGAGACGTGTTGGACGTGTTGGCCCTGACGTGCGGGACATGTTGGCTCGATGTGACTTGTTGACTTGGACATTAGGAGGTGTTGGACTTGTTGGTCGGACATGAGACGGTTGGCCCTGGACGTGGGACGTGTTGGCTGACGTGACTTGTTGACCTGGACGGAAACGTGTTGGACGGGGTTGGCCTTGACGCGAGACCTGTTGGCCCTGAGACTTGGCTGGCCCGACTGAGACTTGCTGGGCCCTGGACGTGAGACTTGTTGGCCTTGACGCGGAGACATGCTGGGCTTGTTGGCCCTGACGTGATCGTGCTGGGCTCTTGGCCCTGACGGACGTGTTGGCCCTGACGCGGACGCAGCTGGCCCTGACGAGACTTGTTGGCCTTGACGTGATAGCTACGCTGGGCATGCTTGGCCCTGACGTGACATGTTGGCTCGACGTGACTTGTTGACCTTGACATGAGACATAGCGGTCCTGACGTGACATGTTGGCCCTGACGTGGGACGTGCTGGCCCTGACGGAGACTTGTTGGCCCTGACGCGGAGACTTTGTTGCCTTGGACATGAGACATGCTGGGCGTGTTGGCCCTGGACGTGACGTGTTGCCCTGACGTGAGACTTGCTGGCTTTGACGCGAGACATGCTGGGCGCGGTTGGCCCTGACGTGACGTGTTGGCCTTGATGTGGACTTGTTGACTTGACATGATGACGCGTTGGCCCTGACGGGACTTGTTGGTCCTGACGCGAGACTTGTTGGCCTTGATGAGACATGCTGGACGCGGTGCTGGTTCTGGACGCGGACGTGTTGGCCTTGACGTGAGACGGTTGGCCCTGACGGAGACGGTTAGCCTTGATACTTGTTGACCTTGACGGAGACATGTTGGACGGTTGGCCCTGACGGGATGTGTTGGCCCTGGACGTGAGACGTGTTAGCTTTGATGTACTTGTTGAACTTGACGTGAGACATGTTGGACGCGGTTATTCTGACGGATGTGTTATTTTGATAAAATTTGTTGACTTGATACACGGTTGGACGCGTTGGCCTTGATGTGGACGTGTTGGCCCTGACGTGAGACTTGTTGGCCCTGACGTGAGACTTGTTGGCCCTGACGTGAGACATGCTGAATGTGTTGGCCCTGACATGGACGTGTTGGCCTTGACGTGAGACATGCTGAACGTGTTGGGTTCTGACGCGGAGACTTGTTGGTTCTGGACGCGGAGACTTGTTGGCCCTGTCAGCGGACGTGTTGGCTTTGACGTGAGACATGCTGGTATGTTGGCTCGGATGCGGACTTGTTGACCTTGACATTAGAGGTGTTGGACTTGTTGGCCTCATACGAGATGTGTTGGCCCTGACGCGGACGTGTTGGTCGGACGTGACTTGTTGACCTTGACGTGAAAACGTGTTGGACGGGGTTGGCCTGGACGCGGAGACTTGTTGCCCTGGAGACTTGCTGGCCCTGACGTGAGACTTGCTGGCCCTGACGTGAGACTTGTTGGCCTCACGGACATGCTGGACGTGGCTGGCCTTGATGGACTTCGTTGACCTGACATGAGACGGTTGGCCCTGACGCGGACGCAGCATTCTGTCGTGGACGGTTGGCCCTGTCAGGACGTGTTGGTTCTGTCGCGGACGCAGTTATTCTGACGAGACGTGCCGGGTCTCTGGACGCGGAGACTTGTTGGCCCTGGACGTGAGACTTGTTGGCCTTGACGGAGACATGCTGGGCGGTTGGCCCTGACGCGGGACGTGTTGGCCTGATGTGGACTTGTTGACCTTGACATGAGACGGTTGGCCCTGACGGGATTACGTTGGCTCTGACGTGAGACTTGCTGGCCCTGACGTGAGACTTGTTGGCCCTGACGTGAGACTTGTTGGCCTTGATGTGAGACATGCTGACATGTTGGTCTCCTGACGTGGACGGTTGGTCTTCGACGGAGACGGTTGGTTCTGACGTGGACATGTTAGCCTTGATGTGTACTTGTTGACCTTTGGACGCGAGACATGTTGGACGTGTTGGCCTTGACGGGATGTTGGCCTTGATGTGGAATTTCTGTTGACCTTGACATGAGACGTGTTGACGTGTTGGCCTGATGTGACGGTTGGCCCTGACGTGAGACTTGTTGGCCCTGACGGGAGACTTGCTGGCCCTGACATGGACGTATACTTGGACGTGAGACATGCTGGAACGTGTTGGCCCTGACGTGAGACTTGTTGGCCTTGGACGGAGACTTGCTGGCCCTGGACGCAGACTGTTGGTTCTGACGCAGACTTGCTGGCCCTGACGCAGAGACATGCTGGACGTGTTGGCTCCCGACGCGAGACTTGTTGGCCCCGACATGGACGGTTGGGCCTTGACGTGACATGCTGACATGTTGGCCTTGACGGAGACGGTTGGCCCTGATGTGGACGTGTTGGCCTTGACGTGACTTGTTGGTCGGACGGGAGACTTGTTGGCCCCGGGACGGAGACTTGCTGGCTCTTTGACGTGAGACATGCTGAACTGCTGGCCCTGACGTGAGACTTGTTGGCCCTGACGTGAGACTGCTGGCCTTGACGTGAGACTGTTGGCCCTGACGCGGAGACTTGCTGGCCCTGTCATGGACGTGGTTGGCCTTGGACGGGAGACATGCTGGACATGTTACCTTGACGCGGGACTTGTTGACCTTGACATTAGAGGTGTTGGACTTGTTGGCCTCGACATGAGATGTGTTGGCCCTGACGTGGACGTGTTGGCCTTGACGTGGACTTGTTGACCTTGACGTGAAACGTGTTGGACGGGTTGGCCTTGACGTGAGACTTGTTGGTCTCTGGAGACTTGCTGGCCCTGACGTGGACTGCTGGCCCTGACGTGAGACTTGTTGGCCTTGACGTGAGACATGCTGGACGTGTTGGCCTTGATGTGGACTTGTTGACCTTGACATGAGACGTGTTGGCCCTGACGTGGACGTTGGCCCTGTCGCGGACGCATATGGCCCTGTCGCGGACGTTGGCCCTGTCGCGGACGTGTTGGCCCTGACGTGAGACGTGGTTGGCTCTGGACGCGAGACTTGGTTGGCCTGACGTGAGACTTGTTGGCCCTGGACGTGAGACTGGCGGCCTTGACGTGGAGACATGCTGGGCGGTTGCCCCTGACGTGACGGTTGGCCTTGATGTGGACTTGTTGACCTTGACATGAGACGGTTGGCCCTGACGCGGGACATGTTGGCTCTGGACGTGAGACTTGCTGGCCCTGACGTGAGACTTGCTGGGCCCTGACGGAGACTTGTTGGCCTTGATGAGACATGCTGACATGTTGGCCCTGACGGGACGTGTTGGCCTTGACGTGAGACGGTTGGCTCTGGACGTGAGACATGTTAGCCTTGGATGTGTACTTGTTGACCTTGACGTGGAGACATGTTGACGGTTGGTCTCCGACGCGGATGTGTTGGCTCGATGTGGACTTGTTGACCTTGACATGAGACGGTTGACGCAGCACTTTGATGGACGCATGGCCCTGATCGCGGAGACTTGTTGGCCCTGACGAGACTTGTTGGTCTGACACGGACGGTTACCTTGACGTGAGGACATGCTGAACGTGTTGGCCCTGACGCGTGAGACTATTGGCCTTGGACGCGGAGACTTGTTGGCCCTGACGCGAGACTTGTTGGCCCTGACGCGGAGACTTGCTGGCCCCGGGACATGCGGACGGTTGGCCTTGATGTGAGACATGCTGGACGCGGTTGGCCCTGACGTGAGACTGTTGGCCCCGACAGGACGCAGTTGGCCTTGACGCAGATATGCGACATGTTGGCCTTGACGTGAGACGTGTTGGCCCTGATGTGGACGTGTTGGCCTTGACGTGGACTTGTTGGCCTTGACGTGAGACTTGTTGGCTCTGACGTGAGACGTGTTGGCCTTGACGTGAGACTTGTTGGCCCTGACATGGACGTGTTGGCCTTGACGTGAGACATGCTGAACGTGTTGGCCCTGACATGGACGCAGTTGGCCTTGACGGAGACATGCTGAACGCGGTTGGCCCCGACGCGAGACTTGTTGGCCTTGACGCGGAGACTTGTTGGCCCCGAGACTTGTTGGCCCTGACATGGACGCAGTTGGTCTTGATGTGAGACATGCTGGACATGTTGGCCCTGGACGTGAGACGGTTGGCCTTGACGTGAGACTCCGTTAGCCCCCTGACATGGACGTGTTGGTCTTGACGCGGAGACATGCTGGACATGTTGGCCTTGACGCGAGACATGCTGGACATGTTGGCCTTGGACTGAGACGTGTTGGCTCTGGATGTGACGTGGTTGGCCTTGACGTGGACTTGTTGGCCTTGACGTGAGACTTGTTGGCTCTGACGTGAGACATGTTGGCCCTGACATGAGACGTGTTGGCCCTGACATGGACATGTTGGCTTTGATGTGGACGTGTTGGCCCTGACATGGACATGTTGGCTTTGATGTGGACGTGTTGGCCCTGACGTGGATGTGTTGGCCTTGACGTGGATGTGTTGGCCTTGACGTGAGACGTGTTGGACGTGTTGGCCTTGACGTGGACATGTTAGCTTTGAGGCCTCAGGTGAAGTTCAAACTTGACAATCCCACAAAGGCCTGAAGCTTGTTTCCTGCCTGTTGAAGCTCCGCCCCCTGTGCCTTAAGATTGGCTGCCTGTCTGAGTGTGTTTTTTAATGTGGTCCAGAACCCCGACCCGGCCTCTATGGATGCTCCATGGGTCAGAAACCTGCCTTGCTGTCTGAACACGTGCACCAAAAATCAGTGTTTTCCACTTGTAGTCTTCCTCTCTCTGTTTGAGCAGCACAGCTGACGCCATGAACAGTGGAACCCTTCAGTATCAGGTCGGGGTTACCTTTGATTCACCTGTTTAGCCAGTCAAAACCTTTCCATGGTCTCTGGTTCTGCTTTTGTTTCTGCTTTTCGAGATCAAGTTCATGGATCGAAATTTGGACTCTGGTGGTACTGAACCCAAGTTCAGGTACTTTGAGGGCTTAGTCATTAGACCCACAATTCATGCAGGACATTGAAGAGTCTCGGAGGAGGACACGCTGACAGGAAGTAGAAACATGTTTGTGATAAAGGCTTTAAAACATACGTGAACAATGTGAGACCTCGTCTCATGGAAACCTGGAAGATTTACAGATTGTATGTCATCAGAAGAAAAAAGACGTGCGGTAACATGATCAAGTCGTCTGGTTTTAGTTCAGATTGTAGCTGCAGCAGTCTGAAGACTTTCAGTGCATCACATCACTGCTAGCAAAAGGCTAAACTTGTAGGCTAAGCTAGGTGTAGGTTAAGCCAACAGGCACGTGTCTTCATCCTGTTCCTTGATTATTGAATGTTAAAGCCTTCTTTCTATGAGGCATGCTGCTGATAGCAGGAAGGAGTTTATGATGGATGACAGACAGTAAAGCTGATTTATATTTCTGCATTACGGTTTATGTTGTACCTACAGCACCTACGCATCTCCAGGGTCACGGCGTAGATGATGATTGTGATCACAGTACGGACCTTCAAAGTAGCTGACGGTGTCTGTGGAGACACTTTGAGGAGGTTCGCTGGACGTATATATCTGAAGCACAAGAAGAACCTCGTACCAAAGACTGCCGAGGTTCTTACCCTGTATGTTCAGGTTCTGACCCAGTTTATCATGTTGTCTAACAAACCTGTGACCGGCCTTGAGTTTTGTCCCTCGATGGCACTTGTTTTTTATGAAATGATGATGATGATGATGATGATGATGATGATGATGTTTTCTAACAGACTGTGCTTCGCTCTGCTTTTCCTTCAAACATTAATAAATAAAATAAAACACCTCGACTCACCGCGTCTGTAAAACTTCAGTCATCGCAAGAACACACTCACCTGGTGAAGAGGTTCAAGACTAATGTGTTTAAACTGGTTTTAATAATTCATTTTAAAACTTGAGTCAACATGACGACATGTTTGTTGCGATGAAAACACAGATCTTAAGTCCGGTCCACTTCCTGAGCTTTTTGACATCATGGTCACCATCACGGACATGTTATGTGTTTTATGTTCTATCAGTGTTGGTTAAAAACCTTGTAAGTGGACCTTGAGTTTCTGCTCTTTCACTCAGTCCTGTTCTTCATCTTTTCGCTCCCTCATCAGTTCATTTTGTCATGTTGAGTTCATGTTTTATTCTTTCTGTTGCCATGGTTACTGTTGATTTATTCATTACTTTAAGTTGCCATCCGTTGACCCGCCTTTCCGTTGTGTTTTCTTTTGTCCCCGCTGTATGTCTTCTTCTGTGGTGTCCGTCTCTGTAGAGTCAGTTGTGTCTTCCTCTGCACATCCTGGAGGAGCGAGGGCTCCCCCAGGTTGCTGGGACCGTCAGCGCCCTGCTCGACCTGGCCCCGCCCAGACACCCTATCACCACGACAACAACGACCCCACCTGGACCCTCCTTCAACATGTAGACAACACGGCCACCATCGCATGCGCTCAGTCTGCCTCCTGTGACGCTCCCTTGGGTTTGATTCAGAGTGCTGAGGTGGAGGAGCTGCAGCAGGTGGAGAACGGATAAGAACTGAAAACTGATCCAGAACCAAACAGAACTAGTCTGGATCTGATGGAGACTCAAACACTGATGATCTGAACAGAGAGACAACAGAACCGTCAGACTGTAGCTCAAAGTATCAACGGGCGAGTCGTTCTGTTAGCGGGCCAGTCGTCTTGTTAGAAACCGTTAAGAGTCCTAGAGTCCTACAAACGTAATATTTATTTTATTTTAGTCTTTGACAGTTTCAGATCTTTATTCAGTAACTTATTCTCATAATCTAGTGTTCAGCTGACAAAGCTAACCGCTAATATTAGCTAACTTTGGAGCTGCAGTCAGTTTGAACCTTTGAGGGACATTATTGACGTTTGATTTTATTTATTTATAATTCACTAAACGTTCTGAGATAGACACAAAATAAAACTCTGAAAACTAAATTATATAAGTAGAAAAACAAAGTTAATTTCATTAAAGCACCTGAGTGAACACATATTGATAACAAGCTCATGTAGCTAAATGCCAACAGCTCTTTACAAGTGTAAAATTCATGTGTATTGTCATCATTAATGTCGGTTTGATAAAGTTGGTTCAAATATCACTCTGCTAATGCTTACAAAGCTAACATAAATGTACAGTAGACCTTTTTTTTATAACACTAATGTAGCTTGCTGCTAATGGCAGCTAATACTGACGTAGTTGGTTTGGAGAAAAGAGATTTAGCTAACAGAGTTAGCTAATCCAGTTGGTTTGGAGCTGAAGCAAATGTTATGAAGCTAGTTGGTTTGTAAATTAAAGAAACACACTACGATAATTCTAAACAACAGCTAATATGTTGAACTGGTTTCACATTTTAATAGCTAGTATTTGGCTAATCCAGTCCAACTAATGTTCCACATTAGCTTTTGTTATAATGCTATTGTAGCATCTTTCTAATGTTAACATGGGTAAAGTAAAGGTTATATCAGTGCTGAGAATCACTAACTGTAACAAACATTGCTGTACAGTAAATGCTAATGTTAGCTAACGGTATGAACCCAGAAGCTAACACAGCTAGCTCTAATGTTAAACACTAAACTCGGCTGTTTAAAGTTGAAGCAAACGCAGCTGAGTGCTAATGTTAGCTCACACGTTGCCGTGCTAACGTTAGCTCACAGGTCTTCAGTCTTTGGTCTCAGTCAGATCCAAACTTTCACTTTAAGACTTAACAAGCTTATTTTCTTTCCTGTGTTCTGATTGGACGTCAGTCTGGACTTCTTTGGTGAAGAGGAAGTTCTGCCAAACTCTGAACTCTGACTACTTCTTCAGTTTCATGGCGACAGACAACGCCTCGTCTCTTTTTATCCTTGTGTTTTCTTCTGATTGGACAAGCTGATGGGCTCTGATTGGACGGATGTCACCACCTGGTCAGGACCTTCATCACATTAAACTGCTGAGTTATTCAGATGAATTAAGCAGTTGATTACAAAATAAAACACAGCTTTTATTGTGAAAATCACAGTTTGTACTTCAGCTCTTCGTCTGATTGGAAGATGACGAACAGGTGGTGACGAGCTCCTCAAGCTTTCTGTTACAGTCTGGGGCATGTGTTTTAGTCTGTATGTTTGTTTTATATATATATATATATATATATATATATATATATATATATATATATGGAACCGGTTGCCATGACGACACGCCGAGCATCACACAGACACAGATGGGGAAGGCCTGCAGAGGATTTTATTCTGAAAATCTCCCAACTCACTTCCTCCAAAGAACAAAACGTTTAAAAAAACATTTAGACATCATGTGACCTGAAATCTGATCTTCATATTTCAGTGTTTTCAAACATCGCTGATGATGTCACACCATCAGCTGTGTCCTCAGCAGACAGACAGGTCATGTGACAGACAGGTCATGTGATCATGTGGATTTAAAGGACATTCCACCATGTGTTGATGTACAGCCTGTCTCAGACAGGCAGACAGGTTGTT
>CM053982.1:47321-240346 GCA_028641955.1 Protonibea diacanthus | reverse complement strand
GACTTGTTGGCCCTGACGTGAGACTTGTTGGCCCTGACATGGACGTGTTGGCCTTGATGTGAGACATGCTGGACATGTTGGCCCTGACGTGAGACGTGTTGGCCTTGACGTGAGACTTGTTGGCCCTGACATGGACGTGTTGGCCTTGACGTGAGACATGCTGGACATGTTGGCCTTGACGTGAGACATGCTGGACATGTTGGCCTTGACGTGAGACGTGTTGGCCCTGATGTGGACGTGTTGGCCTTGACGTGGACTTGTTGGCCTTGACGTGAGACTTGTTGGCTCTGACGTGAGACATGTTGGCCCTGACATGAGACGTGTTGGCCCTGACATGGACATGTTGGCTTTGATGTGGACGTGTTGGCCCTGACATGGACATGTTGGCTTTGATGTGGACGTGTTGGCCCTGACGTGGATGTGTTGGCCTTGACGTGGATGTGTTGGCCTTGACGTGAGACGTGTTGGACGTGTTGGCCTTGACGTGGACATGTTAGCTTTGAGGCCTCAGGTGAAGTTCAAACTTGACAATCCCACAAAGGCCTGAAGCTTGTTTCCTGCCTGTTGAAGCTCCGCCCCCTGTGCCTTAAGATTGGCTGCCTGTCTGAGTGTGTTTTTTAATGTGGTCCAGAACCCCGACCCGGCCTCTATGGATGCTCCATGGGTCAGAAACCTGCCTTGCTGTCTGAACACGTGCACCAAAAATCAGTGTTTTCCACTTGTAGTCTTCCTCTCTCTGTTTGAGCAGCACAGCTGACGCCATGAACAGTGGAACCCTTCAGTATCAGGTCGGGGTTACCTTTGATTCACCTGTTTAGCCAGTCAAAACCTTTCCATGGTCTCTGGTTCTGCTTTTGTTTCTGCTTTTCGAGATCAAGTTCATGGATCGAAATTTGGACTCTGGTGGTACTGAACCCAAGTTCAGGTACTTTGAGGGCTTAGTCATTAGACCCACAATTCATGCAGGACATTGAAGAGTCTCGGAGGAGGACACGCTGACAGGAAGTAGAAACATGTTTGTGATAAAGGCTTTAAAACATACGTGAACAATGTGAGACCTCGTCTCATGGAAACCTGGAAGATTTACAGATTGTATGTCATCAGAAGAAAAAAGACGTGCGGTAACATGATCAAGTCGTCTGGTTTTAGTTCAGATTGTAGCTGCAGCAGTCTGAAGACTTTCAGTGCATCACATCACTGCTAGCAAAAGGCTAAACTTGTAGGCTAAGCTAGGTGTAGGTTAAGCCAACAGGCACGTGTCTTCATCCTGTTCCTTGATTATTGAATGTTAAAGCCTTCTTTCTATGAGGCATGCTGCTGATAGCAGGAAGGAGTTTATGATGGATGACAGACAGTAAAGCTGATTTATATTTCTGCATTACGGTTTATGTTGTACCTACAGCACCTACGCATCTCCAGGGTCACGGCGTAGATGATGATTGTGATCACAGTACGGACCTTCAAAGTAGCTGACGGTGTCTGTGGAGACACTTTGAGGAGGTTCGCTGGACGTATATATCTGAAGCACAAGAAGAACCTCGTACCAAAGACTGCCGAGGTTCTTACCCTGTATGTTCAGGTTCTGACCCAGTTTATCATGTTGTCTAACAAACCTGTGACCGGCCTTGAGTTTTGTCCCTCGATGGCACTTGTTTTTTATGAAATGATGATGATGATGATGATGATGATGATGATGATGTTTTCTAACAGACTGTGCTTCGCTCTGCTTTTCCTTCAAACATTAATAAATAAAATAAAACACCTCGACTCACCGCGTCTGTAAAACTTCAGTCATCGCAAGAACACACTCACCTGGTGAAGAGGTTCAAGACTAATGTGTTTAAACTGGTTTTAATAATTCATTTTAAAACTTGAGTCAACATGACGACATGTTTGTTGCGATGAAAACACAGATCTTAAGTCCGGTCCACTTCCTGAGCTTTTTGACATCATGGTCACCATCACGGACATGTTATGTGTTTTATGTTCTATCAGTGTTGGTTAAAAACCTTGTAAGTGGACCTTGAGTTTCTGCTCTTTCACTCAGTCCTGTTCTTCATCTTTTCGCTCCCTCATCAGTTCATTTTGTCATGTTGAGTTCATGTTTTATTCTTTCTGTTGCCATGGTTACTGTTGATTTATTCATTACTTTAAGTTGCCATCCGTTGACCCGCCTTTCCGTTGTGTTTTCTTTTGTCCCCGCTGTATGTCTTCTTCTGTGGTGTCCGTCTCTGTAGAGTCAGTTGTGTCTTCCTCTGCACATCCTGGAGGAGCGAGGGCTCCCCCAGGTTGCTGGGACCGTCAGCGCCCTGCTCGACCTGGCCCCGCCCAGACACCCTATCACCACGACAACAACGACCCCACCTGGACCCTCCTTCAACATGTAGACAACACGGCCACCATCGCATGCGCTCAGTCTGCCTCCTGTGACGCTCCCTTGGGTTTGATTCAGAGTGCTGAGGTGGAGGAGCTGCAGCAGGTGGAGAACGGATAAGAACTGAAAACTGATCCAGAACCAAACAGAACTAGTCTGGATCTGATGGAGACTCAAACACTGATGATCTGAACAGAGAGACAACAGAACCGTCAGACTGTAGCTCAAAGTATCAACGGGCGAGTCGTTCTGTTAGCGGGCCAGTCGTCTTGTTAGAAACCGTTAAGAGTCCTAGAGTCCTACAAACGTAATATTTATTTTATTTTAGTCTTTGACAGTTTCAGATCTTTATTCAGTAACTTATTCTCATAATCTAGTGTTCAGCTGACAAAGCTAACCGCTAATATTAGCTAACTTTGGAGCTGCAGTCAGTTTGAACCTTTGAGGGACATTATTGACGTTTGATTTTATTTATTTATAATTCACTAAACGTTCTGAGATAGACACAAAATAAAACTCTGAAAACTAAATTATATAAGTAGAAAAACAAAGTTAATTTCATTAAAGCACCTGAGTGAACACATATTGATAACAAGCTCATGTAGCTAAATGCCAACAGCTCTTTACAAGTGTAAAATTCATGTGTATTGTCATCATTAATGTCGGTTTGATAAAGTTGGTTCAAATATCACTCTGCTAATGCTTACAAAGCTAACATAAATGTACAGTAGACCTTTTTTTTATAACACTAATGTAGCTTGCTGCTAATGGCAGCTAATACTGACGTAGTTGGTTTGGAGAAAAGAGATTTAGCTAACAGAGTTAGCTAATCCAGTTGGTTTGGAGCTGAAGCAAATGTTATGAAGCTAGTTGGTTTGTAAATTAAAGAAACACACTACGATAATTCTAAACAACAGCTAATATGTTGAACTGGTTTCACATTTTAATAGCTAGTATTTGGCTAATCCAGTCCAACTAATGTTCCACATTAGCTTTTGTTATAATGCTATTGTAGCATCTTTCTAATGTTAACATGGGTAAAGTAAAGGTTATATCAGTGCTGAGAATCACTAACTGTAACAAACATTGCTGTACAGTAAATGCTAATGTTAGCTAACGGTATGAACCCAGAAGCTAACACAGCTAGCTCTAATGTTAAACACTAAACTCGGCTGTTTAAAGTTGAAGCAAACGCAGCTGAGTGCTAATGTTAGCTCACACGTTGCCGTGCTAACGTTAGCTCACAGGTCTTCAGTCTTTGGTCTCAGTCAGATCCAAACTTTCACTTTAAGACTTAACAAGCTTATTTTCTTTCCTGTGTTCTGATTGGACGTCAGTCTGGACTTCTTTGGTGAAGAGGAAGTTCTGCCAAACTCTGAACTCTGACTACTTCTTCAGTTTCATGGCGACAGACAACGCCTCGTCTCTTTTTATCCTTGTGTTTTCTTCTGATTGGACAAGCTGATGGGCTCTGATTGGACGGATGTCACCACCTGGTCAGGACCTTCATCACATTAAACTGCTGAGTTATTCAGATGAATTAAGCAGTTGATTACAAAATAAAACACAGCTTTTATTGTGAAAATCACAGTTTGTACTTCAGCTCTTCGTCTGATTGGAAGATGACGAACAGGTGGTGACGAGCTCCTCAAGCTTTCTGTTACAGTCTGGGGCATGTGTTTTAGTCTGTATGTTTGTTTTTTATATATATATATATATATATATATATATATATATATATATATATGGAACCGGTTGCCATGACGACACGCCGAGCATCACACAGACACAGATGGGGAAGGCCTGCAGAGGATTTTATTCTGAAAATCTCCCAACTCACTTCCTCCAAAGAACAAAACGTTTAAAAAAACATTTAGACATCATGTGACCTGAAATCTGATCTTCATATTTCAGTGTTTTCAAACATCGCTGATGATGTCACACCATCAGCTGTGTCCTCAGCAGACAGACAGGTCATGTGACAGACAGGTCATGTGATCATGTGGATTTAAAGGACATTCCACCATGTGTTGATGTACAGCCTGTCTCAGACAGGCAGACAGGTTGTTTGTTGAAGTTGGTGTTGAACGTGTAAAAATCGATTTGAAGCTGTAAAAAAATTAAAATTGATAAATAAATATTTTAATTTGATGTCAAACACCTAGACTGAACTGTGACACATACACACTTAATCAAGAATATTAATATGTAGCTCCTTATATGGACATACAGCAGTACACTGATCAGATGGCCGGAGGTTGTGTGTGTGTGTGTGTGTGTGTGTGAGTGTGAGTGAGTGAGCTTCGTCCACAGTAGGAGCCTCACTGGAGACTTACAGATGCTCTCTGTGTTTTTAATCATCAGAACAGTTTTAACAACGACACAAAACAGTTAGCTTATCAACAGATTGTAAAAACACTAAAACTAATTCAACACAAACCTTTTAACTAACAGTTCATTTTGTTCAATGTAAATTTGACAGGATTTAATCATGTTATCATTTTACAAAAACAAAGATAAAAACATTGAATTACTTTCAAGTTTCGATCGATCAAACAAACATTTAAATGAATCAGAATTTGTAAATACTTCGTTTAAATTTAAATTAAATAAAAATAAATTATTTTCGCTCAGGCAGTCCGCCATTTTGTTCCGGCGCTCCGCGGACACCTCTGTTTACAATAATTTCCCAGCATTCCTTGCGCACTTCCTTTCCCTCCATCTTCCTTTCACGGTGAAGGTAAGTGCGCGCCAACATATCCGAAAACTGTCAAATATCTCCGGTACCGGCTTACCTGTCTGTCTCATACACACACACACTGCACCGGCACTCTGTCCGCCGCTGCCCGGACACCGTGAGCCGGTCAGCGGGGCCGTGATGGCGGAGATTCAGGGTGGATGGAGCGGCTAACAGTCCGGAGCTCAACCCGGAGTGAGGTGCTCACAGCGGGGCTTAGTCAGGCTGAAGACCCGCTGTGAGCGAGGCTGTACCGTGGGGGAGCGGCCACATGTCGGCCCGTTCACACCGGCTCTCCCGGTGCTGGTTCTGATCCGGGTTAAAGTGGGACCGGCGTCCGCGAGCCGAGCTAACGTTAGCATGTTAGCACGGGTGCATCTCATGTGTTTGTGTTGATGTTACAGAACAAAGCGTGACCGGATTATTCAGAGACAAAGCTGCGTCCGCACATGTTAACACAGGCTAATGTTAATGAGCTTCATGTTCATGAGCTGCGTGTGTTTCAGGTGGACTCACCTGGATAACAGCAAAGATGCCTGGAAGGTAAAAATACACACACACACAGAGTTCCTGAGTGAGCTGCAGGTCTGTGTTCTGGTTCTGATCTGGTTCTGGTCCACAGACTCTGGAGTAAGGCCATCTTCACAGGATACAAGCGCGGGCTGAGGAACCAGCGTGAACACACGGCGCTGCTGAAGCTCGAAGGATGCTACACCCGAGACGAGGTCGACTTCTACCTCGGCAAACGCTGCGCCTATGTCTACAAGGCCAAGAAGTAAGACATGCAGAGGAGAGACGGGTCAGAGAGTCAGGTGCTGACTGCTAGACAGGAGGACACACCTGAGCAGACAGCCAATCAGAGAGCTCTGTTTAATGTTAGCATCTGTAAGCTTAGCTGTAAACTCCAATGCATTGTCACTGAACTGTCAGTGAACGCACCTGGAGTCCCATCAGTGGTCAGTGAATTCATCATTAGATAACGATGCTTTCACATGATTACCTGCCAGGACAAACAGGAAATGAGCTGCAGGTGTTAACGATGTGAGTAGCTGTCAGGTTGTAATGAATCAAGAAGGTTGTTTACACACACTCTCTCTTCATGATATCTGGTTAACTTCACTCTGATCATCATTCTCTTGACTGATTGGTCCATAGAGCTGTCAATCGATCAATCGATCAATGGGTTGTTGTTGATCCCCACAGAGCGCACAGTGTTCAGAGAACGAGCATGACAGACTGTTTAATGTTAACGTGAGATTATCACATGTCAGTCTACATGTGTCACTGTCAGCAAACTCACCTGAACTCTGGAGATGGGTCAAATATTAGAGCACCTTTGACACACTGATCAGAATGAAGTGAACAAAGACACTTCATGATGTCAGAGACAAACAGCTGACAGAAAACAGATCAAAGCAAAGTGTTTGTTTACTCAGCTGCTGCTAACTGCTGTCTGCAGGAGGAGCGTGGGTTCATATGTAAAATGACATTTTAACATTAAAGGGTTGAATTATGAAAGAAATTATTTATGGTCAGGACTGAAGCTGTTCAAAAGATTACAGGTGAACACACACACACACACACACACACACACACACACACACCCCTGTGGACTCGTCCTGCACAGTGATTCATCATATGTGAAGCAGGCTGTCGTCTGTTTTCAGGTGACACAGCAACACACATGTTGATTTAACATGTAACAGGAAATCAGGCAGACCTTTCGGAATAAAACTCCCCGTGGAGATCAAACAGAATCAGGTCTGATCTGGACCTGAGGCTGTCACCACCCCTCTGTGCACCCCTGTGTAGTAAGGTGTAATAATCTAGCGCTCCTCTCTCTCTCCTTCAGGAACACGGTGACTCCGGGCGGTAAACCCAATAAGACCCGGGTCATCTGGGGAAAAGTGACCCGGGCCCACGGCAGCAGCGGGATGGTCCGAGCCAAGTTCAGCAGCAACCTGCCCGCCAAGGCCATCGGACACCGGGTCAGAGTGGTGAGTGTCGGGGCAGAACCAGGTCAGAGTGAGGTGTGTTAGGGCAGATCCTGGTCAGAAGCAGAACCCTGCAGGTGGTTCATAATTTTACTTTGAAGTGTTTTATTGTGGCGGTGTGTAACTTCCTGTGTCCTGTTCCAGATGCTGTACCCGTCTCGAGTGTGAAGAATTAGCTGATGTTTGTACAGAAACAATAAACCTGATACATCAGAGCCACCTGTGTCTGTCATGTCATCATTAACATGTTGAACAGCTGATTGATGAGTCATTATTCAGTGATGTCAGCAGTATGAAGGCAGAGCTAACTGACTGTAAACTAACTAGCATACAGATGCAAACACATCTTTCATCTGTTACCGACATCTGAGTACAGACACATGACTGCAGACACGAGTACAGACACATGACTGCTGACAGACACTTGAGTATAGACACAGGACTGCAGATACAGACACATGACTGCAGACACAGACACGAGTACTGACACTTGAGTACAGACACAGACACATGCAGACAGACATTTGAGTACAGACAGACACATGCAGACAGACATGACTGCAGACAGACACTTGAGTGCAGACAGACACTTGAGGACAGACACATGACTGCAGACAGACACATGAATGCAGACACGACTGCAGACACACTTGAGTACAGATACAGACACGAGTACAGACACATGACTGCTGACACACATGACTGCAGACAGACACTTGAGTACAGACACAGACACATGACTGCTGACACATGACTGCTGACACACATGACTGCAGACAGACACGAGTACAGACACATGAGTACAGACACGTGACTGCAGACACAGACACGAGTACAGACACATGACTGCAGACACAGACACATGAGTACAGACAGACACATTACTGCAGACACATGACTGCAGACACAGACATGAGTACAGACACATGACTGCAGACACAGACACATGAGTACAGACAGACACATGACTGCAGACACAGACACGAGTACAGACACATGACTGCAGACACAGACACATGAGGACAGACACATGAGTACAGACACATGACTGCTGACACACATGACTGCAGACACAGACACATGAGTACAGACACGAGTACAGACACATGAGTACAGACACATGACTGCAGACACAGACACGAGTACAGACACATGAGTACAGACACATGACTGCAGACACAGACACATGAGTACAGACAGACACATGACTGCAGACACATGACTGCAGACACAGACACATGAGTACAGACACATGACTGCAGACCAGACACATGAGTACAGACAGACACATGAGTACAGACACATGACTGCAGACACAGACACATGAGTACAGACAGACACATGAGTACAGACACATGAGTACAGACATGAGTACAGACACATGACTGCAGACCAGACACATGAGTACAGACAGACACATGAGTACAGACACATGACTGTAGACACAGACACATGAGTACAGACAGACACATGAGTACAGACTTTTACATCCAGGATGTTATAAAACAACCAGTGACGTCACCACACGGTCTCCTCAGTGATCAGCTGTTTGTGTGAGCCTGTAAGTCTTAACTCAGGGCAGAAACATCACACACACTGACGTCACTACAGCGGGCTGGGGGGGGGGGGGGGGTTCTGTCGTCACAGCGGACTCTGTTTCCCATAATGCCCCGCGCCTATGCTCTGCTGCTGAGTCTAAGCTGCACGAGCTGTTTACCTCTATCCGCGGACCTGAAGGAGGATAGGCACGAGCGAGCACAGACAGAGAGGTGAGAGACAGACAGGTAAGGCACAGACAGACAGACAGGTGACCGTCTCACCATCAGCTGATCTCTATTTTTGTTTTTGGACTCATTTCCGGTGTGATGCTCAGAGCGCGAGGACACTTTGTTTTATAACAAGCACACAGGCTTTTATTCTGAAGGGCTCTGCTTTTATTGTGACAGCGCAGTACTCGTAGTATTTTAATAATAAGTACTCATGTGTTTAAGTGTTTAAAGTACTGACGTGTTGTACTGCGTGAAGTAATACTGCAGTACTTGTTTGTAGTATTACTACAGAGACTGCAATACTTCAGCTCTCTTCACAGTATTTATATTTGTCTCATGTAGTTCGGTGTGTAGTGAAATACTTCATGTGTGCAGTATAAATACTTTGTGTGTGTAAAAGTACTGCAGCACAGTGTTCAATATTCATGTAGTATTAGATCAGATTATACTTTATTTATCCCACAGTGGGAAATTCAGTTATTACAGCAGAAGAAAAAGTGTAATATAGTGTATATACACTATATATATATATTTACTTATGTATATATGTGTGTATGTATATACACTACAGATGTAAAATAAAAAAGGCAGACACAGTGAACAGACAGAAGTTCCTTCAGAGTATAATAAACAAACAAACAGCAGACAGTGTGCAGACGAGCAGAACGAGTACTAAAAGTAAAGATATGATATAAATAATACTGCACAGTCATTTGAATGGAAGTATACATCCAGACAAAAAATAAAATAAATATAAAGCTGTGGTGAGTAGTGGTAATTGAAAGTACACCATGATCAGGTGGTGCAGGTGGTGCAGGTGTTGTGTTGGATGAAGGACCTGCTGAGCCTCTCCTTCTTACACCGTGGGTGTAGCAGTCTGCAGCTGAAGGAGCTGCTCAGGGACCCACAGTGTCATGTAGGGGTGAGAGGTGTTGTCCATGATGGAGGTCAGCTGAGCTAACATCCTCCTCTCCTCCACCTCCTCTGTGGAGTCCAGAGGACAGTCCAGGACAGAGCTCGCTCTCCTGATCAGTCTGAGTCTGCTCCTGTCCGTGCTGCCCCCTCTCCAGCAGACCACAGCATAAAGATGGCTGAGGCCACCACAGAGTCATAGAAAGTCCTGAGGAGAGCCCTGCACACTCTGAAGGACCTCAGTCTGCTCAGCAGGTGGAGGCCACTCTGGCCCTTCTTGTAGAGAGCATGGCTGTTGCCAGTCAGTATCAGTATTCTCATAGTACGTATATTATTTCTTTGCAGTATAAATACTGTGGGCTCATATTACTGCAGTATATATATATAATACTGTCTGTCTTCCTGTCTCAGCTTCCTGTTTCAGTGCGAGGTCAGAGGTCAGAGGTCACATGTTGTCTGATAGAAGATGAGAGATCATGACTGTGGATGGAACGATCCACAGGGATCAGAGGTCAGCTGGCACCATGAGGACCAGAACCAGGTGAGGACCTCCATGAACTCCATAATACTCGAGTACTGCTCAGCCTCAATCAAATGGTCAGAGATCATAATTCCTCTGACGACCTCGTGGAGGGTCCAGGCCTGAGGCTGGAACACAGCTTCAATCATGAATAATGAATTAATGTAATTTATTCATCAGATCAGACGAACGTGATGCTGCAGCCTTTGTTTACATCATGAGGCCCCGCCTCCTGCTCATGCTCAGGACAGTCCGGCCCTCTGATTGGCTGAGGACAATCCAGCCCTCTGGTTGGCTAAGGTCATGTGAATGTGTGTGAGCATCAGGAGGCAGCAAACGTGACCTCTGCACGTGCTCAGTAAGAGCTCTGCTGCTGGAGGAATCTGAGCATGCTCACATACATACACACACGCACACACTCTGCTCATTTAACCATCAGAGGAAAGGTGTATCACCCTGTAGGTAACTATGGCAACCGGCCTGATGCTCGAGGCTCAGTGAGCTGATTGGAGGAGAGCCGCTCTTCTTCATGAATATTAATGAGGAATCAATCAGACGAGATTCACTCTTCCAGGTTTAGTTACTTCACATGAGACAGAAAATGTCAGAAAGTCAAGTACTTTTACTCTAAGTACTTTATACTTATCTGAATAATTACTTCCAGTGTGTGTGTGTGTGTGTGTATGTGTGTGTCAGGATGCATTGTGTGTGTGTGAGAACAGATTATCTGGTTGCCATGGTGAAGTGCTGGAGGAGGGCGGAGCTAAAGACACAAACAGGAAGAAGAAAACAGGTGGACACAATGACAGGTAATGTGTGTGTGTGTGTGTGTGTGTGTGTGTGTGTGTGTCCATGTCCACAGAAGAGAAGAGCAGAGAAGAAGAGATACTTTATTAATCCCTCAACAGGGAAGTTCTTTCTTCACTCAGTTTTATTTACATGCATTTAAAACACACACACACACAGTACAAAGGCACATAGACATGCAAACAGAGTGATGGGCAGCCCCCCTGAGAAGCGCCCTGCGAGCAGTTGGGGGGTTCGGTGCCTTGCTCAAGGGCGTGTGTGTGTCCTCAGGAGTATGTGTGTGTGTGTGTGTGTCCTCAGGTGTGTGTGTGTGTCCTCAAGTGTGTGTGTTGGTCCTCAGGTGTGTGTGTCCTCAGGTGTGTGTCCTCAGGTGTGTATGTGTGTGTCCTCAGGTGTGAGTGTGTGACCTCAGGTGTGTGTGTGTGACCTCAGGTGTGTGTGTGTCCTCAGGTGTGTGTGTGTCCTCAGGTGTGTGTGTGTGTGTCCTCAGGTGTGTGTGTGTGTGTCCTCAGGTGTGTGTGTGTGTGTGTGTGTCCTCAGGTGTGGTCATCCAGTCGACAGTGCAGGTCTCTTCTCCTTCATGACGTTTCATTGGCTGACTCCTCTGGCCATACACGCCCAGAGGAAAGGACAGCTCCTATTGGACGACATCTGGCACGTGTCACCGCGGGATGGTTGCCATGCCAACAGCCTGAGGTAGGAGGAGCTAATAAAAGACAGATGTGGACTGTTCTGGACTGTAGCCACCTTAATGTTCTGTTTCTGGTTCTGATCCGTCCTCAGGCTGGCATCTCTGTGGGAGAACGAGCAGAGGGCAAAGGGCAGCAACGCCTCCTTGTGTTCGGTAGTCTGGTCTTTCTGTCGGACTCGACTCCTTCTCTCCATTCTCTGCCTGACCGTCACTCAGCTGGCAGGGTTCAGTGGACCGGTGAGTCCAGAACCAGTAGGTAGAACCGGGTTAGACCAGTAAGACCATCAGTATAACCAGTCCCCTTCCCCTCCAGGCGTTCGTGGTGAAGCGTCTCTTGGAGTACACTGAGCAGGAGCAGTCTGACCTGGGTTATGGGCTGCTGCTGGTTCTGGGTCTGCTGACCACAGAGCTGGTCCGGTCCTGGTCTCTGGCTCTGACCTGGGCCCTGAACTACAGGACGGGATCCAGACTGAGAGGAGCCATCCTCAGCCTCGCTTTCCGGAAGATCCTGAAGCTCCGCAGCGTCCGGGACAAGTCCATGGGACAGGTACAACGTTTACTCACAACGCTCATGACATAGGCAAGCTTAAACCTGTCTGTGTCACACCTGTCTCTCACCTGTCTGTCTCTCTGTCAGTTGGTCAACATGTGTTCCAGTGACGGACAGAGGATGTTCGAGGCAGCAGCAGTGGGCAGCCTTTTAGCAGGGGGCCCCCTGGTGGCCATCCTCGGCGTCGCCTACAATCTGTTCATTCTGGGACCAACGTCTTTGCTGGGGTCAGCCGTCTTCATCCTCTTCTACCCAACCATGGTCAGAATCCGTTCAGAACCTGTTCAGCTAACAGTTAATTCAATTCAATTTAATTCAGTTTCATTAAACTGATCATGTGTATTGATCATTGTTGACTGATCATTGATTGGTCGTTGGTCAGATGTTCAGCTCGAGGCTGACGGCGTTCTTCAGGCGGAGGGGCGTGGCCATCACCGACAGACGGGTCCAGAAGATGAACGAGATCCTGAACTCCATCAAGTTCATCAAGATGAACGCGTGGGTCAAAGCCTTCGCCAACGACGTCCACAGTACGTACTCACCTGAGCGCACTCACCTTGTCGCCGTGGTACCCGAGATTAACAGCGACTGTCTCCTATCAGGAATCCGGGACGAGGAGCGGAGGATCCTGGAGCTGACAGGTTACTGTCAGAGCATCACCGTGGGCGTGGCTCCTGTCGTCGTCGTCATTGCCAGCGTGGCAACATTCTCTGCCCACATGTTGTTAGGATACAACCTGACAGCAGCTCAGGTACCAAACTACCAGTGGACCCTCAGATCACCTGTCGGCTTACTGGCTAACCCTGCCACCTGTCTGTCTGTCTCTGCAGGCCTTCACTGTGGTGACGGTGTTCAACGCCATGACCTTCGCCCTGAAGGTCACACCGTTCTCTGTCAAATCTCTGTCTGAGGCATCGGTGGCTGTGGACCGGTTCAAGGTGCGACCCTGAACCTCCTTCAGTCCCTCTGAGCGGTGAATGGACAGACATGGTTCAGGTTGGTCTGGTTTGTCCTCTGTCTCTTCTCAGAGTCTCTTCTTGTTGCCGGAGGTTGACAACGTCCGTGCATTGCCTGGCGACCCTGAGGTCGCCGTGGAGGTGTGTGGCGCCAGTCTTGCATGGGAGGGGGGTGGACAGAGCACTCAGCCCAGTCCACGAGTCCGAACATCCACCAGACAGCAACAGAGAGACAAGTAAACTCAATTATCTGTGTCTATGTTAAACTATGTTGATGCTGCACTGACCGGTGATCTATGGTTTGTTGCAGAGTCCTTCAGGAGGACCAGGGGACCGGGTCCCTGCTACCAGGACAAGGAGAGGTGGCCTCGAGTCAAGAGGAGGAAGAGGGCGAGGATGAGGCCTGTCCTCCCCTCCTGTCCGTCCCCCCTGTGTCCCAAAGACTTCAGAGCACCCTGCACCTCATCAACCTGACGGTCCAACAGGTCAGTCCATCAACCAGGTCTAACTCAGATCCAACTCAGGACCAAATCAGGTCCACATCAGGTCCACATACTGTGGCATACATAATTGTCTGTCTGTCTGTCTCTCTGTCTGTCTGTCTCTGTCTGTCTATCTGTCTGTCTCTGTCTGTCTGTCTGTCTGTCTGTCTGTCTGTCTCTGTCTGTCTGTCTGTCTGTCTGTCTGTCTGTCTGTCTGTCTGTCTGTCTGTCTGTCTGTCTGTCTGTCTGTCTCTCTGTCTGTCTGTCTCTGTCTGTCTGTCTCTCTGTCTGTCTGTCTCTCTGTCTGTCTGTCTCTGTCTGTCTGTCTCTCTGTCTGTCTGTCTCTCTGTCTGTCTGTCTCTGTTTGTCTGTCTCTCTGTCTGCCTCACTCTGTCTCTCTGTCCAGGGGAAGTTGCTCGGCGTCTGTGGAAGTGTCGGTTGTGGAAAAACCTCCCTGATCTCGGCCATCTTGGGACAGGTGACGTTAAACACAAACATTGCCTCCCAAAGAATCGTTACTTTATTGTGATGGTGGGTTTGTGTGTCTCTGTGGGCAGTCGCCTACTCGTAGGGTCTCCAAGGCAGATTAGTTCCAGTGAAGGGATCACGCTAGGACAGACCTGCCCTGGATAAGAGGAAGGAAATAGATTTATTATTAATTGTTGATTATTGATTATTGATTGGTGTATCGGTATGTTAACAGATGACTCTGTTGGAGGGCAGTGTGGCCGTCAGAGGAAGACTCGCCTACGTAGCTCAACAGGCCTGGATCCTAAACGCAACACTGAGAGACAACATCCTGTTTGGACAAGAGTACGAGGAGGACAGGTGAGAGGAGGACAGATTAGAGGGAGACAGGTGAGAAGAGGAAAGGTGAGAGGGGGACAGGTGCGAGCGGGACAGGTGAGAGGGGGACAGGTGAGAGGAGGAAAAGTGAGAAGGGGACAGATTAGAGGAGGACAGGTGAGAGGAGGAAAGGTGAGAGGGAGACAGGTAAGAGGAGGACAGGAGAGAGAGAGAGACAAGTGAGAGGAGGACAGATTTGAGGGAGACAGATGAGAGGAGGACAAATTAGAGGGAGACAGGTGAGAGAGAGACAAGTGAGAGGGAGACAGATGAGAGGAGGACAGGTGAGAGGGAGAGAGGTGAGAGGAGGACAGATTAAAGGGAGACAGGTGAGAGGGAGACAGGTGAGAGACAAGTGAGAGGCAGACAGATGAGAGGAGGACAGGTGAGAGAGAGATAAATGAGAGGGAGACAGGTGAGAGGAGGACAGGTGAGAGAAGGACAGGTGAGAGGAGGACAGATGAGAGGAGGACAGATGAGAGGGAGAGAGGTGAGAGGAGGACAGATTAGAGGGAGACAGGTGAGAGGGAGACAGATGAGAGGGGGACAGATGAGAGGAGGACAGGTGAGAGGGGGACAGGTGAGAAGAGGACAAGTGAGAGGGAGGCAGGTGAGAGGGGGACAGGTGAGAAGAGGACAGATGAGAGGGAGACAAGTGAGAGGGAGACAGATGAGAGGAGGACAGATTAGAGGGAGACAAGTGAGAGAGAGACAAGTGAGACGGAGGCAGGTGAGAGGAGGACAGGTAAGAGGAGGACAGATGAGGTGGAGATGGGTGAGAGAGAGACAGGTGAGAGAGAGACAGGGGAGAGGAGGACAAATGAGAGGGAGACAGGTGAGAGGGGGACAGGTGAGTGGAGGACAGATTTGAGGGAGAAAGATGAGAGGAGGACAGATTAGAGGGAGACAGGTGAGAGAGAGACAAGTGAGAGGGAGACAGATGAGAGGGGGACAGGTGAGGGAGAAATAAATGAGAGGGAGACAGGTGAGAGGGGGACAAGTGAGAGGAGAACAGGTGAGAGGAGGACACCTGTTGTGGACGTCCTGCAGCTAACCCATGTGTCTGTCTGTCTGTCTCTCAGGTATCAGTCTGTCCTCAGTGCCTGTTGTCTCAGACCGGACCTCTCCCTGCTGCCCAGCGCTGACCTCACAGAGGTGACATCACTTCCTATTATACTTGCTGCTGTGGCTGTTAATTTGTCAGTTGATGACATCATCACAATGACATCATCATGTGTTTATGTTTGTGTCCTATCAGATAGGCGACCGTGGCGCTAACCTAAGTGGTGGTCAGCGTCAGCGAATCAGCTTGGCCCGTGCTCTGTACAGCAAGCGGGACGTTTATGTCCTGGATGACCCGCTCAGCGCCCTCGACACCCACGTGGCCAATCACGTGTTCCGTAATGCCATCAGGAAGCAACTTCGCCACAAGACCGTCATCTTCGTCACCCACCAGCTGCAGGTACACCTCCACCTGACCGACAGGTAGGGCAGGAAGCAACAGTCGCCATGGAGATGACCTGTCTGTCTGTGTGTGCAGTACCTGGTGGACTGTGATGATGTCATCCTGATGAGGGAGGGGTCTATCATGGAGCGTGGTAACCATGACGACCTGATGAGACTCAACAAAGACTACGCATCCATGTTTAACCACTTCCAGCTAGGAGAAACACCATATATAGAGGTACCTGTCTGTCTGTCTGTTACCTGTCTCTCTGTACCTGTCTGTCTGTCATTACCTGTCTCTCTGTACCTGTATCTGTCTGTCAGGCTCCCAGCAGCAGGTCTGGAGGTTCTCAGAGAAGGTCAGCAGCAGTTAAATCAGGATCAATGAAGAAGAACAGACGGGTCATCAAAGAGCATGGTAACACTAAACTCCACAACACCTCCTGTCTTCTTCTATTTGACAGACACTTAACTCTTCTTCTGTGGTTTTTCTCTGTATTTGGTCATGTGACATTAAAGGGGAGGAGCATACATGTGGGGGCGTGGCCTGGCCTGTGTTCCAGCTCTACATGGTGGCTTGTGGTGGCTCCGCCTCCTGCCTGCTCATCCTGGTTCTGTTCGTCTTCAATGTGGGAAGCTCTGCATTCTGCCAGTGGTGGCTTAGCTACTGGATCAACCAGGGCAGCGGGGTCAGATCCTTCCTCCTCTTCATCACCACCTCTTTATCATCACCTCCTACTGACACCTCCTCGTTGTCTCTTCTGTCCCTCTCCTTCCAGAATACTACGGTACCTTACGGCAACAGCTCGACTGTGAGCGCCAGCATTAAGGACAATCCCATGATGCAACACTATGCGGCAGTGTACGCCTCCTCCATGTGTGTCATGCTCCTCTTCAAACTCCTCAGGGGCGTCGCCTTCGTCAAGGTCAGAGGTCAAACAAGCAGGTTGTAATAGGTGCAAGCTGCACCTGTGGAGGTGATCCATAGACCCTGAGACCTATATCACCTCCACAGGTGAGGAGGTCCTTTGGTTCAGATCTCCATGTTGGAAACGAGGTCCCTCTTGTTGGTTTGTGTTCTGGTGTCAGTCTTATGTTGCTCTCATGTCTGGTCGGTCTCTGTGGTGCTGATCCTGGTTTGCTCATGTCCTTCAGGGAACTCTTCGAGCCTCCTCAAAGCTCCACGACATGTTGTTCCACAAGATCCTCCGCTGCCCTATGAAGTTCTTTGACACAACACCCACAGCACGAATCCTCAACCGCTTCTCCAAAGACATGGACGAAGGTAAAGGACTGGACTACATCAGTAAATGACGGACTCGTGGAACCTTTAGTGATAACTTTTTACATGTGTCCCACCAGTCGACACTCGGCTGCCCTTCCAGTCGGAGATGTTAATCCAGAACATGATCCTGGTCTTCTTCTGCCTCAGCGTCATCAGCTGTGTTTTCCCATGGTTCCTGGTGGCGGTGGGTCCTCTGGTGTTGCTGTTCGCAGCTCTCCACAGTGTCTCCAGGGTCTTCATCCGGGAGCTGAAGCGCCTGGACAACGTAACAATGTCCCCCTTCATGTCCCACATCACCTCCAGCATCCACGGCCTGACAACACTGCAGGCCTATGACCGGGGACACGACTTCCTCAACAGGTCAGTTAAAGGGGGTATCCTGGAATAACTCAGGATACCCTGATCCAGCACCTGACCCATGTGTTATTTTCAGGTACCAGGTTCTGCTGGACCGGAACCAGGCTCCGTTCTACCTGTTCAGCTGTGCGATGCGCTGGCTGGCGGTGCGTCTGGACATCATTAGCGTGGCTCTGATCAGCCTCACAGCTCTGATGATGGTCCTGATGCACGGGCAGATCCCCCCCGCCTACGCCGGCCTCGCCATCTCCTACGCTGTCCAGGTAAGTCAAAGGTCTCCTGTTGGTCCTGGTGAACATGAGGCCCAAACACCTCAACACTGAACCTGTCTGTGCCTCCCTCAGTTAACAGGACTGTTCCAGTTCACCGTCCGTCTGGCTTCTGAGACTGAAGCCCGATTTACCTCTGTGGAGAGGATCCATCACTATATCCAGGTACAGTTGTTTTCTAGGAACAACTGACCCTGATCAGGCTTCAGGGACCTGCTCAGGGAGGTGTCTGACCCTGCAGACCACCGTAATACTGACCTAGATCCAAACAAATTCAAAGTTCATGCCCCTCCGGCTGACTAGTCCCTGCGGGGGGAGCTGGTGGACATGAGGTATCAGGAGAACGAGAACCTCCCTTTAGTTCTCAACAAGATCTCCTGAACCATCCAGACAGGACAGGGTTCTGGGTACCTACAGGTCATAGGGTTGACTAATGTAGACCCGTGGTCATCCTCTGAGTGCTTGTTGTTTGTTTGAAATCTCAGTCTCAGCTTAAGACTCTGGGGGTCCTGAGGGTTGTGAAATTCTTGAGGGTCTTCAGATGGTGTCCAGGACTCAACGTTAACTCGCTAACAGTTGTTTGTATGGTGATGTTAGCTTGTTTCAGATAAGAAAAGAAGATACAAGTAAACATATGGTTTTTGGGTGTTATGGGTAATGCTGTCTGTCTCACAGTCCCTGTCCCAGGAGGCCCCTGCCCGGGTCGAAGGCCGTGCCCCTCCAGCCGACTGGCCCCAGCACGGGGAGCTGGTGTTCAGGGAGGTGGACATGAGGTACCAGGAGAACCTCCCTCTGGTTCTCAACAAGATCTCCTGCACCATCCGGCCCAAAGAGAAGGTCGGGATTGTTGGCAGGACTGGATCAGGTAGGATGTGGTTCTGGGTCTCTAAAAGTCATAGGTTTGACCTGTGTGGTCACCCTGTCTGTCTAACTGTCTGTCTGCAGGGAAGTCGTCTCTGGGCGTGGTCTTGTTCAGGTTGGTGGAGCGCTGTGGAGGCTCCATCCTGATCGATGGCATTGACATCAACGACATTGGACTGGCCGACCTCCGCAGCAAGCTGTCGATCATGCCACAGGACCCAGTCCTGTTCAGTGGAACTGTCAGGTAGGAACACCTGATGATGATCTGGTGAAGTTTGTTGAATGTTTGTGGCAGCACCTTCACCTTTGTATCTGTTTTAGGTCCAATCTGGACCCCTTTAACAGGTACAACGAGGACCAGATCTGGGATGCTCTGGAAAGGAGTCACATGAAAGAGTGTGTGAGTACAAACAGTCCACAGTCCACCCCCCGTACCTCCAACTGTCCGTTCCACCTGCTCACTGACTTCCTGTCCGTCCGGCAGGTGTCCCAGCTGCCTCTGAAGCTCGACTCGGAGGTGGTGGAGAATGGAGACAACTTCTCAGTGGGAGAGAGACAGCTACTGTGTGTCGCCAGAGCTCTACTGAGACAGTGCAAGGTGAGATAGACAGGCAAGTAGGTCCTTTGACCCCGCCCCCCTCGAGTTCTGTCATCTGATTGGCGGGTTTGGGTCTCTCAGGTGCTGATCCTTGATGAAGCGACAGCAGCCATGGATGCAGAGACGGACGCCCTGATCCAGGAGACCATCCGGAGCTCGTTTCAGGATTGCACCACCCTAACCATTGCTCATCGCCTCCACACTGTCCTTGCCTCGGACCGCATTATGGTGCTCAACCAGGGACAGGTACTGAACCACACCTGTGTCCACAAAGTACTTCAGAGTCCTACAGCACATATTTCAGCTTCAGTCAACATGAACCTGCAGGCACTTCATCATAAAGTCCTGAACAACATCTGACACGTATAAACCCCATCGTCTGCATACAGAGAAATGTCATCTTCGTATGTCCCGGCCCTTATCACTCTGTGCTCCAATCACATTTGCGCAACCTCAGTCCTCCTTTCTTGTACTTCCTGCACGATTAACTGATTATTGATCTGATTGGTTCAGGTTGTGGAGTTTGACGAGCCGTCCAAGCTGCTGGCCAATGAGAACTCTCGGCTGTGTTCCATGCTGGCTGCCGTGGAAACCAAGATCTCTGTCCGAGGATGATGAAGATGAAGGACAGTTTGTTTGAGGTCTGACTGATCTGAAGGTGCTGTATCTGTACTGTTATTGATGAATCAGCTGATCTCTGATCAGACCAGCTGTCAGCACCTGGCTGAGGGTCAGGTGGTCACATGTTCATTCTCGTCTGTGTGTGTGTGTGTGTGTGTGTATGTTTCTAACAGCCTTACATGATGACATCATAACTGCCTTGTTAGAAAATAAAGTTACTAAAGTTTAATAAAGAAATTAAGTTTATTTAAGTACAAACAGCTGACTGTGAACATCATGGTTATTAACTGAGCCTGGTTCTGGTGGTTCTGATGGTCCTGATCCAGAGTTTGTCTGATGGTTTAATTATTAATGTTTAATTAAAGTGAATGAATCAGTTTTCTGTGTCAGTGCTACTTTAAATGTTTTTATTAATTTTTTTGTTTTATTTTGAAAATATCTTGCACTCTGATTGGATCTTTATTATAGTCGTTAATATTAATAAGTTTCTTTGTCTTTACAGCTCAGAGCCTTCACTAACAATCTGTTTGTTTTAATTATGTCTTTGTAATTAGACACATATTAAAATATAAATAAATGTTTTCTGCTTCATTTTGTTGTTTCTCTATTCAGTGTTTAGCTACAGGCTAACAAGCTAATTCATCTACATAAATGGTTAGCTAGCTAATAAGTTAGCATGTTGTCATAGAACCACTAATGAGCTCATCTAAAAATGCTAGTGCTAACAAGCTAGTTGACTGATGTTTGAGCCAGTGTTGCAGCATTTCTAAATGACAAGCTGACTGATGTGTTCACAACAACAACCAACAAAAAGAATAAAAACAGACATAAAGATCATTTCATATATTTTATATCATATAATTATTACATTATTTAGATATACAGTATGTGTTACATCAGTTTGTGTCTGAAATACTAAAAAATAAAGTTATAAGCTCTGTTTTTGTCTCATCATCATATTTTATATGTTCTAACACACTGATATAAAAGCAATCAATCATGTATGTAATCAAAAAAAATATTTAAATATATTTAAATATAATTTTTAAATGTTAACACGTGATGTAATTTATATCATCATATAGATTTTTGGATCTACATTTTGGATCTTCAAGCATCTCATTTAAAAACATTCAATAACTTTTAATGTTAATAATTTGTCAGTAATTTAATTTATTAATACATGATTAATTACATTTTTTTCACAGTTTGAATATTTAAAAGCTATAATATAGACCGGCCATATACACTTGGTCCAAAATGTTTCGGCTGTTTCCGGCTGTTTCCGGTACTTCCCGGCTTTTCTCTGCTCCGCAGCGCCCCCCTCCGGCCTGCACAAAGTTTTTCCCGCTGTTGTTACTTCCTGTTTTGTCCGGAGGAGCAGCGCCTCCTCCTCTGTGTCCTCCCGGTCCTCCTCTGTGTCCTCCCGGTCCTCGTCTGTGTGTCCTCGGTCTGCTCCTCCACGGAGCTCCGCTCTCTTCACCTCCTCAGCTCCTCCTTCATCACACCGACACACAGACCTCCACGAGCTAACACTCACCGGGACGAGCTACATTCAGAACCCGAGACAGGGAGCAGAGAGCCGAGCTGAGTTCACTGGAGAGCCGGTGTTGGTTCTGATCTGGCGGTCCGGTCCAGATGGATTTCACATAGACTGTCCTCTTCAGGTTATCTCTGTGTGCTAATGCTAATTACACTGTGTGCTAATTAGCCTGTTAGCTCCTGTTTGTTAAAGGGAAGCTAAAGCTGCTAGCCTCGGCTAACCCGGGTCTAAACCGGGTCTAACTGTAGTTAAAGTGAGTTTAAATGGACCGAGCCGGGCTGTAAAGGTTCAGATACAGTTAGTGAGTGTTTGAATGTAGTTTGCTGTGTATTTACAAAGCGGGTTAAATTCTAAAACCGGGTCTGAATGTGGACTAAGTCTGGGCTAACGTCAGTCCTGTGTTAGACCAGGTTTACAGGGGTTGTGTGCTCGGTCCAGAGGCAGGTAGACCGGGTCAGAGCTCAGATCCGGATCACAAGTGTCCTTATAGGTGGACTAGATCTGGTCATTCTTTAAACAAGGTTCTGCATGTGGGCAAGTTTTAGTCCAGATTAAGACCTGGCCTAAGTTCAGTCCTGGCGGACTAGTCCTGGTTTGGTCCTTTGTGTTTGGTTGTGGTTCTTGATGTGGTCTGGCCCAGCTCACATCAAGGGGTGACGGTCTTGTTTAACTGTGTTTTTAATGTAGTCAGTCCTGGTTCTGGTTTTGTGGTTTTGGTTGATGCAGTTAGTTCAGGTCTAGGTGGGTCCAGCTCGTGATGGCGGAGCTCCACCAGACTCCCACCTCTCTGTGCTGCTGCCGTAAGTCCCTGCCAGCATCAGGGGCCTGGTGCGTTGGGGACTCGGGCCGGCCCTCGACGAGCCCGGGTCCTGGGTCTCCACGGTGCCCCCTGGTGGACGTAGCGTCGGCGTCAAACTTCTGCTGCTTCCAGCTGCGTCACTTCCACCTGGACCTGCGGCTGAATTTTGCCGTGAAGGAGATGAGCGGTTGGCTCGTCCTGGACCTGATCCCGGTCCAGCCAGGAGTCCAGACGCTGGTTCTGGACTCCCACCCCTCTCTCCTGATCCACTCCATAGACTGTAAGGTTCCCGGGTCCGGACAGGAGGAGCCAGTCTCACTCACGTATCGGGTCGACCCGTTCACGGACTACGGCTCCTCGCTGAACATCAGCCTGCCGACAGCCGTCGTCAAACCTGGCCGACTGATCCAGATCACGGTCCGGTACACCACGACGGACGGCCCGGCGGTAAGCAGACAGGACGCTGTGAGCCCAGCTGATGATGATGATGATGATGATGATAATGATGATGATGATGATGATGATGATGATGACTTCCTGCCTCGTAGATCTGGTGGTTGGACTCTGAGCTCACCTGTGGTCAGTCCCGTCCTCTTGTCTTCACTCAGGGTCACTCCGTCTGTAACCGCTCCTTCTTTCCGTGCTTCGACACTCCAGCTGTCAAGAGCACGTACACGGCAACCATTAGGGTGAGTCCTGACCACTGACCTCTAACCCACGGCCCAGAGAGAAACCTCAAACATCACGTCGTCTTCTTCACCTGCAGGTTCCGGATGGTGTCACAGTTCTGATGAGTGCGTCTCGGAGCTCATACTCCAAACAGGACCGGGTGTTCCAGTTCTCCATGGAGTTTCCTGTACCGTCCTACCTGGTGGCGTTGGTGGCTGGAGATCTGCAGCACGTGGATGTTGGCCCACGGTCAGAATCCTGTCCTGGATTTTGTTCTGGTTCTGGTTCTTCTTGGTTCTCTGGACCCCTCTTTGTGTTTTACCGCCTCTTGAGTCTGACTTCTTCTTCTGTCCAGGAGTCGTGTGTGGGCAGAACCTTGTCTGTTGTCCTGTGCGGTGAAGAAGCTAGGGGGCAGCGTGGAGCGCTGGCTGGGCATGGCTGAGGAGCTGTTTGGACCATACCTGTGGGGCAGGTGAGTCCCAGTGTAACCATTAAAAAAAAAAAACATCAGGTAGCATACACGAGCAAGTCGTAACCGCCAGGCCGACCCTCAGGTGTGACATCGTCTTCCTGCCCCCCTCCTTCCCCATCGTTGCCATGGAGAACCCCTGCCTCACCTTCATCATCGCCTCCATCCTGGAGAGCAGTGAGTTCCTGCTGATCGACGTCATCCACGAGATCGCCCACGGCTGGTTTGGCAACGCCGTCACCAACGCCACCTGGGAGGAGATGTGGCTGAGCGAGGGACTGGCCACGTACGCCCAGCGCCGCATCACCACTGAGGCTTACGGTACTACTACTGTTACTACTACTACTGCGACTGAGGCCTACAGTATAACCAGTACTACTGCTACTGTTACTGCTACTACTACTACTGGGACTAAGGCAATCAATACAACCAGTACCACTGCTACTGTTACTGCTACTACTACTACTACTGCGACTGAGGCAATCAATACTACTGCTACTGTTACTGCTATTACTGCTACTACTACTGCGACTGAGGCAATCAATACTACTGCTACTGTTACTGCTATTACTGCTACTACTACTGCGACTGAGGCCTATGATACTGCTACTGTTACTGCTACTACTACTGCGACTGAGGCCTACGATACTGCTACTGTTACTGCTACTACTACTGCGACTGAGGCCTACGGTATGACCAGTACAACTGCTACTAGTACTACAGCCACTACTACTACTTAGATGACGATGACAACAACTACAACTAATTTTGCTACTACTGAGGACTGTAACTTTGCTGTAGTTCGCAGTAGTTTGGAGTTCTTCACAGTAGGTACAACCAGTACTACTGCTATTGCCACTACTACTACTGCTGCTGCGACTGAGGCCTATGGTACAACCAGTACTACTGCTACTAGTGCTACTACAGCCACTACTACTACTACTACTACTACTACTTAGATGACGAGTACTACAACAACTACAACTAATATTGCTACTACTGAGGACTGTTGTAAGTTTGCTGTAGTTCGCAGTAGTTTGGAGTAGTTTGGAGTTCTTCACAGTAGGTCAGTGTAGTTTGGAGTAGTTTGCAGTAGTTCGTAGTAGTTTGATCGTCGTCCAATCAGACGTCATGATGTTCTAAACATGGGCTGCAGTACCTGCATTAGCTGCTAGATGTCAGTGTTACTCATGTTTGTCCACACACACACACACACACACACACACACACACACACACACACACACACACACACACACACACACACACACTGCTGCCATGAAAACACAAACAGGATTAGGTGTGCTAACTTTGCCCTCCTCCATGTCTGCAGGTGAAGCATTCACCTGTCTGGAAACTGCCGTTCGTTTGGATGCCCTCCACAGACAGCTGCGTCTCCTTGGGGACAACAACCCTGTGAGCAAACTGCAGGTCAAGTTTGAGCCAGGTAACACACACACGCGCTCACACATGCTCAGGTGTGACTCACATCTGACCTGTGAGTGAACATGTGACCTGGTCTCTGTCTCCAGGTGTGAACCCCAGCTGTTTGATGAACCTGTTCACCTACGAGAAGGGCTTCTGCTTCGTGGCATACCTGTCCAAGGTGTGCGGAGACGTGAGGCGCTTTGACTGTTTCCTGAGGGTCAGCACACACACGCGCAAACGTATGCACACACAGACACACACGTACACATGTATACAGCGTGTTGATGTTTATGTGTTTTCAGGATTACATCTCAGAGTTTAAGTTTAAGAGCGTCATTGCTCAGGACCTCATCGACTACTTCCTGAACTATTTCCCCGACCTGAGGGACGCTGCTGTGGCCCAGAGAGAAGGTGAGGAGGCGTTCAGCTCACCTGCGGGTCGTTAAGGTCACCTTCGGGTTGTTTAGCATTTGGTTATTCTAATACTATCTTTTTGTATATTTGCGTTTGACATGTGAATGTGTCTGACTGAGACTGTGACATCACTTCCTGTCAGGTCTGGAGTTTGAGCGCTGGTTGAGTGGATGTGGACCTCCTCTGTATGAGCCCGACCTGTCAGCAGGGGGCGCTCTGACTCGGCCCGTTCAGGATCTGTGTGAGCTGTGGAGGAGTAGCGAGGTCCCGGACCTGCAGACCGTATCCGCCTTCGACCTGTCGGCCTGGAGCACGTTCCAGATTGTCCTGTTCCTGGACCGCATGCTGGACCTGGCGGCGCTACCACACGGTACACTACAGAACTACAGTATTACTGATCCTACACATATTACTGCTGATAGTACTGGTACTAATATCTGTGTGTCTCCAGACGTGATGGCCGGTCTGTCCTCGTCTTACTCGTCGCTCTTTGATGGTCTGAACGCCGAGGTCCAGATCCGCTGGCTCCAGCTTGTGGTCCGGAACAGTTTCTACCCCGAGCTGCCGCGAGTCCGCGCCTTCCTCCACAAACATGTAAGTAACATGAAGGTGCAGTGTGATGTCACAGTGTGACACGTCGGTTAACTCCTCCCTCTCCGCAGACGTCCAGGATGTACACAGTGCCGCTGTACGACGACCTGGTTGCCGGGGTGATGAAGTGCGTCGCCGTGGAGATCTTCAACCAGACGCAGCGCCGCCTCCACCCAAACCTCAGACGGACATTACAGCAGATCCTGTTCCAGACCAGCGCCGCCCAGGCCAATCAGAACGGGCCGCCTCTATCCATCGTGCCCCCCTCCCCCTCCCCCTCCCCACAGCCACAGCCTGCCACTATGACAACCGCCTCTGCCGCCGGGACAACCTCTGCCATCGCTCTACGGGACGTCAACGTGTCGGCGTGAAAGTGGGAGGAGCATGGTGGCTTGGGACTGATGATGTAAACTGTCTCCATGGTGACAGGCCTGCAGATGCCGACCTCTGAACTCTGTGATAGACTACAGGAAGAGGGCGGGAGTTCTGCTCTCCCATGTTCATGTGATGAATCATGTGACTGTCCTTATGACATCAGCTGACCCTGAGATGGCTCCTCTGATTTTTATTCCTCAGTGCAATTTAAGAGAAAACTTGAAAAAGACATTGGTCATTGATCATCGATCATCATCGATCATTGATTATTGATTGTCGGGATGATTCAACACATTTTGAGGCTCATTTCTGCTTGAAAAGTTTGTTTGGATTTTTATTAGAGAATTTTTCAGTCAAACTAATAATTCATATCTGGTCTTTTATTCTGAAGGTCAGCCTTTTATTGTGGAAGTTACACAGGAAACACAGGAAACAGCGTGAAGTCAGCTGACTCAGACTTCCTGTTCCTGTCAGAAATGAGCCTCATGATGAGAAATCCGCCTGCAGCATCTGAGGCCGCTGACACACCAGGTATGACGCACAGGTGTGTTTGATGCGTTCACTGTCTCACGTCAAACTAACTGCTGCTTTAATGGTGTGTTGAGACGTTGCTGACTTGGCCTCGTTGATCAATCCTAAAGTCTACCTCCTGATTCTGAACCTGCAGACGTCACATGACACAAACCAGCTCACTTCACCTGTGGCCTTTGTGCTGCGTTCACTGCAGCTGGGAGCTGAGAGCTTTCAGTTCATCATCCCATTTTAATGTTTTTACTTCAATCAGCAGCAATAAAACGTTTGATTTTTGTTTTAGGAACAACAAACCATGCAAAGCTGAAACGTCCCACAGTCTTCAGCTGTCAGTGAACGCCTCCTCATAAAGTTTTATTGAATGTTTGAAATAAAAAAAAAATGAAACAATCAAGTGTTTTTATTTAAATTTATTTATTGAGCCGTAAGGACCTGCTCCAGGCCTCTTTAAGGAGGAATCTTTAAGGTGATTCCAGGAGCTCCAGGTTTTTTTAAAGGGATTCCAGACCTCTTTAAGGAGCTCCCTGAGGACCTCCAGAGGGTCTAGTGTCCAAACTTTTTTTAAAGAGGGCAGATTTGAAGATGCCCGGGGGCCAGTACAACATTTAAAAATGAAAAACAATAAAAACTACAAACAAATGTTCTCTAATAATTTTGTTTTCATTGTCACAATCATCTTTTTTTAAACGACAAGGTCACCGAATCTAATCAGACGTGAACTGATCTGACAGCAGTTCTTGTTTCTTTCACATGTGGAGTCAGATCACAGAATAAACTGTATGAACACGTTAAACTGAATGAAGCTGATACAATTCTGAAGCTCATGTTCATTTTAAACATGACTTATGATGAGTGATGCAAAGTCTGTGAACACTTCAGGTCAACACGTTTCACTCTGTGTCTGCTCTGTAACAAACACATCTACAGATATATAACAGCAGCAGTTTGTCCTTCAAGCTTCAGCTGCTTCATCAGGTAACAATAAAACACAGACAGTCACACAGTATCTGACAGCAGGTTATAAATAATATATTATAAACATGAAGCTGGGGGCCGCATGACATCTGACCGCGGGCCGTGATTGGCCCCCGGGCCGGACTTTGGACATCTGGTCTAGAGCATGCTTAACCTTTCACAATAAAATGTCACCACAGAAACAGATTTTATTTTTAACGTGTTCAGTAAAAACCGGAAATGAAAAATCCGAAATCTGTCGAAAATTTCCGAAATATACCGAAAGTGAGAGGGTTTGCCTTCAAAATAAAAGCAGGAGTAAACGCGGACACGAAAAGGTGAAACCAGGAAATAACGTTATGATTTTAATGACATGTTTATATGTAGCGTATTATAAAATAATACAGATGAGTCTGGTTCCGGTTCCGCTCGTCTTCAGGGGGACCAGGAGCCCTGTCTGCTTTTACTTTGAAAGGCTTAAACGGAAGTGGTGTGTCACTGTTGACAGTGTGTGGACGTCGGCGTGGCTTCCGGAGGAGACTAAGAGCATCACAGACCGCAGCAGCTGGACCGACACATCTGAACCCGAACCAACCTGCAGATAGACAGGTGGACCGGAAGAGACAGACAGGTGGACCGGAAGAGACAGACAGGTGGACCCGCAAATCGGCACGGACGGCAGAGACTGGCACAAGCAGACAGACAGGTGTCTCTCGCGCAGCATCCTCCTGTCTCTCTCTCCTCAGGTCGGGTCGGTGTTCCGGTCCGGTCCGGACAGCATGGCAGAGGAGACCCGGGTCATCTACCATCTGGAGGACCAGGAGACCCCGTACCTGATCCGGATCAACGTGCCCGCGCAGCGCGTCACCCTGGCGGACTTCAAACAGGTTCTGAACAAACCGAACCTCAAATTCTTCTTCAAGTCTGTGGACGACGACTTCGGGTGAGTCACGTGTACTGGACCAGGACCGGAACTGGTACCGGGATCTAAAACAAACATCAGAAATGATGAATTATTAATAACATAATTAACATTAAAATCTTTTTATTTTATTTTTCTAGTAAATTAAATCACATCCTCGTTTCCTGCTGAGTCATGATAAATAAATATATCATGACTCAGCACATGTTGGTATGATGAGTCATCATCTGTGATTTCATGTGACCTGATGGTCGGATCAAACTGCTGTACATCAACTACAGGTATGCTAAGCTAGGCTAACAGGTTCCCACCGCTTCCAGCCTTTGTGCTAAGCTAGGCTAAACACAGCATGAACCGTCTATTTATTTTCTTTTATTCTGTAACGTTTCTTCCAACGTGTGAATTACAGTAAAAAATCCATTTATTAATTATTAATTAATAAATGGAATAAAAACTTTATAGATTATAATTAAATATAATTAATTAATTAATAATTAAATTACATTTCTGATTATTTTATTATTGAACAAACTTTATCTATTTAACAGACCGTTTGAACTGTTTATAGTTAGTGTCAGCTGAAACAAACGTTACCTTAACATAAATATAACACATGAGCAACATTTAAAAGCTACTCAACGTCAACAAACACAAAGATTATCCTGAAATACGAACATGATGATTAAAACTCAGACTGAAAAACTACATCATCAGTACTAATACATACATGTAGTACTAATACATAGATAGATAGATAGATAGATAGATTACTTTATTCATCCCCGAAGGGAAATGAGGTAGTCATAGCAGTCCGGTATATTTGAATACAATAAAATGCAATAGAATAAAATACTGAGGTAGAAAAAATAAAAACAAACACACACAAAAATACACAGAAAAGTACACTTAAAAAAGAAAAAAGAAGATAAATAGGTAGATAAGGTGCAGTGGCAAGATGATGGTAGTAGTACTGATGATATGATGGTAATGTTATTGTTACTAAACAGTACATAATAAGTAGAGGGGCTGCCGGGGGTGGGGGGGTTGGAGTTGAACCTATTGAAGAACAGGTTCAGCTCGTTCACACATCGTTCATTCCCCTCAGTGGCTCCCCACCTCTCCTCTGGAAGCCGGTGATCTCTCACATCCCACTCCAGATGTCCCTGGTGTTGTTACTGTTACCTTCCAGTTTGTGCTCCAGTTATATTCTGAAGTTGTCCTTGCTCTCCTTGATGCTGCGTTTGAGCTCCCTTTATACTCGTTTGAGTTCTGCTTGGTCCAGTGATCTAAAGGCTTCTTCTCATTGAGAAGGGCCTTCAGGTCGGTGGTTACCCACGGCTTATTGTTTGTGTAGCGGCGGACCTCTTTAGTGGGGATGGTGTTGTAAGTGCAGAACCCAATGTACTCAGGGACACAGTAAATCAAGCCATCAATGTCCTCACCATGTGGCTCATACAGAGCATCCCAGTCTGTGGCCTCTCCACACAGTGTTTCCATGGCCTCAAGAGACCGTTTCCTCTCTGCCCTCACTGTGACTGGGTGCTGCTGAACCATGGGCTTGTATAATGGTGAGAGCAGGACTAGGTTGTGGTCTGACCTGCCTGGCAGGGCAGTAGAGCTGTACATCCTTAACTTAAGGTCCTATTTTCACGGGTGGCACATTTGACAAACTGGAAGAAGGTTGGGAGTTTCTAATACAGACCTGTATCAGAGGTAACGCAAAGAGACTTTAAAGGAACAGAAATGTCAGAATGAAATAAAAATGTCTGCAGTCATTTGGTTTCATGCTGCAGGCTCAGCTCTTCTTCAGGTCGACACCTCATCATGGTGAAGATGTGTCATGTCTCCGTGATTCAGAGACCATCAGGAGGGTCAACCAACAAGACTTGAACTCTGAACAGGTGGATGAAGTAAAGCGATGAGCTCCAACCATCTTGGTGTTGATATGTGAAGGTGAAAGTTGTGAAGATTCTTGTGGTGGAATATCAGATAAACGTGAAATAAATGCTGACAGGGCTGAAAGCTCCTCGTCATGAACCAGCAGAAGAAGTAAAGTTGTAGCAGGACTACTCAGGATCCAGTCTGCTGACCTCGGAGGAGGAGGAGGAGATCAGGAGCCTAAAGAAACTAAAGGAAGTCAAACAAGTCAACACACCTTTTTTGTAGAAGAACTTCCTGATCCTGAATTTCAGCAATGAACTTCAGAAGCTGACAGAAGAACCTTTGGTCAGAGGAGACTTCAATCACAGAGCCAAGAGAGATCAGCAAGGGCTGTCCTGAACAACAGAAATCCAGCCACAAAGTCACAAACACAAGCAGATCATTGACCAAATCATCATAAGATCTCAGAACCAAGAGCTGTTCCTGGTCCCATAAGGACAGACCATCGTCCATCATGAGATGAAGATTCGGCCAAGACTCCAGAAGATCACCTGAAAAACCAAAGGTAGAGGTAGAAAGCTCAGGAAATGTCTGTCCACTCCTAATCTGAACCTTAATGCAGAGATCCAGCTGAACCTTAAATGGAAGAAGAGATACTCAACAGGGAAGTTCTTTCTTCACTCAGTTTTATTTACATGCATTTTAAACACACACACAGTACAAAGGCTCATAGACATGCAAATGTGGAGAGAAACGGTGGAGTGATGGGCAGCCCCCCTGAGAAGCGCCCTGCGAGCAGTTGGGGGGGTTCGGTGCCTTGCTCAAGGGCACCTTGGCAGTGCCCAGGAGGTGAACTGGCACCTCTCCAGCTACCAGTCCACCTTCCATATTTTTGGTCCATGGACTTGGCCCAAGCTAAGGCCCTATGGACTGAGCTACTGCCGCCCCTGGACTGTAACAGCCTGTGACCAGGATGTGAAGAAAACACCTGAAGTATCACCTGAAGAACCGACGTCAGCGCTGAAGCAAAAACATTGAACACTGAAAACTTTTCATGAAGAACCATCTGAGATGGGGAAGGTCATGTTGTCTGGACCAACATCTACTGAAGTCCTCGATAATATCACAGACGTCAGTTCTGCATCTGTACTGATCACCTGTGTCATGTTTGTGTTCACAGCGTGGTCAAAGAGGAGATCAGTGACGATGACGCCAGGCTGCCCTTTGTCAACGGACGAGTCGTCTGCTGGGTCAGAAACTCACCTGTTACCTGTTACCTGTCTCATGTCACCTGTTACCTGTAACCTCTCACCTGTCAACTCTCACCTGTTACCTGTTGACTCTCACCTGTTACCTCTAACCTGTCTCATGTCACCTCTCACCTGTTCCCTGTCGACTCTCACCTGTCACTTCTCACCTGTCACTTCTCACCTGTTCCCTGTTGACAGGTGAGAAGTGACAGGTGACACCTGACGTTCATCTGGTACCTACAACCTTAGCTTGGTTAGCCGTGCAGCTAGGTTAGCTTAGCTGCCAGAAGCCGAACCCCGAAGACCCTTAACTAAGCTAAGCTAACAGTTTCCACTTGCTTCCATTCTTTGTGCTAAGCTAGGCTAACAGTTTCCACCTGCTTCCAGTTGACTCTCACCTGTCACCACTCACCTGTTCCCTGTTGACTCTCACGTTACCTCTCACCTGTCACCTGTCTCATGTCACCTGTCACCTTTCGCCCTCTAGCTCGTGTCAGCAGAAACCTGTCAGTCAGATTTCAGGGGGTCAGACCTTCAGTCCATAGCCACGCCCACCAGTGTGGCTCCGCCCCCCATAGAGAGGACAGGTGGGATCGGAGACTCCAGACCTCCGTCCTTTCAGTGAGTACCTGTCTGCCCTCACCTGCCTTTCCTCATCTGTCTAACCTCACCTATGTCTGGCTGCTCAGTAGTCTGAAGATCGTCTCATGGCCTGTCTGTCTGTCTTCAGTGCGGCTGCTATGATTGGTCAAGATGAGCTGACGGGGTCAGAGCTCAATCGAGGTGAGTGTGTGAGGCTCCGCCCTCTGAGGTTCAGGCAGCCATCTTGGTTCGGGTCATTGCATCATCTCAGTGTGGGCAGGATGCCACCTCTGATTGGCTGTTCTGATTGACTCTCTGCAGTTCGCCATCTGAATGGCCACGCCCATCAAACAGCTGAGCAGAATGGGGCGGGGCCAACAGGTGGAGGTGACAGCTCGTCAACCCAACAGAGCAGCCAATTAGAGACGACCAGTTTCTGCTCGTCTGAGGAAGACTCAGGAGGAAGGTGAGACCCTCACGCTGCTGTTGGTGGGCTACAGAGCTGGGCCAGCCACTTCCCAGTGAACACGGCCAACACAGTACACCTGACGTTCACCTGGTACCTACAACCTTAGCTTGGTTAGCTGTGCAGCTAGGTTAGCTTAGCTACCAGAAGCCGAACCCCGAAGACCCTTAACTAAGCTAAGCTAACAGTTTCCACCTGCTTCCAGTCTTTGTGCTAAGCTAGGCTAACAGTTTCCACCTGCTTCCAGTCTTTGTGCTAAGCTAGGCTAACATGTCCTGTTGACCTGCTCCTTTAAATGAACGCTTCGTCATCTCTTGCTCTGATTGGTCAGTTTGATGATGACACAGCTGCCCTCAGGTCATCTTCTTCTTCTGCTCCAGTTAACCTGTTCACACTCTGCTCTCCTCCTGCTCTGATTGGCTGCTGCAGGTCATGTGACTGGCAGCCTATTGTCCCTCAGATAAAAGAGTCCCCGCTGATCGGAGAGCAGAAATAATCAGTTCCTGCGTCAGACGACGAGATAACACGATGCGTTACCATGATGAGGATTGAAAATATTTTATTATTTTAAATATTTTGATGTTTTAATCTGATTTATAGTTTTAAAGGTCTGTTTTTAATTAATTCACGTGTTTAGTTCTGACTTGTTCAACTGTGACAGGTCAACCTGAACCAGGTGTGTTTCCCTCTGTGATGTCACTTCAGGTTCAGCCAATCAACAGGACACAGCAGCTCCTCGCCGCGACTCGTCAGGCGACAACGCCGCCGGCACCGAAAACCCAAAACACAACGGATGGAGAGGGTACACACACACATACGCACGCAGGCACACGCACACACACACACACACACACACACACACACACACACACACACACGTTCAGGTAACATCATAATGCTGCTGTTCAGGTTCTGACCTAGTCGACTTGTTTTACTTTAAGTTTATGATAAAAGAACCCTGATACACCGTCAACATGTGGCTCTATGGTCAGTTTATCATTGATGAGATATTTGTATTGTTCCACATGTTAGAAGAGAGGACGTCATGTTTATTCTTAGACACATTAATGTTAATCACACTCAGTAACATCATATTACTTAATGATTGTTAATGTTCAGGGTGGATGCTCGTCAGCAGTGAAGGATGTCAGATAAATGTGATTCACTCTCACCCTAACGAGATCCATTAATTAAATAGTTCATTAAGTTAAAATCAATGTTAAAAGTTAAAAATACCTGCTGACGTATGAATAAATCAAAACTGAAGAACAGTACTTACCTGTCTCTCTGCCTGTCTGTCTCTCACCTGCCTGTCTCTCTCACCTGTCTCTTTCTCTCACTTCTCTCTCTCTCATCTGTCTGTCTCTCACCTGTCTGTTTGTCTCTCACCTGTTTGTCTCTCTGCCTGTCTGTCTCTTACCTGTTTGTCTCTCTGCCTGTCTGTCTCTTACCTGTCTCTCACCTGTTTGTCTCTCTGCCTGTCTGTCTCTCACCTGTCTGTCTCTTTGCCTGTCTGTCTCTGACCTGCCTGTCTCTCTCAGTCTGTCTCTTTCAGCAGTGTCACTGACTCCACCATGTCTCTGAACGTCATCACAGTAACTCTAAACATGGGTGAGTATCAACAAGTATTCAGATACTTTGAGTACAAGAGAGTACTTCCTGACTGCATCCACAGTAATACTTTATGTAGTAACAGTACAGTTAGATGAACCCAGCAGAATCACATCATCAGACACTCACAGAACATGTTTGACTTTGTGCTGAGAACACATACACAGTTCTGACTCTGTCGTACCTGGACCGGGAGGCTCAGCCCAGTGGCGCCGGTACGTCATACTCCCTCAGGACTGGAACCACAGGATCGCTGTAGGATGCGGTCGTGAGAGATCTGGATGACGCTTCCCTGAGTCTTCAGGCTGAGCCTCCTCCACAGAGGATGTGTTGATTGAGTCAGAAGTTTTCCTCCCCAGCCAGACACTGCCTGGATCAGCCTGTTTCCTCTTCCTGAGTCGCCAAATGTTTTTCCAGAACTTCCTTGAGACCAGCTGAAGGTTCTTCTCCATGGCCTCTCTGAACTCCACCCACACCTCCCAGGTTATTACCTCTGTGACTCCTGAAGACTACCGCAGCCCTTCTCCAGTACCTGTCTGCTCGGCCAACCAAGTCCGAAAGGCCTTCTTCTTCAGCTTGATGGTGCCTGTCATGGCGACCTTCTGACCAGCCTCCTCAACAATGGAGGTTTCATTCATGGAGATGGACAGGCGTCTCTGCCAGATGTTCCCTGCTCTTCATCATGAATATCAAAGTTGGTCGGCCTCCCACACAAGCTCTGGTTCCTCTACCAGTGACGGGACGACATCCCATGCACCCTTGGACCAGTCTGTGATGACGGGCGTCATCATGCCAAGATCTTGGCTTGTAAATCACCTGACCTGTATGCAGCAGGTCCATGTAGTTCTTCTGGACTCACCTGATTGGGTCAAAGGTTGGCCACCGGACACTCGCCAACGAGCAGAGACCAGACTTACCTGTTCAGGATACTGCCGCTCGGCCGACAGATTCTTGGACTACAAGTATGAAGTATATAATGGTAAAATGGTCTGCCTGTCTTCCTGTCTGTCTTCCTGTCTGTCTGTCAGAGCGGTATAACTTCCTGGGTATCAGTATCGTGGGTCAGAGTAACGACAGAGGAGATGGAGGAATTTATATCGGCTCCATCATGAAGGGCGGAGCGGTGGCAGCCGACGGACGCATCGAGCCCGGCGACATGTTACTACAGGTACTACAGTACTGGTACTACAGGTAGTCTAATACTACAGTAGTTAAAGTACTAACTGCAGTGCTTTGTGTGTTTCAGGTGAACGACATTAACTTTGAGAACATGAGTAATGATGATGCTGTGAGGGTCCTGAGAGAGATCGTTCATAAACCGGGGTGAGACTTCTGATAGTACAACGAATACTACAAATACTATGAATACTACAAATACTATATATATACTATGAATACTACAAATACTATGAATACTAAGAATATTGCTAATACAGCCCCTGTCTGTCTGTCTCTGTCTGTCTGTCTGTCTGTAGTCCGGTGACGTTAACGGTGGCAAAGTGTTGGGATCCGAATCCACGAGACTGCTTCACTCTGCCGAGGAGTGAGTCATCGACACACCACCCTCATTAACATAATTTATTCACTCACCTGCTCTGACCTGCCTGCCTACCCACACACTGTAACGTAACACACACACCGTAAAGTAACACACACTTCTTCGTCTCCCACTCAGCAGGCTGCCGCGCTCTGAATCCCGCTCAAAGTCTTCTTCTTGTGAAAGCCTAACCAATATATAGGCTAACTAATGCACCAATGTTATCCTCAAATCATTATCATCACAGCGTATTTTTTGTTATACCTTTTTAATCACGTAGCCTAGCCTATTCACCCATCATGTCTTGTTAAATGTTTCAATAAGAGAATCAGCTGGTTACACGGATTCCACTACTGTAACAGTAATTTATTAATTTAAATTTAAAATCATAATATGACATGCAGCCAAAGTGCGGCGGCCGGGATGCGAACCAGCGTTCCATAGTTTAAAATGCAACAAATAGCATCGTACTTAACCATTTAACTATCATAACACTGCTATGCTGGTGAGAGTATTTACAGTATAATGCTAATATGAAATCTGAAAAAATCTAAATTACGATGACTTTTTTTAGGATTACTTAAGATTAATTATACATAAATAAGCTGGCGTCGTAAATAGGTGACAATTCAAATATCTGGCTAATATGGTAAATTGGTGTATTTGAAGAGAGAAGCAGTTTTACAAACAGACCACATACCCGCCCCCACGGAGCGCTCAAAAATGGCGAAGGAACACACCCAAGATTGGGCCAGACTCTAGCTGTCTCCCTATTGGCTGGTGAAACACACTAATTTAAGCGCAGGGAGGGGCAGCTTTCAGTCTGAGCAGACACCTCAACCTGAGAGAACGTGTTGTTTTGAGTGTGAGCACAAAAAATTTGAGAGCGCACAGGGCACGTTTTGAGTGCGAGCACACTTAGGTTTGAGCGCGTAGACATTAGATCTGAGCGCGCACAGGACATATTTGAGTGCGAGCGAAATGTTTGTGTCCAAGAAGAAGAAATGTGAGCACAAGCATGTGATGTTTTGAGTCCAAGCACACATTTTGAAAGAAAGCAGCAGAAATCTCAGTGCGAGCACAAAATGTGAGCACGAGGAGAATAAATCTGAGCACGACAAGGAGAAATCAAGCTCTCAAACTGAAAATCTACGCTCTTGAATAAAGATAGGATAATTCTTCCATACACACTGTAACGTAAAACACACACCGTAAAGTAACACACACACTGTAACGTAAAACACACACTGTAATGTAACACACACTCTGTAACGTAACACACACACCGTAAAGTAACACACACACCGTAAAGTAACACACACACTGTAACGTAAAACACACACTGTAAAGTAACACACACACTGTAACGCAACAGACACACCGTAAAGTAACACACACACTGTAACGTAAAACACACACTGTAATGTAACACACACTCTGTAATGTAACACACACACTGTAACATAACACACACACTGTAAAGTAACATACACATTGTAAAGTAACATGAACACTGTACTTGTACATCTCTGTACTTGTGCTGTTAGATCTTAGTGCCGCATTTGACACCATTGACCATCAAATTATTTTACATAGACTGGAGCATCAAGTTGGCATCAAAGGAACCGCCCTAAGCTGGTTTAAGTCATATTTCTTAAATCGATCTCAGTTCGTTCACGTCAATGATGAATCCTCCATGCACACTAAAGTTTGTCACGGCGTTCCACAAGGTTCTGTACTAGGACCACTTCTCTTCAGTTTATATATGCTTCCTCTAGGGAACATTATTAGGAATCACTCCATTAATTTTCATTGTTATGCTGATGACACCCAATTATATTTGTTGATCAAGCCTGATGAAACCAACCCGTTAACTAAACTCCAAGCATGCCTTAAGGATATAAAAAGTTGGATGACCTACAATTTTCTGATGCTGAATTCAGACAAAACTGAAGTTCTTGTAATTGGACCTAAACACCTCAGAAATTCTCTTCCCGGAGACTTGGTTACCTTAGACGGGATCACTCTGGCCTCCAGCTCCACCGTAAAGAATCTTGGAGTTGTTTTTGCTCAGGATTTGTCCTTTAACGTCCACATAAAACAAATTTCGAGGACTGCATTCTTCCACTTACGCAACATTGCCAAAATCAGATGCATCGTGTCTCAAGCGGATGCAGAAAAACTAGTCCATGCATTTGTTCCTTCTAGGCTGGACTATTGTAACTCTTTGTTATCAGGCTGCTCCAATAAGTCTCTTAGGTCTTTGCAGCTAATTCAGAATGCTGCTGCACGTGTTCTGACAGGAACCAAGATCAGAGATCACATCTCTCCCATTTTGGCTTCCTTGCACTGGCTACCTGTTAAATCTAGAATAGAATTTAAAATTCTTCTCCTTACATACAAAGCTCTTCATGGCCAGGCACCATCGTATCTAAAAGAACTCATAGAACCTTACTACCCCTCTAGACCACAGCGCTCTCAGAATGCTGGGTCTCTTGTGGTTCCTATAGTTTCCAAAAGTAGATTGGGAACCAGAGCTTTCAGCTATCAAGCTCCTCTTCTGTGGAACAAACTACCATTCTGGGTTCGGGAGGCAGACACAGTCAACACCTTCAAGAGTAGACTGAAGACTTTCCTTTTTGAAATCGCATATAGTTAGTGCTGGCTCAGGTCATCCCTTAGTTATGCTGCCATAGGACTAGACTGCCGGGGGACTCCCTCCCACCCCCCCGCCTGTCTCTTTCTGGGTTATGCCTAGCCAGGCACGGTAATGGTTGAAGATGCAGTCACATCTCCCTTTACTGAAGACACTCTCCCTCTCTCTCTCTATCTCTCTCTCTCTCTCTCTCTCTCTCTCTCTCCCCATCACCATTACCGCCAATGCATGTTACTAACTAAACTTCTTCCCCGGAGTTTCTGTGCTTTCTCATCCAGCAGGTTTTCGTGGATCGTGGCTGCTGCTGTGGTCTGCTGCTGACGTCCACTATATATAGCATCACTGTCATTATTGCTACCATATCTCTACTATAGTTTATAGTCAGTTAATGATTTACTGCTGCTGTGCATCTGTGTCCCTCTAACTCTATCACAGGTTCCACCGCTACTGTAATCATTCTATCATTCATTGTAATTCATTGTCATTCTATCATTCATTGTAATTGTACAATATGTTTGTGTTGGTTTGTTCTGTACACGTGACATCCATTGCACGTCTGTCTGTCCTGGGAGAGGGATCCCTCCTCTGTGGCTCTTCCTGAGGTTTCTTCCACATTTTTTCCCTGTTAAAGGGTTTTTTGTGGGCAAGTTTTTCCTCACTCGAACCGAGGGTCTAAGGACAGAGGGTGTCACTCCCTGTACAGATTGTAAAGCCCTCTGAGGCAAACTGTGTTTTGTGACTTTGGACTATATAAATAAAATTTGATTTGATTTGATTTAAAGCAACACACACACTGTAACGTAACACAAACACCATAAAGTAACACACACTGTAACGTAAAACACACATTGTAATGTAACACACACATTGTAATGTAACACACATACTGTAACGTAACAGACACACTGTAAAGTAACGAACACCTTAACGTAAAACACATACTGTAATGTAACACACACTCTGTAATGTAACACACACACCGTAAAGTAACACACACACTGTAATGTAACATACACATTGTAAAGTAACATGAACACTGTAAAGTAACACACACATTGTAACATAACGCACAAATCAAATCAAATCAAATTTTATTTATATAGCCCAAAGTCACAAACACATTATCCTCAGAGGGCTTTACAATCTGTACAGGGAGTGACACCCTCTGTCCTTAGACCCTCGGTTCAAGTGAGGAAAAACTTGCCCACAAAAACCCTTTAACAGGGAAAAAAGGTGGAAGAAACCTCAGGAAGAGCCACAGAGGAGGGATCCCTCTCCCAGGACGGACAGACGTGCAATGGATGTCACGTGTACAGAACAAATCAACACAAACATATTGTACAATTACAATGAATGATAGAATGATTACAGTAGCAGTGAAACCTGTGATAGAGTTAGAGAGACACAGATGCACAGCAGCAGTAAATCATTAACTAACTATAAACTGTAATGGAGATATGGTAGCAATAATGACAGTAATAATATATGTAGTGGACGTCATGCAGGACCACAGCAGCAGCCACGATCCACGAGAACCTGCTGGACGAGAGAGCACAGAAACTCCGGGGAAGAAGTTTAGTTAGTAACATGCATTAATGAGACATGTATGTTGAACCCAGAATGGTAGTTTGTTCCACAGAAGAGGAGCTTGATAGCTGAAAGCTCTGGTTCCCAATCTACTTTTGGAAACTATAGGAACCACAAGGAACCCAGCATTCTGAGAGCGCAGTGGTCTAGAGGGGTAGTAAGGTTCTATGAGTTCTTTTAGATATGATGGTGCTTTGTATGTAAGGAGAAGAATTTTAAATTCTATTCTAGGCTTAACAGGTAGCCAGTGCAAGGAAGCCAAAATGGGAGAGATGTGATCTCTGATCTTGGTTCCTGTCAGAACACGTGCAGCAGCATTCTGAATTAGCTGCAGAGTCCTCAGAGACTTACTGGAGCAGCCTGATAACAAAGAGTTACAATAGTCCAGCCTAGAAGGAACAAATGCATGGACTAGTTTTTCTGCGTCCGCTTGAGACACGATGCGTCTGATTTTGGCAATGTTGCATAAGTGGAAGAATGCAGTCCTCGAAATTTGTTTTATGTGGACGTTAAAGGACAAATCCTGATCAAAAACAACTCCAAGATTCTTTACAGTGGGGCTGGAGGCCAGAGTGATCCCATCTAAAGTAACTAAGTCTCTAGAAAGAGAGTTTCTGAGGTGTTTAGGTCCAATTACAAGAACTTCAGTTTGGTCTGAATTTAACATCAGAAAATTGTAGGTCATCCAACTTTTTATATCCTTAAGGCATGCTTGGAGTTTAGTTAACTGATTGGTTTCATCAGGCTTGATCGATGAATATAATTGGGTGTCGTCAGCATAACAATGAAAATTAATGCAGTGATTCCTAATAATGTTCCCTAGAGGAAGCATATATAAACTGAATAGAAGTGGTCCTAGTACAGAACCTTGTGGGACACACACCGTAAAGTAACACACACACTGTAACGTAAAACACACACTGTAACGTAAAACACACTGTGATGTAAGACACACTCTGTAACGTAAAACACACACTGTAATGTAACACACACACCGTAAAGTAACATACACATTGTAAAGTAACATACACATCGTAAAGTAACACACACACTGTAACATAACACACACACTATAAAGTAACATACACACTGTAATGTAATATACACACTGTAAAGTAACACACACACTGTAATGTAATATACGATATTGTAATATCATACTTTACCATACAGTATGTTACTTTACGTGACACACTGGGCTAACATACTTCATGTTCTCCGTCCATTTCCCTGAAGGTGAGCCGGTCCGTCCAATCGACCCGGCTGCCTGGGTGTCACACACTGCTGCCATGACAGGAAGTCTCCCCCCACACTACAGTAAGACTCCCATCAGCCACTGCAGCATCCTGCCGTCACCTGTGTATGACAATAACAACATGTGATGTTTTTCAGGCGTGCACGAAGAAAACCAGCTCTCCATCCACAGCGACATGACCGCCATTGTCAAGGCCATGCTGAACCCGGAGTCCGGACTGGAGGTCCGGGACCGGATGTGGCTTAAGATCACCATCCCCAACGCATTCATTGGTAAGAAGCTCTAGCACAGGGGTTGGCAGCCTTTGGCTCTTTTGATGACTGCATCTAGATCCGCTACTGCGTACACCTAAAACATTCAGTGGTGGTACGCAGTACCAGGAAGATGCCTGCTATAAAGCCCTCATTCAGAACCAGTCACGGCTGCACTCTGGGTCAGAAAATAGATCCGCTAGCAATATGCAGTCTTCCTTTTAACTCATTCTGAATAGTTTCTGAACTGTCCGTGCTGTGTTTTAGTCCATGCTGCACGGAGCCTTGGCCAGGCATCTCCCTCTCTCCCCCTCCCCTCGGAGAGAGCCTTCCAAACGTGTACCACGTGTTTTGTCTTTACGTTCGATGCAAAATGTCCCAATTAAAATCAGTAGGAGAGTGAGCACTTGTGTTTTGTGTTATTTTGTTCAATTTTTAACGATACAGCACAGCTCGGAGAAGAAACTGCTGATGAGCTAATGACCGGTGAGTTCACTCAGCAGTACGTGAGTGCACATGCGCGTCTACATCTGCGGCTGCTATGGGTATCGGTGCATGATCGGGACCATGCAGCACCAGAAGTTGCATTAATGTTAAGAAGTGTTTTATTTATTACTGGTTAGTTTCATTATAACAACGTTATTAAACAGAATAAATTCAGAGACCTATTATACTCTAAAACTGTTGGTCTTATGCATGCATTTATTTGTATTCAGTGTCAAATAATGTTACATGGCTCTCACAGAAATACATTTTAAAATATGTGGCTTTCATGGCTCTCTCTGCCAAAAAGGTTCCAGACCCCTGCTCTATTAGAACTGGACCAGAACCATCCAGAGCCAGCATACAAAGATCAGCCTCTAACCTTCTTCTTGTGGTCCATCCAGGGTCTGATGTGGTGTACTGGCTCCACCGTAACGTGGAAGGTTTCACCGACCGCCGCGAAGCTCGCAAGTACGCCGGGAACCTGCTGAAGGCCGGCTACATCCGCCACACCGTCAGCAAGGTGACCTTCTCCGAACAGTGCTACTACGTGTTCGGAGACCTGTGTGGAGGTGAGTCAGTTCAGACCAGTCTAATTCAGACCAGACCAGACCAGTCTAATCCAGTCTAAACCAGTTCAGACCAGACCAGTCTAATCCAGTCCAATCCAGTCCAGCAGGTTTTAGGGCCGACCCTGATCATGTGGTTCTGTCTGTCAGATCTGGGTCTGATGTCTCTGCTGGACCCTGAAGAAGCTCCAGGTCCTGGAGGACCAGACGAAGACCTCCAGGCTCCAGGTTCAGGTCTTCAGTGGCCTCCAGCCTTCCCCTACCAGTACCCGGTCCCTCACCCGTACACCTCGCCTCACCTCCCAACCTCGGGAGGAGGAGGGGTGGGGGGTCAGCACAGCGATGGTGAACGAGGTGATGAAGATCAAACTTTACAGGCAGCACCACCTTGTGGTCGCTCCTAAAGCACAGTACAGGAAAGCAGGATGTTAGTCGGCTGTGATTGGTCCACAGACTCAAAGAGGGCGGGGCTTATGATGGCATTTGTTGTGTTTGCAGGAAGTCGTAGCAGCGGCTCAAACTGCAGTGATGCTCTGAAGGAAGCCGGAGGTCGAGGGAGCGAATCTGAGCCCACCAGACAGGAAGTGAGCGTCTTGCCCGACAAACAGCTGACGGCATCAGACTCCCCCGGTGACGGCCCAACCTCATTCTCTGGTCTCCATGGTAGCAAAGACTCAGAGGACATGGCGCTGGCTCCATCGCCGTCTGGAACTCAGCGTCAATCCTTCTGCCTCGCCATGGGAAACCCTGGTGACTTCTTTGTGGATGTCATGTGACAACGACAATGATGATGTCACTGTCAGTTATCAAAGTTAACTTCAGTTTAAATATTTGAACTAATTTCAGGAGAATCAAATTTATTTAATTAATTAATTTAATTTATTTATTGATCCTTGACTGTAGACGACCTGAGCAGGCCATCAGAACCTCTCAGCTGGGTCAGCATCACCCGTTGAAAGAGATCTGCTGTCTGATGAGACTCCAGCTGAGCCTGGTACCACCTCAGTCTGGACCTGGTTTTGATGAGATGGACAGTGGTCTTAAAAGGACAGTTCAGGTTATCTTCATCTACCTGTCAATCAAAGTGTCCAGCTCTTACCTTTAAGCTGATTGGTTGTGATGTTGTGGCTGTTTGTGTGGACCAATCAGAAAGAACCAGGTCACCTGAACTGTCTCTACACAACCTGTCTGAGCCGCTCTGCTGATCCAGTTTGTCTCAGTGTAGCTAAAAACTCAACTGTACCTCACCTGTTTACCTACTTCCTGTTTCAATGATGTTAGCTCAGTTTGTTAGCTGCTGTTAGCTAATGTTAGCTCAGTTTGTTAGCTGCTGTTAGCTCAGTTTGTTAGCTGCTGTTAGCTCACACTGTGCACGCCTGACCTCCTCCACATATTAAGTCATGTTTATTAATATTTACTTAAATATTATGCGAGTTACTCACCACATAACTGTTTATAATTTATAAACATAGTTTAATTTATTTGTCTGTCTGTCTGACTGTTTGATGCTTTTTAAAACACTCAAATAAAAAATAAACATAAGAAAAATGATTTTTTTGTGTTTTTAAACATTAAATTGTGAGGACATCTCTGTTAGCTAATGTTGGCTAAAATGCCGGTGGCTTTTAGGACCACCAGAAAGAAGAAGAAGAAGAAGAGGAGGAGGTTTACAGGCCCAGCAGTCAGCAGCTTCTATGGACATAATGGCAGAGGAGAAGAGAGTGAAGAGGACGCTGACGGAGGAAGCTAAGAAGAGAAAAGGAGAGAGTGAGCGAGCAAGAAGCCGCCGGACAAGAGTAAATCTGGGACTGACTTTTAGTGGTTGGTGAGAGCTTGGTGAAATGAAAGGCTGAAAGACAGACGCCGAGCTGGGCTGACTGCTGTTGGACTAGTCAATAATATTAGCTGGCTGCTATAGGTTCTGGCTCTGGGCTGCAGGTCTGTGTGGGTCTGGTTCTGGTTCTGGTCTGTTTCAGGCTCTTTGCTTCTTTCCTCACGGAGGACGGAGGGACGCGTACCAATCCGCAAACCCGCCGCCTCGGTCACTGTGAGCGGTCAGACCTGAGAGCAGCAGTCGGTGTTCTGTCGGTGGGTGAGTGTCACCGACACGTCGGTGTTAACCCGTGTTTTAATGACCGTCTGTGGTGACGGAGATAATTTAGTTTGTCGGAGAGAGTGTGTGTGAAGGGGTGTGTGCTCTGAGCGGGACGCGGCCGGGCTGCCGTCAGCTGACAGGCTCCTGCCGCCGACATCTTGCCTCCGACCGGAGGAGACGGAGAGTCCGCTTCTCGCGGTCAGAGTCCGGATGGACTGACGGCAGGGCCGCGGTGTGCATCTGTGAGGCAGCCCGGGGACCCAGCGGCATCTCTGCTGAGCGGGTGAGAGCCCGGAGGCCGGTTCCCCCCGCCGTCTGTCGGCCTGTCTGTCTGTCTGCCTGCACTGCAGCAGCGGCGGAGCGGCGTCACCGTCTGACTGCTGCGGTAACGTTAGCAGGTGTTGCTAACGGCTACACCGAACCTCAGATAAAGATCCGGTCTGTTTACCGGATTATCAGTGATCGGTACCGGAACTCTGCGCGTGGGTCGTGATTCATTATCTGGTATCGGTTCTGATGAACCTCCGGTCTGTTCGGCTCATTCAGACCGGAGCTGTGTTCAACATTATAGCCCGGTAAGGCGCTCCCGTTATTACTCGGTAATGTACGTGACTGGGCGGCGACCCCAGCCCGGAGGTCACACTCAATCACGGCCACCGTATGAAGCTGAAGTCCTGCTGGGTTTAGTGTAACATGTTCGCTTAAGTGTACGCCGAAAGTACGAGAACGACCGACACTTACCGTCTGTGCTGGTGTTTGTCGGTTCATGTCGGTGACTGAGTCAGAATGTATGAAAACACGTTTAAATGGCCGATATATTACTATAAACTATACTATACTACTATATTTATAAACGGAGTTCTGAATCAGACCTGATGCTGCCGTTAGCTAATGTTAGCTCAGTCTGTTAGCTGCCGTTAGCTAATGTTAGCTCAGTCTGTTAGCTGCGGTTAGCTAATGTTAGCTCAGTTAGCTAATGTTAGCTCAGTTTGTTAGTTGCTGTTAGCTAATGTTAGCTCAGTTTGTTAGCTGCCGTTAGCTAATGTTAGCTCAGTCTGTTAGCTGCGGTTAGCTAATGTTAGCTTAGTTAGCTAATGTTAGCTCAGTTTGTTAGTTGCTGTTAGCTAATGTTAGCTCAGTCTGTTAGCTGCCGTTAGCTAATGTTAGCTCAGTTAGCTAATGTTAGCTCAGTTTGTTAGTTGCAGTTAGCTAATGTTAGCTCAGTTTGTTAGCTGATGTTAGCTCAGTTTGTTAGTTGCTGTTAGCTAATGTTAGCTCAGTTTGTTAGCTGCCGTTAGCTAATGTTAGCTTAGTAATAGAACTCATTAAAATATTTAGCTCCTCCTCTTCCTCCTCAGTGACTCCTCGTTATGATCAGCTGACTGACTGCGTCAGCCATGATTGGAGGACTCTTCATCTACAACCACAAGGGGGAGGTGTTGATCTCCAGAGTGTATCGTGATGACATTGGGTGAGTCCTGACGAGCTGAAGGAGACCACCAAAGTGTGGACTCCCAGGCTGTGTGAATGATGTGTTCAGGTACAGACAGGATGTGTTCAGGTACAGTATGATTCAATTCAATTCAATTTTATTTCTATAGCTCCAGATCATCAGTTATCTCATGACACTTTCCACACAGAGCAGGTCTGACTGTACTTTGTATGATATTATTACAGAAACCAACAGTTCAATCATGAGCAAGAGAAAGGGGCAGATAGAGAGAAAAAAGGTGCAGCAGCACGTTACGTAAGTGGAAGAATGCAGTCCTCGAATTTTATGTGGACATTAAAGGACAAATGGGTGTCATCAGCATAACAATGAAAATTAATGGAGTGATTCCTAATAATGTTCCCTAGAGGAAGTATATATAAACTGAAGAGAAGTGGTCCTAGTACAGAACCTTGTGGGACGCCGTGACAAACTTTGGTGTGCATGGAGGATTCATCATTGACGTGAACAAACTGAGATTGATTTAAGAAATATGACTTAAACCAGCTTAGGGCGGTTCCTTTAATACCAACTTGATGCTCCAGTCTATGTAAAAGAATTTGATGGTCAGTGGTGTCAAATGCGGCACTAAGATCTAACAGGACAAGTACAGAGATGAGTCCTTTGTCTGATGCCATTAGGAGGTCATTTGTAACTTTGACTAGTGCGGTCTCTGTGCTATGATGCACTCTAAATCCTGACTGAAAATCCTCAAATAAACTGTTCTTATGGAGAAAGTCACACAGCTGATTGGCTACAGCTTTCTCAAGTATCTTAGAAAGAAATGGAAGGTTTGATATTGGTCTGTAATTGGCTAAAACCTCTGGATCTAGAGTGGGCTTTTTAAGAAGAGGTTTAATTACAGCTACTTTAAAGGACTGTGGTACATATACATATGTGGTACAATAAAGACAGATTAATCATATCCAATAAAGAAGGGCTGACTAGAGGTAAGACATCCTTGACCAGCCTGGTTGGGATGGGGTCTAAGAGACAGGTTGACGGCTTAGATGAAGAAATTATTGAAGTTATTTGATGAAGGTCAATGAAGATTAATTAATTAATGAAGAGTAATAGGCTGTTCTGGCATTACGGAGAGCCTTCCTGTAAGTTTTAAGATTATCCTGCCAGACTAAGCGAGATTCTTCCAGTTTGGTGGTACGCCATTTACGTTCAGAATTACATGCCACTTGCTTTAATTTGCGAGTCTGCTGGCTATACCATGGTGCTAACCTCCTCTGTTTAATTATCTTCTTTTTCAGAGGTGCAATAGAGTCGAGAGTTGTCTGTAATGAGCCTGTAGTACTGTCAACAAGATGATCTATTTGTGAGGGGCTAAAGGAAGCAGACAAGTCCTCTGCTACATTGAGACATGTCATTGAATTCAATACTGAAGGACTCACTTCCTTAAATTTGGCTACAGCACTATTATGATGTATTCAGGTGCAGTCTTGTTTATCGTGCTGCAGTCTCGCTCTGGCTGTGTGATCCAGGGAGCCTGTTGCTAGGCAACAGCAGCGCTGAGCCCTGCAGCTCTAACAGAGTGATGATGTCATCTCAGTCTGTACAGACAACATGGCTGCCGAGGAACAAGACAGGAAGTGACACATCAAAGAAGTGATGATGATGATGACGAAGCTCAGTGTATACAGATGGAGAGTTGCATCATGGGAAGTCCCCCAGCAGCTTAGCCCTCTATCAAACAGGAACAGGAAGTGGTCCTTATATGGTCGTGTGGTCTCACTGTGCAGGAGGAACGCTGTGGACGCGTTCCGGGTTAACGTGATCCACGCCCGGCAGCAGGTGCGTTCCCCGGTCACCAACATCGCTCGCACCAGCTTCTTCCACGTGAAGCGCTCCAACATCTGGCTGGCGGCAGTAACCAAGCAGAACGTGAATGCCACCATGGTGTTTGAGTTCCTGTATAAGATGTGTGACGTCATGACCGCATACTTTGGCAAGATCAGTGAGGAGAACGTCAAGAACAACTTCGTCCTCATCTACGAGCTGCTCGACGGTAAACCGCAGGAAGTGACATCATCACTTAGTGACATCATCAAGGTCCAACAGGAAGTGACATCATGAGGGCTCAGACAACAGGAAGTGGTCATCACTCTGCAGCTCTGTGGTTTTTTTAGGTTTTGATTTTTATGATGATGGATGAGAAAATCAAAACCTAAAGAAAATACAGCACTGACAGGACACGTCTGTACTGTCTGTACTGCTGTATGTACTGTTTGTACTGTTTGTTCTGTTTGTACTGTCTGTACCATCTGTACTGTCTGTGTTTCTGTCTGTGTGTACTGTCTATACTGTCTGTGTTTCTGTCTGTGGTGACGTCTGTGTTTCTGTCTGTGGTGACATTTGTGTTTCTTTCTGTGGTGACGTCTGTGTTTCTGTCTGTAATTCTGTCTGTGATTCTGTCTGTGATTCTGTCTGTGGTGGTCCTGCAGAGATCCTGGACTTTGGATACCCTCAGAACTCAGAGACCGGAGCTTTGAAAACCTTCATCACTCAGCAGGGCATCAAGAGTCAGGTAAGACTCAGCTCATTAATATTCATGAGGACAGGTACAGGTGGATTACATGACATCTTTACAACACATACAGAAAGTGTCATTGACACCACTTAACTGTTTCCTGTTTCCTTCGGCTCACCTGGATCACCTGCAGCACCACGTGAGTCACACACAGCTGAGTGTACACAAAACACTACAGACAGACTACAGACAAACTACAGACAAACTACAGACAGACTAGACTACAGACAGACTAGACTACAGACAGACTAGACTACAGACAGACTACAGACAAACTACAGACAGACTAGACTACAGACAAACTACAGACAGACTAGACTACAGACGAACTACAGACAGACTAGACTACAGACAGACTAGAACACAGACAAACTACAGACAGACTAGACTACAAACTACAGACAGACTACAAACAGACTCAATCCCACATCATATCAAATCATGTAAAAACTGAACATGTCTGATAACCTTTGAGCCCACTCTGTCCTCCTCCTGTCCTCTTGTCCTCCTGTCCACCTCCTGTCGTCCTCCTCCTGTCCTCTGTCCTCCTCAGACTAAGGAGGAGCAGTCTCAGATCACCAGTCAGGTGACAGGTCAGATTGGTTGGAGGAGAGAAGGAATCAAATACAGAAGAAATGAACTTTTCCTCGACGTGTTGGAGAGTGTCAACCTGCTCATGTCTCCGCAGGGTGACTACACTACATATATACTACTGCAATACCACATATATACTACTGTAATACTACATATACAGAAGAAATGACATGTCTTCGCAGGGTGACTACACTACATATATACTGTTGATACGTACTAGGGTTGCAAATCTCTCTGTGATAAACGATTCAATACGCATCTAGATACACAGGTTACGATTCGATTCAAAAACGATATCCTTTTATTACAGGCCGATTCGATGTGAATCGATACAGTGTAAGAACAAAACGATTTGATTTGATTCTACGGTTAATAAAGAAGCCAATTCTGTGAAGTGGCTATCTTACAGTACAGTACAATATTTTCTTTTCAAATATGTAAAAGACCACATATCCCCAAGCATTGTTGCTTTATGGCACTGGCAAAAGGATTCAAGGAGTTTTATTGTCATTTCAGCACATTAAACATGGGATGGAACGAAATTGTTTTCCCCTGGTCCCGGAGCAGCCCGATATCAAATATAAAGTAGAGTAGACTAGCTAACTAGGTATAAAAATAAACAAGATAAAATATGCAAATTTAAACAAAGTATATACAATAAATATAGTCAAGAAGAAGATAACGAACAGTAAACAACAGTATAACACCATACTGAGGTACTGAGTGAGGAATACTGCAGGTGAGTATGGAATGAAATGACATGTAATGAATGACAATATGACAACAGTACAGCCGTCCTGTGCCAACGCTTAAAGTGACAAAAAAATAAATTTAAATTTATTTTATAAAATTTATTTTTAGACATGGACCAAAAAAAGTCTGGCTGAATCAACATCATTTGTCTGAGAGAATCTGGTGGATTTTCAAAATAAAATACCCCGTGCAAACTGCTGGTCATAAAAACAGACAAAAGAGAAACTAAGTATCTACGTAGCATATTTACAGACGTAGAAGCATGTTTAGAAGAACATACACTGGGAAAATGACCAAATCTGAGAAAGTAGACAAAGTCTGGCGAGCTAAACGCTTCTGAAACGCTCCCAGTGGGTTTGAAGTTGCGTGCAGACAGACCAAATATGCCACGCTCACGCAACATGCTGCAAACGGGCCTGATGGATTTTCTCTAAAGTGTGTGAAGCCGCCAACCAATTCCAAGTCTCACGATACCCGATCCATGACTCTACAACCGATTCATCTAGGAATTCATGGCTAATTTGTATTGGTTGAGGAGGCTGCTACCAGCGCAGCCGTTCACAACCCTAACACGTACTACATTTACATTTTAGTCATCAGTTTGGGGTTCAGTATTTTGCCCAAGGACACATCAGCATGCAGACTGGAGGAGCCGGGGCTCGAACTTCAGCTGATTAGTGGACGACCCACTCTACCTCCTGAGCCACAGCCGCCCCTATTACTATTACAACTGATATATACAAATACTACAGATACTACATCATATGTTTATTTATCAACATTACAGAAACACTAGCTAAGTGTTCAGTATGAGAAGGTTGTCTGAATGTTAGTTATTGGTTTGATTAATGTTACTGATGTGATCAGGTACAGCATGACGTCTTCACTCAGTACAGCCACCAGAGGGCGACATGCCACTGACAGCCTGTCTGTGTGTGTTTGTCTCTATGTTACCTGTAGGTCAGGTGCTCAGCGCTCATGTCTCAGGTAGGGTGGTGATGAAGAGTTACCTGAGTGGGATGCCTGAGTGTAAGTTTGGGATGAATGACAAGATCGTCATTGACAAGCAGAGCAAAGCAGGAAGTACAGAGGATGGAGGGAAGAGGTCAGAGGGCTCACCTGTGTGAGGTCACTTCCTGTCTGAGTCAATGATTAAGAATCATTAAACTGTTTCAAACAGGTAACCCAACCCTTTCTCCTCCTCCTCCTGCTCATACTCCTCAGTGGTAAACAGTCCATAGCGATTGATGACTGCACCTTCCATCAGTGTGTTCGCCTCAGTAAGTTTGACTCTGAACGCAGCATCAGCTTCATCCCTCCGGACGGAGACTACGAGCTCATGAGGTCAGAGGTCACTTAGGTCACCTGATCACATGACTTCACACCTGTCACCTGACACCTGTGTGTGTGCCCGTGTCCGTGCGTGTGTGCAGGTACCGGACCACCAAAGACATCATCCTGCCCTTCAGGGTCATCCCTCTGGTCCGAGAGGTGGGCCGGACCAGGCTGGAGGTCAAAGTGGTCATCAAGTCCAACTTCAAGTCCTCACTGCTCGCCCAGAAGATTGAGGTGAGGCCACACGCCATGCAAACCTTTCATTAACCTTTCATTGGCAGTTCAGTTGTCATGGTAACCGTTCAGAACTCACCGATCTGACCTCCCTGCTCAGGTCCGGATACCGACCCCCCTGAACACCAGCGGAGTCCAACTCATCTGTATGAAGGGAAAGGCAAAGTACAAGGCGAGCGAGAACGCCATCGTGTGGAAGTAAGTACCTTTATTCTGAAGGGACAGGGTCACAGGAAGCAAGGCAGCTTTATTCTGAAGGGCGGTTCTGTTCTTAGTCATGGCCTGTGTCTCAATTCAGCCGATGACGTCACAACGCTGCACAAAGGCTGTCCCAATTCAAAGGCTCCTTCAAATGCGGCCTTCAAATGCGGCCTTCAAATGCGGCCTTCGAAGGACCCTCAGAAGGAGTCACCTTCGAAGGCCGCGAAGGATGCATCCTTCGAAGGATGCAGCCCCTGAATTGAGACACGGCTATGGTTCTTGTCTATGTCGTGGTTCTGGTCTCAGGATGTTACAGACAGAACCAGCAGAGTTTGGACTGTTTGTCATTGCAGTGCAGTTCTGATGTAGTTCTGGTGTTTGTCGTATTGATCGTGAGCTAATCGATATTTGGACCTGAGCTCAGTAATCATACCCGTCTGTGCTGACACAGACATCAAGCAGCTCTGCAGAATCAGCACCAACAACACCTCAGTCAGCAGAACCTCCACATGACATCATCATCAGGTCTGTCTGCAGACTGCAGCGAACTGGACCAGAACCAAGAAACAGAACTTTGACAAGAACTGGGTCAGAACATCTCAGACTGCTGTGGCCTGTGCACAGATCAGAACCATCAGAGGAGGTCCGAGGACCGGAGACAGGGTCATACTGTTAACTGTGTGTGTGTGTGTGTGTTTCAGGATCAAGCGCATGGCGGGCATGAAGGAGTCTCAGATCAGTGCAGAGATCGAGCTGCTGCCGACCAATGACAAGAAGAAATGGGCCAGACCGCCGATCTCCATGAACTTTGAGGTCAGAACCAGAACCACAGCTAATGAAGCTAAGACAGCTAATGAAGCTAAGACAGCTAATGAAGCTAAGACAGCTAATGAAGCTAAGACAGCTAACACTAAGAACACTGAGGTTTGGAGCTAGTGCTAATGTAGCTAACATAACTTAATGTTAAGGATGATGCTAACAATGCCTCTTTCTCCTCTTCCTCTTTCTCATCCTCTTTCTCCTCCTCTTTGCCCTCCTTCTCCTCTTTCTCCTCCTCTTCCTTCCCGTCCTCCTCTTCTCCTTCTCCTTCTCCTCTTTCTCCTTCTCCTCTTCCTTCCCGTCCTCCTCTTCTTCCTTCTCTTTCTCCTCTTTCTCCTTCTCCTCTTCCTTCCCATCCTCCTCTTCTTCCTTCTCTTTCTCCTCATGTCACTCCTCTCTCTCTCCTCCTCCTCATGTCACTCCTCTCTCTCTACTCCTCCTCATGTCTCTCCTCTCTCTCTCCTCCTCCTCATGTCTCTCCTCTCTCCTCCTCCTCATGTCTCTCCTCTCTCTCCTCCTCCTCATGTCTCTCCTCTCTCCTCCTCCTCATGTCTCTCCTCTCTCTCTACTCCTCCTCATGTCTCTCCTCTCTCTCTACTCCTCCTCATGTCTCTCCTCTCTACTCCTCCTCATGTCTCTCCTCTCTCTCTACTCCTCCTCATGTCTCTCCTCTCTCCTCCTCCTCATGTCTCTCCTCTCTCTCTACTCCTCCTCATGTCTCTCCTCTCTACTCCTCCTCATGTCTCTCCTCTCTCTCTACTCCTCCTCATGTCTCTCCTCTCTACTCCTCCTCATGTCTCTCCTCTCTCTCTACTCCTCCTCATGTCTCTCCTCTCTCTCTACTCCTCCTCAGGTCCCCTTTGCTCCTTCTGGTCTGAAGGTTCGTTATTTGAAGGTCTTTGAGCCAAAGTTGAATTACAGCGATCATGATGTCATCAAATGGGTTCGTTACATTGGACGAAGCGGCATCTACGAGACGCGCTGCTGATCCCGCCCATCACTGCTGACTCCGCCCACTGCTACTGACCCTGCCCATCACTGATGGGAAGGAGAATAGACCATCATTGTTGTTGTCTGTGTGTGTGTGTGTGTGTGTGTGTGTGTGTGTGTGTGTGTGTGTGTGTGTGTGTGTGTGTGTTGACATGTTTTTATTGGGTGATTTTTCTGTCTTTGATGTCAAGTCATTCCTGATCAGCCAATCACATTCCACCAAACACCAGGTCAGCTCAAACCATGTCTCTGTGCACACAAACACTGGAGCCTACATCTCCCACAATGCACTTGGAGCGATACTTTCATTAGCAGGTGTTTACCCAGCATGCTTCACTGTCATTGATTCAGTGTTTTTATTTTTTTACTGTTTGTTTATACAGACGTTTGTGTGCGTGTGTGTGTGTGTGTGTGTGTGTGTGTGTGTGTGTGTGTGTGTTATTGATCATTGTTGTCTCTGAAGTCAGTTTGTCAAATTTTTTCTCAATAAAACGAGTTTGACGACGGATTGACTGATTATTTCTTAATTAAACTTTATTGATACAGCAGCTCTCAGACAGGTGAGTGTGTGTTGAAGAAGAAGCAAGATCCTGATGAAAACACCTGAATCACATCACCGTACATCGACCTGCAACCCTGAAGAAGGGTTACTATTTTTTATGATTTTTTTTTAAATAAAAATTTATATTGTATTGTAAAAAAGTAAAAAAGATACATTACATTACATTTAAAAATACATTACATACTTTAAAAATAATAGAATATTTAAGAAAATAATAGATTACTTTAAAAAGTAATAGATTGCTTTAAAAATAGAATATTTTAAAAATAGATTACTTCAAAAAATAATAGATTACTCTGAAAGTAATAGATTACTTCTGAAAAAGTACTTTTCTGATTTTTTCTAAATCACATTTTTATGAAAATATCTCAAAAAAATTTAAAGTAATAAAAATAATCTATTAAAAATAATAGATTGCTTTATAAAAAATAGAGTACTTTTAAAAAGTAATTTTTTGAAAGTAATAGATTACTTTGAAAGTAATACTACTCTTAAAATATTAGAATACTTTGTGATAGATTACCATTGAAAGTAATTGATTACTTGAAAAAAGTACTTTTTTCTTAATTTATTTCTAAATACCAAACATTTTTCTGAAAATATTTTTCATGAAAATTAAAATTTTAACTAAATTTTTTTTCAAATGTAATGTAATGATGATAATCTATTACTTTCAAAGTAATCTATTTGTAAAGATTACCATCAAAAGTAATAGTTTACTTTTGAAAAATGTACTTTTTTTCTAAAAAATCAAACATTTAAAAAAATAAAACTTTAAAGTAGTCTTTTTGTAATAGATTACTAAGTAATAGATTACTTTGAAAGTAATAGATTACCACTGAAAGTAATTGATTACTTTTGAAAAAGTACTTTGTTTTTATTTTCTACAAATCAAACATTTTTATGAAAATATATTTCGGAAAAAAACCCCAACAAAATTTCAAAAAATAGAAATTTAAAGTAATTTTTTTGAAAGTAATGGATTACTTTAAAAATGATATATTACTTACTTACACACAGACTACTACTTTGAAAGTGGCAGATTACCATTGAAAGTAATTGATTACTTTTGAAAAAAGTACCTTTTTCAGATTTTTTTCTAAATATCAAGTTTTTATGAAAATATTTTTCATGAAAATTAAAATTTTAAATAAAAATTTAAAGCAATCTTTTTTCAACAGTAATGTAATGATTACTTTGAAAGTACTCTATTTGTAAAGGATTACCATCTAAACTAGATTACTTTAAAAAAGGACCTTTATCTTAAAACAATTCTAAAATTCCGAAATTTTAATGAAGATATTTATGAAAAAATGTAATAATTTAATTGTAATTTAAAAATTTAAATAAAACTTTTAAAAAAATTATGTAATTGTTTTCGACACACTTGTGCTAGGTGTCCAATTATTCCACATGCATAACATTTTTCCTTTTTGAAATGGTAGTCTGTGTGGTGCATGTTTCCCCTTGCAGCGGTAACAATCTGCACATTCCCATGACTCACCAATCCTCACTGCATGACATAGCTGAAACTTTCATTTGAAAGTCCCGCACATTTTTATCTGCAGGCTTCATATCTTGTGCCAGAGACAAGGCACTTTCAAATGTGAGAGCAGTCTCTGATTGTAATTCTAACAAAATTCTGTCATCATTTATCCCACACTCCATAATTATAGTCCTGGGATAATTTCCTTAATTCAGCAATAGATTCAGTGTTTTCAGGGTTTGCTTTGCAGGAATCAAATTTAAATCTCTGGATTATTTCACTTGGTTTGGAATTAAAATGTTCAGTAATGTGAAAAAGTCTTTTCTCTAGGCTTTGGGGGACTTTGGAGGTTTCCTATTAAAATGTAGGTTTGTGCACCCACCACACTGAGTAATATACATTTCTTTTTATCTTCATTATCAGTATCGTTTGCAATTTTAAGAAAAGTTCTATAATTTCACAGTATTCCTCCTAGGCTTGCATATTGTGATCAAATGGGGGCAGTGTCCCTATTGTTGCCATCATTGTGGATTTACTCAAACATTTCAGACAGCACAGACATAGCACAAACACGCCACCACGGGGCCTCTACAAATACCTTTCCTGACAGGTAACTTCCTGCCAGGTAACACACACCTTGATACCCCAGAGCTCCCTCTAGGGTAATACCAAATGTTAATTAAAGCCGCAAACGGCATTGAACATGCCCTCGCGCATGTGCGCATGTTGGCATGTACGCACGTCGGGACAGCCAAAACACTCAGTGGCTGAGAAATTGCACAGCTTCACCGTGCCCACACGCTGCAGCCTAAACAAATTGGTAACAGTGTGATTTCATAGCTTTGTCACTATGTTTGATCAGAAAAATTGTGCAGTCTGAACTTTTAATCAGAAAATCAATATAAATACACCTACAAAGTCTGAAGTGGATTGGATACTATCCCTAGGAGTTCATTAAAACAGACCACACATTGCCCAAATTTGGTAAAATGGTCAAATTTGACATAGTGCCACACCCACACAGTTTCATCAAAATACAGAATTTTGATAACTTTTACTCAGGAAGTCTATATGAACACACCTACCAAGTTTGAAGTCAATTGGATAAAATCCCTAGGAGGAGTTCGTTCAAGTAGGACTCCTTCTCAACCAGCCCAAAACACCAAAAATGGTGATATTCATTCTTAAATATCTCGCTTCCTGTACATTTTAGCCCATTGCTCCAAGAGACTTTTTTGTAGGTCTTGCCATGTTCTACAATTTGGCTGAGGTTTCATAACTCTGTGTCCAAAACTGTGGCGGGGCTGCCTCAAAGAAAAGTTCAAGGAGGCGCTGTAGAGCGATTTTCCCCGCCCCCTAATTAATTATGCAGCCGAAATTTGCATAATATTGGTCTTAATAACCACAAGAAGTTTCAGACAGCCCTGAGAAAGTATATGAAAGCCCAGCACTTTTGCTTGAAAAACCAGCCAAAAAGTCAATGGAGTTAGAATTTTTTCGAAAAAAATCAGCGTTTTTGACTTTCACGGGCTGTCGTGTCTACATAGTTTCTGAAAAACTCACCATTTTTGGAGGGCTTCTTCCCAAGGTTGTTTCTGATATTTTCACTCAGTTTCAGCACCGTACGGTCAATATTGTCCGAGCTGAACATCATCTCGAAAAGGTGTTTTTTTCTATCGCCACTAGGAGGCGCTGCGAAAATCACCAAATGTTGTCATGGAAATGTGTTCTAGGCCAGACTGCTATTATATATCACAGGTTTGGGGAAGATTGGAGTATTTTTCGCAAAGTCATAGCACGTCACAATTTCATGAAAACGCGCTGAATTTTGTGGCCCCGCCCCTCCCACACAGTGAATCCAAAACTCACGATTTTGATAACTTTTCATTGTCGAGGACTTAAGAACACACGCCAAGTTTCAAACAGATAGGATGAAAGCTCTAGGAGGAGTTCGTTCAAATACGACCCCTGGAAATGACCCCAAAAACACGAAAACGCCAACTTTGAAACAAAATGGATGCCGTACGCTTTGTGGAGCCATGTTTGTGGAGCAGATCTTGTCAAATCTGAATTTTATTAATCTGAAATGAATAATTCAAAATCTACAAGCCAAAACTAGAGCAGATAGAGAAAGCGATGAGACCAGTATAGATCAGGTAGTTTGAAGTAACCTGGCCACACAGAATACCAGCTAACAATGTTAGCTCAAAGTTTAAACCTCATCATTCAGATATTAATTCTTAGTTGTTGTTTTAAAGATTTTTTTGGCCTTTTTCAAACTTTATTGTATAGATGTAGCTGTAGAGTGATAGAAATGTGGACAGAGAGAGAGAGAGAGAGAGAGAGAGAGAGATGGGGAATGACATGCAGCAAAGGGCCACAGGTCAGATTCAAACACTGGGCCGCTGTGGTAAGGACTGAGCCTTTGTGGGGGTGGATGTTCTACCCACTGAGCTAACAACACCCCATTAATTCTAAATTTTGATGTCTTCAGATTTTCTGTGATTTCTGTGTGTGAAAAGAAACTTTGTTGTGTTGACGACCTTTGACCTCTGACTTTCTGCTGTTTGTCTGCTAAACCTAGCGGACATGTTGCTACTGGTTGCCATGACGATCTGCAGCCTGTAAAAACAGACAGTGAGCTGTTTGTTTTCAGAAACAGGACGAGATGATGTGGGAACCTGCTGCTGATGGACCACTGTGTGTGTTTACTGTGTGTGATGGACAGATGAATGGACAGACGTGTAATTAAATCCTCATCCTTCAGCTCCGACTGAAAGTCTGTCTCCTCCTCTGTCTCTCTGCTCCTCTCTCTGGGCGACACGCCGCTATGAGTCCGACGCTTGGCTGGATGCCTGCCAGGAGGCCCCCACCAACCAGAGCCCTGGAGCCCTGGAGGCCCGGGACCCAACCAGAAAGTTCTGCAGAGCATCAGGTTCAAACCTCAGCCTGTACAAGATCTCTGTGATGTCACCCACAGGAAGTAGAAGGAAGTGGAGTTCATCAAACAGGAAATAGAGTTCTGTTTACTTCCTCATTTCTATGTATTTCCCATAAAACACTCAGGTAGGGAGGGACTTGTCTTGGACATTGATTGGTCTTTACAGTAGCCAATACTGAGTGCAGTAGTGTTGCACCCCCACCACTATGCACTGCAACTAGTGCTGTGAGCTACCATCAGCGTTTACCTTCCAGTGACCCAGGACTGTTATTCCCCGTTGATCTCAGAGACAGATTCATGAAACCTGGATCTCACATGACTTGAAACTGAGCAGTCCTGAGTTTTGGTGTCCTCAGTCTTGTTTTTTTCAGGCTTGGTGTCCTCAGTCTTGGTCTCTTCAGTCTTGGTCTTTTCAGTCTTGGCGTTTTCAGTCTTGGTTTCTCCAATCTTGGTGTCTTCAGTCTTGGTGTCCTCAGTCTTGGTGTCTTCAGACTTGGTGTCTTCAGTCTTGGTCTTTTCAGACTTGGTGTCCTCAGTCTTGGTCTCTTCAGTCTTGGTGTCTTCAGTCTTGGTGTCCTCAGTCTTGGTCTCTTTAGTCTTGGTCTCAGGTTTCTGTCTAGGTATTGATCTGAGGCTGAGTGTGTGAGGTCACAGCATTGTTGCAGTGTATGATGGGAGTGTGCCAGGTGGCTCAGCTGCCAACATTCAGACCTCATTCGGGGCACAATGCTGCGGTAACGAGTGTCGCTCATTAATATGCAGCATATGATGACTTCCTGTGAAAGACGCCGCCACAGCCACTCTGTCAGAGTGAAGGTGGCCGAGGTCATGAGCTGTGGGCAACTGATAAACAGCAACAATACACACAATGAGATCTGTGAGGGGTGGGGGTGTCCACCACTAATGACTCATTTAAATAATCTGCTCATTTTCTGATGAGTTTAATCAGAAAAAAAAAAATTTTAGCAGCAGCTTCAACGTCCAACTCTGCCACTGTGGAAATAACTGAGAGCTGCTCTAATCAATATGGTTATATCATATTTAATCAATATGTTTGTATTATATTTATTTAAGTATATTTACAAATATAAAATGTGTCTGTAACGTTATCTGTGTTATCTGTAACGTGTAAAAGTATATAAAAGTATGGTGTGTAACGTGTAAAGTATATAAAGTGTATGACGTACAACGTGTAAAAGTATATAAAGTATATGATGTACAACGTGTAAAAGTATATAAAGTGTATGATGTACAACGTATAAAAGTATATAAAGTGTATGATTATAACGTGTAAAAGTATATCGTGTATGATGTACAACGTGTAAAAGTATATAAAGTGTATGATGTACAACGTGTAAAAGTATATCGTGTATGATGTGTAACGTGTAAAACTATATAAAGTGTATGATGTGTAACATGTAAAAGTATATTGTGTATGATGTATAATGTGTAAAAGTATATAAAGTGTATGAAGTGTAACATGTAAAAGTATATAAAGTGTATGATGTGTAACATGTAAACGTATATAAAGTGTATGATGTGTAATGTGTAAAAGTATATAAAGTGTATGGTGTATAACGTGTAAAAGTATATAAAGTGTGATGTACAACGTGTAAAAGTATATAAAGTGTATGATGTGTAACATGTAAAAGTATATAAAGTGTATGGTGTATAACGTGTAAAAATATATAAAGTGTATGATGTGTAACGTGTAAGAGTATATAAAGTATATGATGTGTAACGTGTAAAAGTATATAAAGTGTATGATGTGTAACGTGTAAAAGTATATAAAGTGTATGATGTGTAACATGTAAAAGTATATAAAGTGTATGGTGTATAACGTGTAAAAATATATAAAGTGTATGATGTGTAACGTGTAAGAGTATATAAAGTGTATGATGTGTAACGTGTAAGAGTATATAAAGTGTATGATGTATAACGTGTAAAAGTATATAAAGTGTATGGTGTATAACGTGTAAAAATATATAAAGTGTATGATGTGTAACGTGTAAGAGTATATAAAGTGTATGATGTGTAACGTGTAAAAGTATATAAAGTGTATGATGTGTAACATGTAAAAGTATATAAAGTGTATGATGTGTAACATGTAAAAATATATAAAGTGTATGGTGTACAACGTGTAAAACCCTACAGACCTCACACTCTCCTGTCTCTCCGTGTTTGGACAGATGTTCTGAGGACTCTCAAGACAAATGCTGCACATCTGGACTTCAGTCCAGAGGGGCCCTACCTGTGACCCTGAGTCCAGAGGATCTCCAGAACCAACAACAGAACCAGGTCTGTGTTTGTTTAGGTGCTGCTGAGATCCACAGCAAACGGACAGACCTCAAACACCCAAGTCAAAAATTTAAATCAAGTTTTCTGGTTCTGGATCGGTTTGGAAACCGAACCAGAACAAAAAGGGTTAACGTCCACATTTATGGTCTCAGTGTAAATGGACACCATTCACGCACACCTGACCCCGCCCCTCCGGACCAGCCCCACTGCAGCAGCGAGCGCGCTGTCCGGGAACTTCCCCTCACTTTGTTCCAGAGCCGAGTGGAACTGACCGGGTTCAGGACCAGCTGCACACGGGACTCCGCGGCTCGGAGCCGGACGCGCTGCTGCTTTTACGCGTCTGTGGGTCGGTTCTGTTGGAACAAACCGGGTCTGTGGAGATCCGGACGGACTGCGTAAAGGTCTGCGCGTGGACAAGAGGATCTTTGATGACTCGCGCGTGCGCGGACAGACTGATTGACTGATTGATTGATTGACGGGCGGGCCATGTGTCGGACCCTGTAGACTCTAGTTCTCATCATGGACCCTCCTCTGCTGCTCTTCATCATGATGATGATAATGAAGGTTAGTGAACTCAAACAGCTTATCAGATAAATCGACTAAAACGTCATCAGGTCCAAATATAAAACAAAATAATCATTAAAAAAGTTCTAATGAAACTTAATTTATTTAAACTTTATTCTGATTTTTATTAATGAATCTTCTGATCGATCATCAGTGACGTGTTTTTATGAACAGCTGTTTTTCACATTCATTAATATTAAACATTAAATATTTAATTAGACACAATGAGCTTCAGCCAGAATCAATATTTTTACAAGCTGATCTCTGATTTATTGATCTGGTCTGTGCCAGTCTTTATCTGGACTTTATCTGGATCCACATGAAACCACATCAACCATGAACATGAACACACGGAAACATGAACACACGGAGACATGAACACATGGAGGCATGAACACATGGAAGCATGAAAACATAAACACACAGAGACATGAACACACGGAGACATGAACACATAAACACATGGAGGCATGAACACATGGAGACATGAACACACGGAGACATGAACACACAGAGACATGAATACATAAACACATGGAGACATGAAAACATGGAGACATGAATACATGGAGGCATGAACACACAGAGACATGAACACACGGAGACATGGAGACGTGAACACAAACACATGGAGACATGAAAACATGGAGGCATGAACACATAGAGACATGAAGATATGACCACGGAGACATGAACACATAAACACACGTAGACATGAAAACACGTAGACATGAAAACATGGAGACATGAACACATGGAGACATGAACACATAAACACATGGAGACATGAACACATGGAGGCATGAACACATGGAGACGTGAACACATGGAGGCATGAACACATGGAGACATGAAGATATCAACATGGAGCCATGAACACATAAACACATGGAGCCATGAACACATGAAGATTCTTTATTCTGAAACATTTTAAAGAATTAAACCTAAAATTCAGACTTTAAAAAGATGATGATACAGTTTGAACTTTGTTTGTTTTGTTTTTCATCTCTCCAATTTAAAATTTTCTGACTTATAAGACATTTCTTTTGAAGGTGTCTTCCTGTTTACTGATGTAGACAGAACATGAAGTCGTTACTGTCAGATTTAGAGTCTCAGACTCAGTTTGTGAAAGGACGTTCACATGTGGGTGATAGATATCTGAGACGAGGAGGAAGAGAAGAGGAGGAGGAGGGATCAAAGGACAAAGACACAGAAGTGTTTCACATCTGTACTGAATAAGTCGGTGCCACGTCTCAAACACTTTAAATTCTTCTCCTGTTCTCCTTCAGTTTATCTGAAGACTACAGTACCCATGATACTCTGCAGTTAAAATGACTTGTCTTAATGAATTCATGCAGAATAAAAATTGATTAAAGCTGCAGATCGATTCATGTTTATCCTCCACTGACTGTCATTGTCATGTGACCGAAAAGCTCTGTGATTGGATGTTTGTTGGTGAGATGCACCTTGGGCATCGTAGTTCAGTTTTTATTGTCATATTTTCTCCTGATGGTTGATTCAAACTGAGATATGAGAGATGACAGCAGCATCTAGTGGACATCAGAGGCAGTGACCTCATCACTCAGGAGGCTTCTGATTGGTTGTTTTTTTTTTCCAGACATCTGGCAGCAGAGCAACGGAGACGAGAAACAAACGCTACGCCATAAACCCGGTTGGGCACAAGTGGACTCACCATAACCTCACATACAGGTAGAAAATACTGCATCGACGTCACATACAAAAAAAATACTCCGTCGTTGTCATGTACAGTTACTAAATACTGCATCGCCATCACGTACAGGTACAAAATACTGCATCAATGTCACATTTGTGTACAAAATACTGTACTGACATCAAGTACAGGTACAAAATACTACTTCAACATCACATACCTGTGCATCGTCGCCAAATACTGCATCAACATCACATGTGGGTACAAAATATTGCACTGACGCTACATACAGGCACAAAATAATGCATCGACATCATGTATAAGTACAAAATACTGCATCGACATGATCTGATGACAGGTCGAGTATCAAGTTTCCAAAGTTTGTCAAAACAGAAGAAGAAACAGTAGAAACAGTAACCAGATGACATTGACCTCTGGTGGACCGGTACACAGAGGATCTGGTCCTTGTAGACCAAGATTTGGATGAGGAATGTGGTTCTGTCTGTTTGATTTCAGGACCTTGAGATCCAGGATACTGGACTTCATAATTGGAGGGTTGAGTTTCATGGCCAGTTGATGACTGAGTCTCAGATGTAAACAGAGACAGACTGTGTGACTGCTGTTGAATTGAGCTGATTGGGCTGAATTGTTCCTCTGAATGCTCTATGATTGGACAGCCTGTCTTTTACAGGAAGGTGTTTTTACCCTGAACTGTTCCTGCCAGGATGTGAAACCCACTGATTAGAGCTTCATTTACCAATAACATGTCTGTCTGTCTGTCTCTCAGGATCATAAAGTTTCCAAACACTCTGAACGTGGAGGACACGAGGAAGGCCATCAGTATCGCCTTCACCAAGTGGAGCGATGTCTCTCCCCTGACCTTCACTGAGATTACCAACGGCAATGCTAGCGCTGACATCACAATCGGTAGGTGGAGGAGGACGAGGTGAAGGAATTTATGATGATCACAAGTTGATGTATTTTCTGTTTGTGGGGGTGCATTAGGTTTCTACACCTTTAACCATACTGACTGCTGGTGGTCTCCTCTCCACCCATGTTTCGATGGGCTGAATGGCGAGCTGGCTCATGCCTTCCTGCCTCCACGGGGTGAAATCCACTTTGATAACCACGAGTTCTGGATCCTTGGCAAGTCCAGGTTCAGCTGGAAACAAGGTTAGTTTCCTCCAGTAGAAATACTGTGAAAAGTAAGGACACTATTCTAACAACATGATCATGTGACTCTGCAGGGGTGTGGCTAAACGACCTGGTCCAGGTGGCGGCTCATGAGATCGGCCATGCTCTTGGTCTGTGGCACTCCAGAGATCCAAAGGCTCTGATGCATCCCAATGCCACCTACACCGGACAGAGGAACATCGCCCAGGATGACATCTGGGGCATCCAGAGACTTTATGGTAAGGTTCAACAAGACCTGTAACCGTCCTAACTCTCCTGACTCTGGAGGAGGAGGAGGTCTCAATCTTCAATTTGATCTTTACCAGAGAACTTGGGCAGAAGCTTGTTGTTGTGACAACTGATGTCAGGATTGTTGAAGTCACCTGAGGTCCTGTCGTGTGAAGTGTGAATCTTTAATGACCACTGTTCACACTGGACCGCAGGTGAATGAGAAGTAAAATCCAGGTGCCCTGGATTGAACTCTTCTTAAATAACAATGACCTGGACAACTGAGAACCTTCACAGAGATCTGAATACCTTTCCAGCACTGCATGTGTGACAGTGGTTCTTGTTTGTTGGGAGGCTGTCTAGATAAGAAGCGGGTCTGTGACCCATGGGCTAGGCTTGGGTTTTGTGAGCGGAGGAAGACCTTCATGAAGAAGAACTGTCCTCAACGCTGTGACCTCTGCTACGGTAAGATGCCATCAGAGCTGAGACACTAACCCTAACCCAGCATCACAGGTCAGAACCTACCTGAATGTTTTACTGTTCCAGTAAACACAGAAACCTGATTGTCACGCTGATGTTTGTTCGTCAACACGCTGGTCTGACACTCACTTTCTGTCTTCCAGAGCTTCTGGAAGCTGTTACCACACCAACGCCCCCGCCGGCCAATGTCAAGATCAAGATGGTGCCCCGTGGCAAGGTGGTGGGTTTCCGCTGTGGAACCAAAAACCCCCACTCACCGCCCAAAGTCAGGTCAGCTGATCAATACTTGATAGGAAACACCAAACATAAAATTGGAAATAAGAATGAAATAAAGGTCTGATGAATGGCTGTTTTCTCCAGCTGGTATAAAGATGGTGAACAGATCCTGACCTCCATCCCTGGCTACATTGTCATGAAGGACCGAGACCTTCGCATCGTCGCCAACGAGTTCAATGAGGGTGTTTATACCTGCCGGATCCATCGCCGGGGAGACATTGTGTCCGCCAACTCCTGGGCCATCCGACTGAAACCAGAACAGCCCTCAAACAGCTGAGAATGCAATGAAGCAATGAATGAAAGGAGGTGCTGGTTTTAGGCTTCTCAACAACATTTGGTATAATTTGGACCTGTGGACGAAGATCAGATGATATTTGATCTGAAAGGAGGTTGTTTTGAACATATTTTTCTGTTTTGTGACTCCAAGCTGGACATGACTCAGTTGTTGCTGATGGAAACAGACTTTGAAAGGTTCAAAAACTCTGGACCTGGATGGTAAACCTGTGGCAGCTCTGTGGGACTAGCATGACCTCTTGTCCTCGTAATCCTCCTGGCGTGATGCATGTACCCATAAACCTGTAGGACGTTATTTACCTGTGAAAATCTGATGGCATGATGTCATATCCTTGTAACCTTCCTTCACACACCCATCTGGATACAATCACACATACGAAAAATCAACCCTTGTGAATCTTCACCTCGGAAGCCAAGGGGCGAATAAAACCTTCGTGTGGGTTTTAACATTGCTGAATCTTGATTGTCAAAGTCTCATTCTCAACCATGGACTAAAAATGCAGCACATCCAGAAATAACCACATTTTGCCTCATCTGGCAATGGTTACTCGCCTGGGTTTGCGTATGTGTAATTGTAACCCTCTCGCAGAATATCAGGTACCTGCATCTCTTCAGGCATGAATATCCATAATGTTCCAGTAGGATTTCATGGTCCAGTTATAACCCTGACAGTTGTCATAGCAGGATGTCATGAACCTGTTATTGTCTGGGCAGGACATGACATCCACATGATGCTCCTGATGTTTGTATATTCCTGTAGGACATAAGACATCCGTTAAACCCTGGTAGGATGTTCTGTACCTCTTGTTTTCATAATCCTCTTGACATGACGTGATGTTACTTTAGTTCCAGTGGTCCGTCATGATCCTCCTGACAGGACATTATGTACCTTTAATCCTAACAGCATGTGGGATGATTGGTCCCTGTAAGAGTCTCAGTGGGATGTCAGGACTTCATAATCTTCCTGATGGGACGAAAAATCCTGAAGAGTCCTGCACCTGTAGTCCTAATGGTTTGATGTCTAGTCCCCGTAATCATCATACGTCTCTGTATTGTGTCTCTGTATTCATCTCAGCTTTACCATACATTCTTGTAAACATCTTGTAAGGTATCAAGTGCTGGCTCTTTCAGACACAATGCAGTCTGGGCACTCTGCAATCACTCTGCAAGTTCAACCTTGTTGAAGTTTTATCAACGCAGCAAACAACTGCTATGGTGCAGAGCAAAAGATAACGTTTCAGAACACGGTGCTGTCATGTTGTCTGACGGGATGTCTTTTATAATTCATAATCCTGTAGAGATATCTATAAACCTGACGACGTGTAGTCTTGTGTGTTTGTAATGATTCGATGTTTGGTGATCATCAGTGTCCAGAAGTCAGATTTTTTTATTTCTTCATGTCATGGCCTGTAGAAATATTGATTTGTTACAAACCAGCTAACTTTAACAACTGTACATTAATGAGTGTACAGTCAACCTTCATTCAACCTTTAGCTCCAACATCTGACCTCCAGACTGTAAAGATAAATCATATCTCCAGCTTACATTTGAATATTGAGGTACTCACCTCCACCTCTTCTGCGGGTTTTTGGGGTTGTGGCCACAATCGGTTCTGCAGGTCATGTGATCCTGCCTGGAGCTGCTGATTGGATCATTTTTTACGTGTCACTGTGAAGACGACATGATGTGACATGATGAGATGTTTGAGTCAGTCACAAGTTTAATTCTTTAATGTTTGAGTTGTTGTACCCATAATTCATAGCTGATGTCTTTTACTTTGAACTAAAACATTTTTCATGCAAATAAAAGCATCTTTTAAATGTTGTGGTTTGTCTTTGTTGTAAATAATTTATCATTTAGCCGAGAGCAGGAGCTAACACGCTGACTGTAACTGAAGCTAAGCTAAGGGTTAGCACCACTTCTATTGAGTTTACATATGCTTCCTCTAGGGAACATTATTAGGGATCACTCCATCAATTTTCATTGTTATGCCAGTGACACCCAATTATATTCATCGATCAAGCCTGATGAAACCAATCAGTTAACTAAACTCCAAGCATGCCTTAAGGATATAAAAAGTTGGATGACCTACAATTTTCTGATGTTAAATTCGGACAAAACTTAAGTTCTTGTAATTGGACCCAAACACCTCAGAAACTCTCTTTCTAGAGACTTAGTTACCTTAGACGGGATCACCCTGGCCTCCAGCTCCACCGTAAAGAATCTTGGAGTTGTTTTGATCAGGACTGTAGTTTATTTACCAGACTTCAGTTGATGTCAGAATAAATTAAAGTGCGTTGAACTCTCAGGGCCACCGTACATCATCTGGTATATTTTAAAAACATATATTAAACTTTAAAATAACAAACAACAACAATGATCTCATGATTCATATGAATAAAGGATTCAGGTCAGACTGAAACTCTCAGCAGGTCTCAGACAAACAAGAGACTGCAGACAAAGACCGTCTGGATTTAACCCTCTGTGACCCAAATCTGATGTCTGTCTGATGTGGGTCACTTCGGCTCCGTCTACACCAACACAACAAAACTGTTGAAGACCAGACCAAAAGACTGAGACAGGACACGTCCAGACTGAGACAAGACTGAGACAGGACATGTTGAGACTGAAGGACTGAGACAGAACACATCCAGACTGAGACAAGACTGAGACAGGACACATTGAGACTGAGGGACTGTGAAAGGACACGTACAGACTGAGACAGGACAGAGACAGGACATGTTGAGACTGAGACAGGACACATTGAGATTGAAGGACTGAGACAGAACATGTCCAGACTGAGACAAGACTGAGACAGGACCGAAGGACTGAGACAGAACACGTCCAGACTGAGACAGGACATGTTGAGACTGAGAAAGGACACGTCCAGACTGAGACAAGACTGAGACAGGACATGTCCAGACTTACAGACTGAGACAGGACACGTCCAGACTGAGACAGGACACGTCCAGACTGAGACAGGACATGTCCAGACTGAGACAGGACATGTCCAGACTTACGGACTGAGACAAGACACATTGTAGTTTACAGGTGTGCTGAGTCACACCTGGCCTGATGTGACTTAGGTAGATTCATAGTTTTCATTCATAGTTTGTACTCACGGTTTCTTCTCAGTTACTGCAGGACACAAGTTACTGTAACAAAAGTAATTTCTTACTTTAAAGAAACAAAGTTTACATAAAACACGTCACGTGAATCTTTATATGTGAAACATGGAAACATTAAACTGTTTTTAATTAGTTTGGTCTGTCTGAATCAAATACGTTAAACATCACCACCCCGTGGACCAATGGAGCAACTGCAGCAACACAACAACACCATGACTCCAGTCAAAGACCAAAGATCAGCAACTGGTTTTAAGCGGAGTCTGAATATTCTGAATAAGAAAAAAAAAAGAATAGGAAGTTCAGACCGACTGATCTGATTGGACGAGTCCTTCATGAGTGCTGATAGAGAATAACAGAACAGAGACTTTACAGCTGTTCTAATGTTAACGTTACATCAATGTTGGTCATCTGTCTTCAGGATCAGCCATTCACAAACTGAATTCAATCAGCTGACAATAAACCTGATCACTAATCAATACACAACCATTATCAAACCATTAACATTCAGACAACCTTATCACAGCTGAGGTCCGAGGTCGTACTGATATTCAGGATAACTGAGCGACCTCTGACCTCTGAGTCTGCATTAGACCTCTGAATAAAGAAACAAATGGCGGCTGTATTGAAAATCAAACTTTATTCTTTGAGCTGATTGGTTCAGGTGAAGCTGCACACAGTGCAGACACACCTGTCAGCACCTCCACATCTTCTGATTCAAAAGACCTTCATCTCATTAACATCTCATTAACACAGAGGAAGAGGAGGAAGGACAGATGGAATGTAGAGAGCTCGGGAACAGGTGAACACCTGGTCTTGGTCTACATTAAAGACAGGTACAGGTACAGCATCAGGTGGGACTGTGACCCCTCCCCCCCATCCCCCCTTCCTGTGTGATAAGGTGTAATCAGAGGGGGCGGAGCCACAGCTCAGGTAAACAGAGAAAGGCACGTGTATGGCTTGTTTACAGGAACACTGAAGGTCAGTGTGCAGCAACAGAAAGTCAACAGACCAGCGCCGCTGTTGGGGTGAGGTTTGTGTTCATGAAGGGGCAGGTTTGTTTGTTTGGGGTCTGTACTGATGACGTCAGAGTTCAGGAATGTTTTGGTTGGTTCAGTTTGGGGGCGGTCAGCTGACGCTGGCGTTTGTGGCTCCTCTGTCATCGCTGGCTGTCGGAGCCCCACCCCCTGCTGGTGACTTCACTTTACATGCCCATCCTGATGCTCTGGATGATCTGAAAGATGGCTGAAAAACAAGAAACACACAGGTGAGCTGACATGATCAACCTGTAGCGATCGGGTCATCTCTGACATCATTGTCAGTCTAAAGTTAAACAATGTGATTTAATCAATCAGCTGATTTATAAAATAAGATAATTTAATATCATGTTTATATCTGTTACATTCATCATGGTGAAATATATTTATAAGATGTGTTAAAGACAGAGAGAGAGACACAGACAGACAGACAGACAGACAGAGAGAGAGAGGGGGGGGTGTTGTGTGTGTTGTTGATGTGTGTGTGATGTGTGTGTGATGTGTGACTGACCCGATCCACAGACGACGAACACGAACAGAGCGAGCAGCCATGGACCCACACCTTTGTCTTCAGACATGTTCCTCTGAAACACACACGGCGTTATTGATCATGTGACGACACAGCTGATCACTGGTGACGTGGTTGGACAGTATGTTAATGAGGACAGGTGAACAGTGTCTGGATTTGATAAGGTCACAGAGCATTAATCAAATGAACTGAATCAGAACTCGTCATTTCACAAACAGGAAGCAGGTTTGATCTGCTGATTTCACAATAAAGTACATTTCAAAATAAGTCATAATTATTGATCAATACTGACGTCACATGTGTCCACTCACTATCATTACGTTGCCGTTTTTATGAATATTAATTAGCTTTAACACTTCCTGATTGGACCACGGTTGACTAACACACTGACCCGGTCTGGACCGGGTCTATCAGGTTCTAACTGGTCCAGTTTGATGTGTGGACGTGGGCCACAGTCCTGAGCGGGTCTGTGGTACCGGTCACGGTCGGTTTTAGCCGTGTTTGTTCGGTTTTAGTCGTGTTAGTTCGGTGTGTGTGGGCACAGCTGGTCTCGGACTCACCGTGGATTTGGCCACGTTCCCTCTCTGCGTGATGTTCTTACTGTGCTTCTCGTTCGCCATCCGGATCCTCTGCTTGGCCACCATCTTGTCGTCTTCTTCTTCTTCTTCTTTGGTTTGTTAAAGTTTGTTTCAGGACTCTCTCCTCCTCCTTCGTGGTCGTCGTCTTCTTCTTCGTGTCTTTCTGACTGGGAGCTCCTCTCCGTTGTCTACGTACTCAAAAAGACGAAGCCCCACCCCCTCGACCAGGGGCGGGAACCGTAAAGTTACTGCCTCTCAAAATAAAACTTCCTGTCCGCCTTTTCAAAGTTAAACCGATTTCGCTCGGCGTCGCTTCAAAATAAAAGTAACACAGATGATTAAACAGCATGGATGTAAATGTTATGATGTTACAATTTAAATTAGTTATTTAAAGGTTTGTCTGAGTTTGCCCGAGTTTGTCTGTTTGTCTTTAAAGGTTTATTTTCTCTAAACAAACGTTTATCATCTTCACTACGCTTTCACTTTGAAAGCGGAAGTCACTTCCCCGTCAGTTCTTCTTCGGCAGCTTGTCGCGGACGTTGAATTTTAAACATTTATTAACAATTCATTTTTAATATTTACTGAAATATGACGTCATATTCTGATGAAACGTCACCGCGTTTGTCTCGTGAACGTTAACAGATCGTCTCCGTGTTTGTTTGTTAGTGACGTGTTCATGAAAGCAGCTGATTGTATGCTGATGTGGCACTGGAAGTCCCGCCTCCCCCTCACATTACGTACTTACTTACGCCGGAAGAGAGGCGTTCTTCTTCCGGCACACATAAACATGGCGCCCCCCAGCCCGCTGCTAGCAGGTGTGTAAATGTTTGTTTATGTTTGTTTGTTTGTTTACACCGACACCGCACCGGAAGGCAGACATCAGGACTGGAGGAGCTGTTACGGGCAGAATAAACGTCACACTCCGTTAACGATCTGGTCACTTCATGTTGAAACACACGAGCTGACATCAAAGATCAGACGATCATTAATTCATCTTTAATTAAATCATTAGTTATCCGAGTCATCATGTTTAAATCACGCGCTCTGTTTCATACCACTGACTGTGATCATTCATTGACCTAATCAATCACAGATCGATCACTGGTCTGTGTCTTTGTGTGTCTGTAAACTGTTTGGTCTGATGTAACATGGTTCAGTTATCAATACAAATCTGATCATTCATTCATTTTGTGTAATCAGTTCGAGCTTCAGATGGAACGATTCTGCTCAGAGGACCTCCATCATGTGACCAACACTTTGCCTTCAACAGGTAACTACAGACCACTACTGACGACTACAGACCACTACTGATGACTACTGACTACAGACCACTACTGACGACTACAGATGACTACTGACGACTACAGACCACTACTGATGACTACAGACCACTACTGATGACTGCGAATGACTACAGACCACTACTGACGACTACAGATGACTACAGATGACTACTGATGACTACTGATGACTACAGACCACTACTGACAATTATAGACCACTAGTGACGACTACAGACCACTACTGATGACTACTGACTACAGACCACTACTGACGACTACAGATGACTACTGATGACTACAGACCAGTACTGACAACTATAGACCACTACTGATGATTACTGCTGACTACAAACCACTACTGATGACTACAGACCACTAGTGATGACTACTGATGACTACAGTCCACTACTGACGACTACAGACCACTAGTGATGACTACTGATGACTACAGTCCACTACTGACGACTACAGACCACAACTGATGACTACAGACAACTACAGACCACTACTGATGACAACAGACCACTACTGACCACTACTGATGACTACAGACCACTATTAACCTACCTGACTGTCTGCCTGTACCTGACTGTCTGTACCCGACTGTCTGTCTCTCAGGGACTCTGGATCCAGCAGGTGTATCACATTCAGCAGAGACGGGTCGATGTTCTGCTGGAGCAACGGACGGAGGTAAAAAAAAACTGATCAATGATTAATGATTTATCTCACTGACACTGACCTGTCTTCCTGTCTGTCTGCATGTCTGTCTGTCTCTCCCTGCCTGTCTGTCTCTCAGTGTGTCTGTGGTAAAGTCTTCAGACAGCTCCGTCTTGTTGACCTTTGACCTCCCGAAGACATCTCTGTTGGACTTCTCTCCTCTGGGTAGAGTTCTGGTCACCTGGCAGCCATACAGCAGTAAGACACAAACTGCACTGGACTGGACTGGACCGGTCCTGGTTAACGTTGTCATAGTAACAGCATTAATATATTGAAGTGACATCATTGATGGACGTGTGTGGGTGTCTGTCTGTCTTTGTGTCTCAGAGACTCAGGACAGTCCCCAGGGTGATCCAAACCTCCAGCTGTGGGACGTTCAGACCGGTCAGCTGATCAAAGCCCTGTACCAGAAGAAGGTTGACTCCTGGTGGGTCAGAACCAGCTCGGATTGGCTCTCTGTGATAGGCTCTCTGTGATAGGCTCTCTGTGATTGGCTCGCTGTGATTGGCTCTCTGTGATTGACTGCAGGTGTCCCAGCTGGTCTGATGATGAGGGGATCTGTGTGAGGAGCGTCAACAATGAGCTGCACTTCTATGAGAACAACAACTTCAGTAAGTGACTGAGACTGAGACCAGGAGTGAGACTGAGACCAAGGCTGAGACCAGGACTGAGATCAAGACCAGGGGCCTCATGTACAAAGGTTGCATATGCACAAAAATGTGGCGTATGTGAAATGACCGTGGAAATGTGCGGTGCCCCACGCCAACTTCATGGCTGGTGTACGCACGTTTCTACAGCTATTGTTCCTTTGGTGACACTTAGAGGTGATGCTGGGAAACTGTTATAATGTGAAAACAAGTAGTCATCAGAGTGACGTGCACATCAGAGCATAGCCGTGGGAACATATTCTCAGCAGGGGGTGCTGAGAAAAAAAAGCTCCGCGCGGCAATATTGTTACATGCAGCGTTATTTATTAACGAAGCCACCCAGAAAATACACAGAAAATTCACCTCCACCGCCGTTTTATACATCTGAACGTGAGCGTGGAAAAAGAAGTGCGACGCAACTTTTGTACATGAGGCCCCAGGACCAGAACCAGGACTGAGACCAAGGCCGGGACTGAGACCAGGACTGAGACTGAGACCAAGGCAGAGGCTAGGACGGAGACTGAGACCAGGACTGAGACCAGGACCAGAACCAGGACTGAGACCAGGACTGAGATCAAGACCAGGACTGAGACCAGGGCCAGGACTGAGACCAGGACCGAGACCAGGACTGAGACTAGGACCAGCAGGTTCAGACTGAAGATTGGCACGGTCAGCAGGACTCAGTTCTGGTTCTTTTTCTCAGACGGTCTGTGGTCTCAGACAGTCTTTCATCTCTGGTCTCTCAGACAGTCTTTCAGACAGTCTTTGGTCTCGGTCCTGGTCTTTAAAGGATCTGATGATGTTTCTATTTTCAGACTCGATTGCCAACAAACTTCACATGCAAAAAGTGTCCGACTACGTATTGTCTCCTGGAGGACAGCCCAGCAAGGTGAGTGTCCATCAGAGGGGACAGGTCTGAATCTGGTCTCACCCTGTCCTGTCTGTCCTGCCTGTCCTGTCTGTTTCCTCCAGGTTGTGGTCTACGTTCCAGGCAGTAAAGGAGCTCCGTCCTTCGTCCGTCTCTATCAGTACCCGGTTCTGGGCGGACCAACCGCTGCGCTCGCCAACAAGAGTTTCTTTAAGGCGGACAGAGTTACCATGCAGTGGAACAAGAAAGGTACAACCGGGCCTGGAAGGTCCTTAGCCTCACTGTGTTTACTGTGTGACTTTCAAAATAAAAGCGCTTCCTGTCTCTGTCAGCGTCTGCGGTTCTGGTGATGGCGAGCACCGAGGTGGATAAAACGGGAGCGTCGTATTACGGCGAGCAGACGCTGCATTACCTCGGCGTGAATGGAGAGACGGCACTGGTCCAACTGCGTGAGTAGAACAAGAACCACACTGTGACACTAGAGCAAGCGGCAGTTCTGATAAAGTTCTGTTCTGTTTGTCATCTTCTCTCTGGAACAGCGAAGAACGGTCCGATCTACGACGTGGTCTGGAGTCCGAACTCGTCCGAGTTCTGCGTAGTGTACGGCTTCATGCCAGCCAAGGCCACGGTCTATAACCTGAAATGTGACCCAGTGTTCGACTTTGGAACCGGACCACGGAACGCTGCCTACTACAGGTGAGTCCACGAGACGTCCGAGTTTTGTCTGTACTGTGAGCGTCTGTCAGCGGGTTTACAGATAAAGTTCTGTTCTTCCTGTTTCAGCCCGCAGGGTCACATCCTGGTTCTGGCCGGGTTCGGGAACCTGCGGGGTCAGATGGAGGTCTGGGACGTGAAGAGGTACAAACAGGTGAGGAGAGTCTGACCCGGAAGTCAGGTCCGGTTTGAACAAACAAATGTACCTTGTTAACATAATACCTGGTTCGGTTTGGTCCAATTCACCTGTCCTCTGTCCCTTCAGGTGTCCAAACCTCAGGCTCCAGACGCCACACACTTCTCGTGGTGTCCTGATGGCGAGCACGTCGTCACAGCGACGTGCTCCCCGCGGCTCCGGGTCAGTAATGGTTATAAGATTTGGCACTACACTGGGTCAGTCCTCCATAAGTGGGATGTGGCCGAGGGTTCAGAGCTGTGGGAAGTCCGCTGGCAGCCATTCCCAGACAGTACCTTCCCCGAGCGGGCTGTCAGGTACCAGGCAGCACCCAGCGAGCTGGGAAGCACACAGGCCCCGCCCACTCAGGCGTACCGCCCACCTGCGCTGAGACACCTGCCAGCCACGCCCAGCGCCAAACTGGTGAGGACAGAACCTGAAATCAAACCATAACTCCCATGATGTATTTCAGCTGATGTGAGTGTGTGTATGTGTCAGCACGAGGAGGAGCCTCCTCAGAACCTCAGACCGGGACTGGCCGGACCGGGTCTGTCCAAGGCGGCGCTGAAGAACCAGAAGAAACGAGAGGCCAAGAAGGCCGCCAAGCAGGTGAGCTCACGGACGTGTTACCCTGCAGCAACTGCTCCTCCTCCTTGTTGTCATGGTGACGGTCTGTCGCTTCACTCTGCAGGAAGTGAAACCACAGCCTCTCTCTGACCCTGCCCCCGTCAGCAACAACAGCCAATCAGAGCCAAGCAGCGGCGACCCAGAGATAGACAAGAAGATCAAGAACTTAAAGAAGGTGAGCCATCGATACCCAATCAGTGATCAGTAATGATGAATAATTAATAAAGTCTGCACTCTGATTGGTCTGTTTGTGTTTCAGAAACTTAAAGCCATCGAAGAACTGAAGGAGCAGCAAGCGGCCGGGCGGGTACTGCAGAAGAACCAGGTGAGCTTGCTGTGGTACTGATCCATGATCAGTTGATTGATCAATGATCAGCTTTTTGCTGACGAGGTGCGTTTGTTTTTCTCAGCTGGAGAAAGTGCAGAAGGAGGAGCAGCTGCTGAAGGAGCTCCAGGAGCTGCAGATCGGACAGTAGGAGGCGCTGCAGGAGATACAGGCCACGCCCACACCCCCCAGTTGCTATGCAACATCTGTACAGATGCTGACAGTGATCCTTTCGAAATAAAAGCTTGTTCTCCACTTTAATGAGTTAAACTCTGCTTGTTTAATTTGAATGTGAATAAAGTTTATTCAACACAGACTGTTGCTGAGTTTTATAATGTTTACATGTATGTGATGTTATATATGATGTATAATATTCAACCTGAACCTGTCAGACTGACTCAGGGCTCTAAACCTGTGTATACAGTCTCTGGCCTGTCATTGGTTTGTTCCACTGTCAATCAAACTCCTCTGCGTTCCTATTGGTCAGTTTTTCTGCGTGCGCTCGTTTTGGTTTCTTGGGCAGTTAAAGTGAGTGGAGCACGTGCTTGTGACACAAGCCCGCCCCGCTTTAACTTGACGGTATAATATCAAAGAGACCCGCCGGAAGTGACCGTGACGTCATTGTTAGACGCGTTTATTCGACATTAACTCGGTAACAGTCAGTAGCAGATGGTATGTGTCGTTACTGGGTCGTTAACGGTCCTGCTGTCGGTGTAGTTTCTGTAGTTAGAGATCAAAGGACCGCAGGAACGTCTTACGTGGAGCACGTGACCGGAAACACGTGCGTTTAAAGCGGAGCAGTAAACACTGAACACTGATCATCATCCTGACGTAAACTCACAGGTGAGTCACACATAAACAGCAGCTTCTCAGGTCTGTTTCACTGGTTCTGATGGTTCTGGTCTGCAGACTGGAGTCTGGATGCTTAAATGGGTTAGAAGACGGAATCATGTTATCTGTTTATCACCTGAAACATCTGAGCGACATCTAGTGACCAGAAATATTCATCAGACCAGACAAGTCACATGGCTACCGCATGTAACTAGTACTCACGGTACTATACAAATACTCACACTTCTGCTCAAATACTCACACTACTGCACAGATGAGTGTTTCTGCAGTAACGTGAGTATTTGTACTGCTCAAACACTCACAGTACTGCACAAATACTAACACTACTTCTCAAATATTCACACTACTGCACAAATACTCACAGTACTTCACAAATACTCATGCTACTGCACAAATACTTATCGTACTTCACAAATACTCACACTACTGCACAAATACTAACACTTCTCAAATACTCACACTACTGCACAAATACACTACTTTACAAATACTCACAGTACTTCACAAATACTCATGCTACCTCACAAATACTCACACTACTGCACTAATACTCACAGTACTGCACAAATACTCATACTACTTCACAAATACTCACACTACTGCACAAATACTCGCACTACTACACAAATACACTACTTCACAAATACTCAGTTCTTCACAAATACTCACAGTACTGCACAAATACTCACACTATTGCACAAATACACTACTTCAAAAATACTCACAGTACTTCACAGATACTCACAGTACTGCACAAATACTAACACTACTTCTCAAATACTCACACTACTGCACAAATACACTACTGCACAAATACACTACTTTACAAATACTCACAGTACTTCACAAATACTCACGCTACTTCACACTACCTCACACTACTGCACAAATACTTATCGTACTTCACAAATACTCACACTACTGCACTTATACTCACAGTACTGCACAAATACTCACACTACTGCACTACTGCACAAATACTCACACTACCGCACAAATACTCACAGTACTTCACAAATACCCACAGTACTGCATAACTACTCACAGTACTGCATAAATACTCACACTATTTCACAAATACTCACGCTACTTCACAGATACTCATGCTACTGCACAAATACTCACACTATTTCACAAATACTCACACTACTGCACAAATACTCTCTACTGCACAAATACTCACAGTACTTCACAAATATGCACACTCCTGCACAAATACTCACAGTACTTCATAAATACTCACAGTACTACACAAATACTCACACTATTGCACAAATACACTACTTCAAAAATACTCACAGTACTTCACAAATACTCATGCTACTTCACAAATACTCACACTACTGCACAAATACTTATTGTACTTCACAAATACACTACTTCACAAATATTCACACTACTGCTTAAATAAATACAGTACTTCACAAATACTTACACTACTGCACAAATACTTATCGTACTTCACAAATACACTACTTCACAAATACTCACACTACTTCACAAATACGCACGCTACTTCACAGATACTCACATTACTTCACAAATACTCATGCTACTACACAAATACTCACAGTACTTAATAAATATACTACTCACACTACTCCACAGATACTCACATTACTTCACAAATACTCATGCTACTACACAAATACTCATACTACTGCAATAATACTCACAGTACTTCACAAATACGCACACTACTGCACAAATACTCACAGTACTTCATAAATGCTCATACTACTACACAAATACTCACACTACTGCACAAATACTAGTAATAGTAATCACGCAGTCCACCCGTTCTCTCATGTCCTGCAGATGGAGGAGTCCCCTGTCACAGAGGAGTCCCCAGTCACGGAGGAGTCCCTACCCTGGTCTCACGTTGTGGGGGTCAGCCTGTGTGACTCTGCTGCCCTCTTGTGGAGGATGGAGGACCTGCGCTTGGTCCGGTCTCGGGGTCTGGTTGGGGCACTGCTGGGCGCTCTGCCCCGGACGCCGCGACAGAATGGACGCCTGGGCCGACCGCTGCTGCTGCTGCCGGAAGAGGAGTACCTGCTAACGGAGTGCCACGCCGCTGCAGCACTACCGCCCACTAGCCAGGTGAGTTTAAAATGCTGGTCTGTCTACCATCTCACAGCACCACCTGGTTCTGGTTCTGGTCCACAGTTCTGGTGTGTTCTGTCTTCAGGGTGTAAGGGGGGTGGAGCAGCAGGAGGCGGAGCAGCAGAGGAGTTATGAGGAACAGAGTGTGCTCGCTCTGGCGGACAGGAAGTCAGCACTGCTTCGAGCGATGACATCATCACACACAGGTGAGACAGACTGAATGCCAGAGGTTCTGTCTGGACCTGGGGTCCGATCTAACAGTCCTGGTTCTGGTTCTGTCAGCTCCAGACGAGGCTCTGCAGGGCCGCTTGCAGGATCTGGACCAGACTTTCTCGTTCCCGCGGTCGGCACTGGTGGTCCAGCTGAGCACGGCAAGGTCGGGTCTGACCCACTGTCCCGAGGCCCGGGCCTTCTTGCAGGCCGACTGGCCAGGCAGAGGGCAGGACGGGCGCAGTGACAACAGGCACCATGATGCCAAGTACCAGGTGTTCAGAGACTTGAGGCGGCGGGGCTTCTACCTGACCTCAGCGGGGAAGTTTGGAGGAGACTTCCTGGTTTATCCAGGTGAGTGTTTCAAGTTCAGCGGGTCAATCCTAGCTGGTTCTGGTGTTGGAGATCAAACTCCAAGGTTCTGGTCTGTTCTGGTCTTCAGGTGACCCCCTTCGGTTCCACGCTCATTTCATCGCCGTCTGTCTGTCTCTGGACGAGTCCGCCTGTCTGCTCGATGTCCTTGCCATTGCTCGTCTGGGATCCAACGTGAAGAAGACCGTCCTGCTCTGCTCTCCGGGGACGAACGGACGGGTTCTGTACACTTCGCTGCAGTGGAGCGGGATGGTCTAGACCAGGAACCGGGTCAGGAACCTGAAGTGTTGATCCTGCTGGTCTGTGCTGAGGACTCACTGGAGCCTGGACCAGGATTTCTGCTGGTCTTCATTTTCAGGGTTTGGACCACAGACTGAGCAGGTTGGACCTGAATGTCTCACAGAGGTCCAGTTTGATCATATCCTGGACCAGGTTCTGGAGAACAGGATCTAGTTCTTCTCTCGGACTCTTCTGTGTTCTGATACTCAATGGGGAACAGAGAGATCTTCATGACAGGGTCTTCATGTTGAAAATCACGTTTATTTTCAGGACCTCAGACCAGGTTCATCTGGACCGTGAACCAGGTGCTGGATCAGGAGGCTGAAGGATGATGACAGTGAAGTCATGTGACGAGATGTGTTGACCTCACATCTTGTCACATGACTTCACCACTTGATTTAAGACAAATAAAGGTCAAAGAATCAAAACTAGTCTTCTTTTTTTTAAATTAAACTTTATTTAAAAATCATCTGACATATTGATGACCACCACAGACCTCCACAGACCTTCACAGACCTCCGCAGACCATCACAGACCTCCGCAGATTATCACAGACCTCCAGAGACCTTCACAGACCATCACAGACCTCCAGAGACCTTCACAGACCATCACAGACCTCCACAGACCACCACAGACCTCCACAGACCACCACAGACCATCACAGACCTTCACAGACCATCACAGACCTCACAGACCTGCATGGACCATGAATCAGAGCAGTTGTAGGTGTGCCTCAGGTGTGTTTGTGGTGTGTCAGTGTCCCTTTTCCTGTCTGGTGTTCAGTAGAATGGTACCGTCCCGTTCCAGTCAATGGCAGCTCCTTCCCATTTGGTTCTGATGGTCATCTCTAGTGAAGGGAATCTTTTCTCTGGGTCTCCATCTGAGTCTGAGGATGATGCCTCCCAGTGGTGAGAGTGAGTATCTGCACAAGGAAAAGGTTCTGAATTAGACATGAACAGTCAGGGTTCAGGTTCAGCTGACCCGGAAGGACTCACCTACAGTGAGCTGGGCCGTGGTGTTCTGGGAGTTCTGTCCGTTGTAGTAGTTCAGCTGGAACTGATGCTCCATCTTCCAGTCGGACATCAGCGAGCGGTGCACGCTGAATACCACCGAGTAACTGTTGTTGATGCAGCACAGCCAGATCGGGAATCGAGGGGTCTTCAGCATGCTGCCCACCTGCAGGCAACAGAACCTTGCTCAGCAGCTGTACCGGACTGGGTTCGAGCACAGCCTCTGAGACCAACAGGGAATAATGTTACACTACCCGGGGGGTACCTCTAACTGTGGTCAGCTCGGTCTGGTTTCAGAGGTTCTGTTCAGTCCAGAACTGTCCGTCTGATCGATGATGTAAGGTGATTAGTAAAATAAACATTAACGAGTTCAGACCAGAGGCTCTGACATTATCAATCAATCAATGAACTAATTAAAACTCGATCCACCTGATCACATGATACATATTGATGATGACAGTATTTCCACCTTAAGAGTCACATATAAAGTACTGTGTATACACAGCAAGTAATTAGTAGTAGTAGTACAGTGAGTACCTGTGGCAGCCGGCCTCGCTCCATCTCCTCTCGGCTCCAATGCAGATAGCCAACATCGCTCCGAGTTAGGACTCCCTGTAGGGGGCGCTCCAGAGGACGGCCGTCCTCTCCAACGTACACGGTTCCATTAAAGACGTTTGGACTGGCCCGGCCCGTCAGCAACAGGTTGAGCAAGGCCTGCAGAGACCGAGCAAGACCACGTAAGTCTACATGAGTCTACATGAGTCTATGTGAGTCTAGTCTACATCTGCTGTAGTCTACATGAGTCTAGTCTACATCTGCTGTAGTCTACACAAGTCTACGTGAGTCTATGTGAGTCTCTGTGAGTCTAGTCTACATCTGCTGTAGTCTACATGAGTCTACATTAGTCCACATAAGTCTACATGAGTTTACATTAGTCTACATAAGTCTACATGAGTCTAGTCTACATCTGCTGTAGTCTACATGAGTCTACGTGAGTCTATGTGAGTTCACGTCTCCTGCTCGTCTGTCTCTTGTGGATTAAAGCCTGGACCTGATCCTTGTCTTACCTGACGACACACAAAGTTTCCCAGACTTAGGTACAGCAGGTGTGAGGTGGTGGAGTCCAGATCATCCTTCAGCCTGAGGAGAAGATGACGAGGACAGACAGTTTAAAATCAACAACACTCTGAAACAGGTTGCACCGCCGCCAACCTGGTTGAACTTTGACCTCTGAACTCAGTGGCGAGCGTACAGATATCTGAAGTTTGAAGTTTAATATTTCATTCCTTCAGGTGTGAGCCTCATTACCTGTCGACGGTCCTGGAGAGGATGAGGCTGTACAAGAACAGGATGACTCCATGACTGCCCTCCTCTTTGAACTGAAACAGATGTTTGATTAATGTTAATTCATGTTAATTAATCTGAACTTTAATAAAGACGTTATAGACTCACACACTGAACATGATCCAGGAGGAACTTCCTCAGGTTGTCTTTGTTGTTGAATGTGAAGAGCTGCAGCTGAAAAATAGTTGGATGGTTCTGTTCAGTTTGGTTCTGTTTGGTTCTGTTCGGTATGGTTCTATTTGTTCAGTTTGTTCTGTTTGTTCAGTTTGTTCAGTTTGGTTCTGTTTGGTTCTGTTCGGTATGGTTCTGTTTGTTCAGTTTGGTTCTGTTTGGTTCTGACATTGTACCCGTTCTGTGAAGTTGTCCAGTTTGTAGTCCAGGTGTGGCGTGATGCAGTACTCTTCGGTTACCAAGGTAACGGTGGCACTGACCTCCTGGCCAGCCAACCAGAGGCTGTCAGACAACGCTGCCGCCAGCGCCCTCTCCTGGTCCCTCTGTCCAACCTCACACAGGCTGCAGACACAGGGTGGACAAAATAATAGATATAGTCAAGGACAACAGGACAGGTGAGTTCAGGCAACATGGTGACATCACTGAAGAGAGATCTGATTGCTTTGATTGGACGTGTTGGAGACAAACTAGACTAATTTTGCTGCTCTGGTATAGGTTAACCCTTCATGACCTCCTCAGGCATTTTTCTACATTTTTCTCAACTTTTTTTGATTTGATCATGTCTGTTTCAGCTTGTGTCATGATTTTTTACAAGAACTTTTCTCTTTTGTAACTTTTGAAATTATGTATGTATGTATGTATGAAATATGTATGTATTTTCGTCTCACGTCCTTAAACTCTGTTGCTGCATTTTGCTCCCTCTAGACACCATTGTGACCAAAAATGTCTCTTTGACTTCCATTCAAACCACATTTATTAATCTGACTGTCATTACACTATTAAACCATTCTGTGATGTCAGCATTTCATTGAACTAAAGTCACATTTGACATTTTTACTGGATTCCACCAGATTCAACCATTTTGACATTGTAGAACTGATGCATGAAATTCTTTATATGTTAGATTATGGAGATGTGTGTGTCTGTGTGTATTTTGTTGGATCAGTGATCAGTGCTGATCTGAAACTGTCTGTCAGATCAGTTCAAGTATCAGGTTTGTTTTTCATCGTGTGACATCATCGTCTTCACACGCGACATGTCAAACATGATTAATGAAGCACGACACAGTCCTCACCTGTGCAGCACCTGTCCATCTGAGCCGCTCTGTCGGATGAACAGCAGGTATTTAATGATCCGAGCCTGGACAACCATCTGAACCGCCCGAGCCCCACCCTGAAAGAACCATAGGTCAGCTTCATTTCACCTGACCAGGTGAGGCTCAGACCTGTGTTAACAAACTGTTTCCCACCCGGTCGGCCTTCAGAGCGTAGGATAACTCAGAGTCCGGCTCTCTGAACTGAAAGAAAGATTTCCTCCATTCGTAGTTGAAGACGTGAAACGTTCCTCCGAACAGAATCCTCCTCAGGTTCTAAACATGAACAGAACAGACTGTTTGTTTGTGTGTATCAGCTGGTCTGTTGTCGGTGTCAGGTGAACCAGTCATCTGTCCACTCAAACAGACTTTAACTGAGTGTTTGTCTCACCTCTGTCAGTTTTGGAGTGACTGGCATCCCTCCAAGGCCCGGCGAGATGACCAGTCTCCTGGGGATGGAGCAGACCTGTGGGAGGGTTCTACAGGGTGGAGGAGCCTCCTCCAGGTCCTCCTCCTTCTCCACATCCAGCAGCCTCTGAGGAGAGGAGGAAACACCTGAGCATACCTGAGCACACCTGTCCAGCAAGTCAGTCTAAAGCTCTGTTAGCGGACTGGACAGGTGGTCATGTAGCTTGGTGTTTTAGGTTTAATTATAAATTTAGTTCATTTGTGGTAACAAGTGTTTTCATAATGTCATGATGAACAGCTGACTGACTCATTATTCTAATGACTGAAAGTAATGTGGGCGTGACCTGAATGGACCCAACGGGAATCAAACATACTGTCAACGACAACAGTCCAAGATGGCATGTGATTGTACAGTGAACCATTAGATCTCAACAACTGTGGTGTTATAGTAGCAGCTACAGTACTAACAGTAGCAGTTACAGTAGTAACAGTAGTAACAGTAGCAGTAGTATCAACAGTATGAATATTATAATACTTTATAATATGTGAAGTAAGTTCTTGTCACTCACATCAGGATTCTTGATGACTTCCTGTTGAAGCAGCTCGATGTAGTTCAGCCTGCAGTCTGTCATCACCAACAACTACTAAATTACTACACACTGTGTACTTCTAGTACTGTCACCTGTACCGATAATGTCCATGATAGTAGTAGTATTTGTGGTACTACAGCAGTTGTACTAGCTGCTCCTGAATCAGGTGCAGGTGCATTGTTAACTGCTGCAGACTGACTCCAGCAGGTAGACCTTCAGCAGGTGAAACGGAATACTGAGTGTGTCTGTTACCGGATCAGATTCAGGACAACAAACACTCAGAGCAGCTGTCTGAAAACTGACCTGAATGCAGTGGAGTGTCTGGACCAGCAGAGGGCAGACTGTTAACCACAAACCACCTGTCACACCTTACACCTGATGTTTACAACTGATGTTTACACCTGATGTTTACAGGGCAGCGTTAAGCTCAATTGGTAGAGCAGCAGCCCCGTGTGTGAAGGCTCAGTCCTTACTGCGGAAGCCCAGGGTTCGAATCCAACCTGTGGCTCTTTCCCACATATCATTCCCCATCTCTCTGTCCACATTTCTGTCACTCTTCAGCTGTCTCTGTTAGAAATAAAGCTGATAAAGTAATAAAGGTTTTTAGCTAAGGTGTCAAAGCATCATGTTTTACCAACGCATTTTACCAGTGCGCTGCACACATCAACATTCATGAACCCACCAAGACAAACACAGACAGGTGAGTCAGACCACGTGATGTGGTTCAGCCCATCAGGATCCAATAATATGAATCATGTTTATGCCTATTAATTATAGATTTATAGATGGATTATAGATTAATGTATAGAAACATACTCACAGTTTCCTGTTGTGATTGTAGCCTGCAGAGAAAATTAACATTTATAAAACATATCATACTGACTGACCAACCAACTAACTGACCAATCAACCAACTGACTGACTGACCAATCAACCAATCAACCAACCAACTGACCAATCAGTCACTCAAATGTAAATGTTTGAACTTGCCTCCTCTGCTGCAGGTCAGACACCTGGACCAGGATCTGCTGAAGCTCTGCCTCCATCTCAACACCTGAACACACACACATGAATACACACACACGCAGTCTGTCTCAGTGTATACAGTCTTTACGACATTTTAATTAGATTTATATTAGAATGTTGAATTATAGTAAAATACTGTAATATTTCAATTATAAAACAAAACTGATTCTTTAATAAAAAAAACTAAATGTAGAAAAAAAACTGCATTATCCAAACACACACACACACATTAACACACACGATTTTACCGTAATATTAGAAAATTTTATTTTGTGAATATTACAGTAAAATGTACATCAAACACAGCTGACAGCTTATTTTTTTACAGTCTGTTAATAATCACCTGAATCATTTTTACATTTTAAATCTTCAGTGAAACATTAAAATAACATACCTTTAACATTAGATACACATATCTATCTATCTATCTATCTATCTATCTATCTATCTATCTATCTATCTATCTATCTATCTATCTATCTATCTATCTATCTGTTTTATGTTTAAGTCTATGCCTGTCATGTCTCATCTTTTAAACTTTACTTATGTCTGTACCTGTATGTACAAATGAGTCAAATTCTTCATGTGTATACAAACACACCTGGCCAATAGTGATTGATAAAATTAACATTGACTTTAAAACATTAAAACATTAAACCAACATTAAAATAACATTAAAACAACGTTAACATGAGAACAGAACAGAAATCTTACCTGCCGACGATCAACAGGCTTCAACAAGAAGCCACATACGCACACAGATTTGTGTGAGCTCTTTCAGACCTCTTGAAGGCAGTCCAGCTCAGTCCAGGTGAGTCCACCTGAGTCCAGGTGAGTGTCAGCTGGCCTTTAATTGCTCATTCTATTGAACTCAACACCAGCATTAAACACACGACGGAAACAACACGACACCGACCCCCTGCTGGACCTCGGGTTCTTCACAGGACAATCCAGGTCCTCTTCCGATCCAATTGTTTGGTTCAAGATGTTCTGTCATTGGGTCCTGATGAGGATTCAGTGTCACCACGGGGGACAACACGAAGACAGACCTCATCAGGCCCGGTCCAAACACTTGTCAGTCCACCGTGATGAACTGGGCCAAACACTTGTCGGTCCATCATGATGAACCGGACCAAACACCCGTCATGATGAACCGGCCGGTCCAAACCATTCACATCACAGAGTACTGTAGTAATCAAAGTACTTAGAGTCCTCAGAGTCCATGAAGGCAGAGCTGGAGGCTGAGCTTCATGAAGACTAAATACACATACAGCATGTTGATTCAACACAAACACTCAGTCGACCTTCAACCCATCCAGAACATGTTCTGATCCAACAAACACTCACACAAAAACACACACACAGTGACACACACTGACCTTAGATCTGTTTGAAAATAACTTTTAATATTCAACAAATGTTTATAAAGTGTTAGAAACAAACTAATGAGACTGTTTGTAACATATGATCAACTTTAATCAATTAAATTAAAAACAACTTGTTAGCTTCAGTTCAAAACTTTAAAGGAGCAAAGAATCATTAGCACAGGCTCACTGCTAACTGCTGCTAACTGTAGCTATCTTTAGCTGTTAGCTCAGTTAGCTCCTGTAAGCTGATTCAGACTGGACTCAGCATTACGGCAGCTCCAACCAGAACTCTGAGTCCAGAGACGATGAAGATGCAGGAGGTTCTGGAGAGCAGTGAGAGGGAGGTCCAAAGGCCTGAACATGGTCTGGTGGGGTTAGCCCTGCAGTACCAGAACCCAAACCCAGCCAAAAAACTACCTCAGTGTTGCAGAGTCCCCTCCAAGTTATCTCTAACATCAGAACTTGATGGTTCTGTTGATGGTTCTGTTTATGGTTTCTGTTGGCAGTTCTGCTCATATTGTGTGTTTTTCAGACAGGAAGTGGTGAATGTTGAGACAGGTCACTCTGCACCGTGGCGGGTTCTTCAATCTCTCTGACCCGTCAGATCAGGTCAGTACATGAGGTCAGCTGCCCCCCCGCCCAGGTCCGATTCTTTGCTGTCCTGGAAGGGAAACTGGATCCCGGCCAATCGTATCAGCAGGATGTTGAGTCCCTGGAGGAGGAAGATGAGGAAGAAGAGCCAGAAGGACCACTCATAGTGCTCGCTGTACGTTTGGTAGACGTAGTGCACCTCATTGAAGTTGGCAATCCGCTCGGACAGACGATGGATCTTCACCTCCGAAGCAAACAGAACCAGAACAAGACAGCTGCCGAGACCTGCGGGAGGAACTATGTCACTGTGAACGTTATTAATAAATTTTGATACAAGGTTCAGTTTAGCTCTGTTAGCTCCATGGTTAACTCCGTTAGTTGTAGAAGTATTAGCAGTACAAGTGTTAACAGTAGCATTAGCAGTGTCTCACAGCAGATGGCGGTCCACAGGTAAAGTCCCATGGGTCCTTGCAGCGTCTCGTAGGGACGTCCAAAGGCGTTGAAGAAGAAGAAGCCGGTGGCCACGGAGGAGAAGAGGATCACAACACCACAGAAGAAGATCACTGTGACGTGGAGGCCTGCTGGGATGACACTCAGCAGGTCTGGGAAGACTGGAACAGAACAGGATCAGCACCAGGATCAGGACCAGGACCAGGATACATTGAAAATTCACTTTAACAACAAAACCTGACTATAGAGTACTGTATGTATGCACGCCTTTGTGGTGCTGTGGTAGACGGCTGCCTCTCCAGTAGCTCTTGCAAGCTATTTTATATTTATCCTGTGGATATTTCTAACTTTAAATGCAACCAAGAGCCACTTTTCTCACTTACTTTAGAGAGGAAATGCCGGACAAAGGGACGAGCCGGGATAGGACACCCCACCCCGGCGGAGCTGAGGAGGAGACCCGGGGGCTACAAGGCCGGGGCTAAGCTAAACGCTGAACTATCGCAGAATCGGAGGCACTACCAGCCATTGCTTCCCTCCGTAATCATCGAGGAATGTGAACTCGCTGCCTAAGCTGTCCACGCTGAACAACCAGGGGATCTAACCTGAGAGCAGCTTGTTCATCTTTACATGAGGCTAAGCCACCTCGTCCTGGATGCTAAGGTGGACATGTCGGGATTCACTGCTGTGAGAGCCGACAGAGACATGAAAGCAAGCAGAAAAAGTAAAGGTGGGGGACTCATCATGTATGTCAACAACCGCTGGTGTAACCCAGGACATATCTCATGTTGCCGGGACCTCGATCTACTAGCTGTTAGCCTGTGGTCATATTATCTGCGAGGGAGTTTAGTCACGTGATCACCTTCTGTGTTTACATCCTTCTGAGAGCGGACGCAGCCAATGCACATGAGAAGATCCACTTTGTCACAGCAAGGCTACAGACACAGCACCCTGAGGCATTTATGATCATCTCTGGGGACTTTAATCATGTAACTTTGGACTCTATTTTGGCTGTTTTTCACCAGGCTGTAGATTGTCCTACCAGAAACAACAGGACAATCTCCTGTATGCTAATGTGAGGGATGCATACAGAGTGACTCCCCTTCCCCCACTTGGGAAGTCTGATGACAACCTGGTTCACCTACAGCCACTGTACACCCCCCTGGTCCAAAAACATCTGGTTACAACTCACACCATCAGGAGGTGGTCCCCTGAGATGGAACCACAGTCTAGGATGTGCTGATCCACATGATGAGGACATTGAGGGGATGACACACTGTCTGACAGAGTACCTGAACTTCTGCGCAGACGTGGTCTCCCCTGCCAAGACTGTCTGCTGTTACCCTTATAACAAGCCATGGGTAACACGGGAAGTCAAGGATGTCCTCAACAAGAAGAAGGCTGCCTTCAGGAGCAGGGACAGGGAGCCATGATGGCAGCACAGCGGGAGGTGAAACACTGTGTGAGGGAAGCCCAGGACAGCTACAGGAGAAAGGTGGAGCAGAAGGGAGAGGGAGAACAACATGCGGGAGGTCTGGGAAGGTGTGAGGACCATCACAGATCACAACACAAAGACCAGAGCCTCAGGGGGGACAATGGACAGGGCAAACAAGCTGAATAACTTCTTTAACAGGTTCAACCAGCCCACGTATGGATGACTTTGAGAGGTCCAAACCGAGACTGCAACCAGTCCTGTTGGGGAGAGGTGAGGTGGAGGCTGTGGATTCCTACAAATACCTCGGGCTGTGACTGGATAATAAACTGGACTGGACAACACACACCAGCCACCTGTATGGGAAGACACAAAGCAGGTTGTACGTCCTTAAGAGACTGCAGTCTTTCAACATCTGCAGCAAACTGCTGTGGATGTTGAACCAGTCTGTGGTTGCCAGCGTCCTCTTTTACAGTATGGTGTGCTGCTCCTTCCCAAGTGTGGGACAAACAGACTCAAGAACTCCTTTGTCCCTCATGCCATCAGGCTCTACAACTCCTCACTTGGAGGGAGGAGGAAACAGAGTAGAGAGGACAGAAGGGAAGGAGTGGGAGTTACTCACTGTGCAATAATAATCTGGACACTCGTCTTCTTTCTTTCTTTGTGCAATAACCTTTTTATGGAATTTTCTATCCTTGGGTTACTCAAGGTCACGGGTGGGCCTTGAGGTCCTCAGCAGTATTAATAGTTTGGCATTGATTGGGAACAGTAGGTGCCAGTTTATCTCAACACGGTGGGGGCCAGGGTTGAAGAAATCTGGTGCTGCCTGCTTAGACATAACAGATAGCTAGCCATTGACATTCAAATCTGCGTAAACAGACATCTGTGTCTCCAGACTAAAATATGCTGACAGTAACACCTGTATGGGTAAAAGCATTCTCTTTGGCTAATTCTGGGCGTATAATATTTGTGACGTTATCTTGAGGTTTAAAGTCTGTCCACCAGCATGAGTTGGCAGAATGTGAGACCAACTCAGGCACTTCTGATAAACTTTGAGAGTGTCTCTAATTCTTCTTGGCCAAGCGTCAATAAATATTACAGCATAAGACATCAGAGGCTCCTGAACACTTTCTTTCTTCCTGACCTCACCACTGACTCCAGCAATTTCTCCACAACAAACCTCATCAATCGTTTAAGTGCAATACTATAGATTATACTGTATCTTTTTCATACCTTCTTTATTTTGTACACAAGTGTCTGTATGCTGCTGGAAATTCAATTTGCTTGGAGTCATCCCAAAGGGATCAATAAAGTACAGTCTAAGTCTATATATGTTGTGTATATATGGCGAGTATATGTTGCATATATGTTGAAGATATGTTTAGATTATGTTTATGTATGTGTTCACATGTGTTGTACATGGGCGTACATGTGGAATCGCGTTTTTTTTTCTGAGCTGCCTCTAAACGCATCATGAGCAGGCAAACAAATAGCTGTATGTATGATCAGAGACGGTTTATTAAATATTGTATTGAGCATCTTTACTGTGTCAGATCTGGGCAGTGCTTCTGTACAAACATGTTCAGCAAACCAGCCAAGAGAAAAAAGACTTAAAAAAGTGTTTCCAAACAAGCCATGTAAGTTGAGTAATGCTGCTGAATGTAGATAATGTTCAGCTAAACGATGACTAATAGATAATGTCAGTTTAGTTAGTTAAGCTAGCTAGTTATGGTAGAGCTGGTAGTAACTAGTTATGGGGTGCCGTTTGTAAAGTGGCTCACGCTGAAAATAACAGCAACATTTTGTCACATTTAGCATCAAACAGTGTTTAAAAAACTGGTGTGAATTTTTGAGAGTCACTTTTTTGCACATTTACAACAATATTTGCCAACTTAGAGATATTTAAATCCAAATGTTAAATCTAAATATAAATCTAAATGTTAAATCTAAATCTAAATGTTAAATCTATATCTATATGTTAAATCTAAATCTAAATGTTAAACTTAAGTGTTTGGGTGAAACTAAATATTTAGCTAATATGCAAATTCAAATGCCGGTAACCGGAAGTACCAAAATAAAAGTGTGTTTATAGTGGCAAATAACGAATAAAACCCATCTTATCCAGGGAAATGGACTCTTGAGCATGGATTATCGTGATAATAACTACCTAAAATAACAAACATGTTTGGAGAAACTTTATTTGAAGAGTACTGAGTTTTTAGTGTCACTTTTATGAAGGGTGCGGGACTTATGACCTGTAACTGCTATAGCCAGCCACAAGGGGGCTCACTTTGACTGATCTGTCATGTTCGCTTGCATAAAGGCCAGCAAGATCCTACACCCGCCTGCCTCCGCCCGTAAGTAAGTTTTCCATGTAGCATTGGATTAATGTAGTAGCAAAAATCTCTACTTGCTACCGTTGACAACAATCCAATGCTACATGGAAAACATACTTTACACCAAGGTGGCCTGTAGTGGCCCTGTGGTGGTTGCTGTCGCTGTTGCCGTCACTATGGAAAGATTTTGTGTCACCGCCAGAATGGCTCTGCTGATATTCTCCACTAACGCCAATTCATTCATTGACATGTTTGCAGAGCGACCATGGCCGACAGTAGCGTGTGGCGGGCGGAGGCGGGCGGGTGTAAGATCTTGCTGGCCTTTATGGAAGCGAACATGACAGTCAAAGTGAGCCCCCATGTGGCTGGATATAGTGGCTACAGGTCATAAATCCCGCACCCTACATAAAAGTGACACTAAAAACTCCAAACGTGTTTGTTGTTTTAGGTAGTTATTATCAGGATAATCTATGCCCAAGAGTCCATTTCCCCGGATAAGATGGGTTTTATTCATTATTTGCCACTATAAACACACTCTGACCTCGTCAAGCTTTTATTTTGGTACTTCCGGTTACTTTCCGCATTTGAATTTGCATATTAGCTAAATATTTAGTTTCACTCGAAACTTTAGGTTTAACATTTAGATTTAGATTTAGATTTAACATTTGGATTTAAATATCTCTAAGTTGGCAAATATTCTTGTAAATGTGCAAAAAAAGTGACTCTCAAAAATTCACACCAGTTTTTTAAACATTGTTTGAAGCTAAATGTGACAAAATGTTGCTGTTATTTTCAGTGTGAGCCGCTTTACAAACGGCACCCCATAACTAGTTACATTTACTCTGTTACATTTACTTGGGTAACTTTTTGGATAAATTGTAAAATTCTTTTTACTTTTCCTTGAGTAATGTTATTCTAAAGTAACAGTACTCTTATTTGAGTAACATTAGTATTTTGGCTACTCTAAGATTAATCACTTCTGGGTAGAAAATAAGAATATAAATGTATTTGTGTTCCTCTGACTGTTATTTTTTATAAAGATTTACTTTATTTTGTGAAAGTTAAGGTTTAAAGTACATGAATTTGCTGATTGTTGATTATTATTTTGATTTAATGATTGTATTAATATTATTTGATGAAAAAATCAGACATTAGGCTGCTCAAAAGTTACACAGTACTTTACTATTTTTTTCACTAAATACTTTTTTACGCTTACTCAAGTAATTATTTGGATAAGTACTATTTACTTCTATGTAAGTAATATTGTCCTAAAGAAACAATACCCTAACTTGACTACAATTTTTGGCTACTCTACCTCCTTGGAATAAACCCACTCCTCCTTAATTTCTGCACAGAACTTGTGCTCACTATTGTTCTGCACATATTTTTAATCTTTATACAAGAGCAGGGTGAGGGAGGAGAAAGGGGGGCAGACGCCAGCAGCAGGGATAGACATGGAGGGTCTTCACAGCAGGTGAGGAGAAATTGTAACTAAAGTCCTTAGAATGTCTCTGTTATAAGTGGCTGAGAGAAAATATCGATAGCATAAAAGGAAATGTAGAACTGATGATATTATTTTGTAATAAACATATCAACATTCAGGAGAGTGTGTAGCCTTTGATTCCCTTAGTTCAAAGGGGAAATACTGACACTGATGTTTAAAGACGTAGATTATATGTAATTTCAAAGAGACTTTTTGTTTATTTGTTTATTATTTATTTATTTGCAGATATTATTTGACTGCTGTATCAGGCAGCATGCATGGGTCATACCATTTTTCTTAATTGATTAATTTTGCACATCTGTGCTGTCATAGTTGATGATAAAATAAATGATAAAATAGCTCCATCTTAATGTTAATATGTTTATTGTTGTGTCACTTTCACTTGTCACTTCTTGCCATTAAATTAAATTATGTGGCTTATTACCCTGTTACCTTGTCACTTCCATTCAATTTTGGTGCTGACAATTTTAAACAGGAATGGAACTTTTGGTGTTCAGTGTTGTCATTTGGCACTTAATTATATGGCTACTCAAACTGTAGATCTCCAGGGTCATTCTGTGTCAACTCAGCCAGAGTTTGGCAGCTTTAGATTTTAGATTTTGACTTTAGATTTTGATAGTATATCATTTTTTAAAGAACTAGTTGGTTCCCTAGTCGGTGCTGTTTGTGGTTATGTGGTTCTTGAGAGGTACAAATGAATGCAAGAGGATGATAAATCACTCAAGAGACCTCTGAACAATTTGTCCCCCTCACTTCTAAAATGATGGCTACGCCCCTGGTTGTGTATATGTTGTGTATGTGTTGTGTATGTGTTGTGAATGTGTTGTATGTGTTGTGTATGTGTTGTATATATGTTGTGTATGTGTTGTATATATATTGTGCATTTGTTGTGTATATGTTGTGTATGTGTTGTATATGATGTGTATATGTTATGTATGTATTGTGTATATGTTGTGCATATGATGTGTATATGTTTATATGTTTGTATATATGTGGTGTATGTGTTCAGACTCAACAGAGCAGCTTTGTTTCTCACTCTGTGTGTGTGTGTGTGTGTGTTCATTGATGTAGAACACTCACACTTCACTGATCTCATTAACTGAACACAGAACACTCTGTGAACCGAGCTGAGCGAGCCGGACCGGACTGACCAGAACAGACAGCACGTCTGTCAGCTGTCTGTTTTGGTTCTGGTCCCGTTCTGCTCACAGACAGCAGGTTCAGATCAATTATCAGTTACTGATCAGAGGTCAGACCAGGTCCAGTCAGAACGGGTCCAGGTTCTGGTTCTGGTCTCAGTATTTTTACGTGTTTATACGTGTTTTTTCAGAGGACAGTCAGATGTAATCAAGTACTTTTACTTGTACGTGTTGTGACGTAGCAGTCTGCAGGTGTGAGATTCTTCCCCGGTTCTGACTGAACCGGACCGGATGTGGACTCACCTGAGAACCGGGTCGGCCTCCCTCCGAGGCCGCACTGCTTCACCCTCTGTCCGTGGAACAGGCCCAGCTTCAGCTCTCCCAGGAACAGGTCCAGTTCGGCTCCGGTGGCGTTGACCAGCTCGGCTCCGGTTCGGCACAGCACGGTTCCGTTCAGCCAGAACGGCAGTCCGGTGGCGACGGCGGCGGTCAGGGCGCACGAGAACCCGAACAGACCGGACACCGAGAACAGGACCTGCTTTTGTCGGTTCGGCATGGCGGGACGGACCGGAGGAGGACCGGTGGAGAGGAGGACCGGTGCAGGACAGGAGGAGAGCAGGACCGATTCAGGATCGGACCAGGACCGCAGGAGGAGCAGTAGATCCGGCTGCAGCAGGGGGAGGAGGACCGGAGGAGGATCCTCCAGAACCCCCACAGATGATTAACAGACTCACCGAACCGACACAGAAGCGGGCTCGTTAGTGTTCAGGTCACCATGACAACAAGGGGTCAGGTTACAAGAGAAGGAGGGTGCGGGGTGAACAAACACCCGAACCGAGCCGGAAAGTACCGGAAAATACCGAAGTAACGAAGTAACGAGGTAGTTTTAGTTTTTAATCAGTTTAAAGTTTATGTGCATAATAAATCATAAATAATATAATAATAAAACGTATTGTGAGTTTGTCAGAGATCAAATCTGAATAATTTAAATAAATTAATTTTATTGAATCAGCTGTGGGCTCTGACGCGCTGTGGGCGTGTCCATCGTGAAACCACAAACACATACGTCACAGAAAGTGAAATACTTGATTATTGATTATTGACCAGGTTCAATCAAACTGTTCAGAAAATATTCAGCCATTAACACAGCAGGCTGGCTGACAGAACCGGGTCAGAATCCTAACTCAGTGTTAAAGGTGTTGTCTTCATTATATTTCCTGTTTACACCTTTAATGACTGAACGTTTCAAGTTAAATACTGCAATACTACAAATACTGCAATACTACAAATACTGCAAATACTACAAATACAACAATACTACAAATACTACTACAATAAAGTGCCACAGTGAAACAGGACTTCAGACTGCAGTAAAAGTACACAGTATTTATGTATTATTTGTAATTACCTGTAGTATATGTGTGTCCTGCAGTATCTGTAGTGTCTAAATAGTAAAAATATTCACAGTATTTGTAGTATTTGTATTCCTCTGACGCCCCGCCCCTCGCTAGACCTGACGTGATGACGCAGAACTCCTCACACATGTCACACGTCAGGCTGAAGACTCCGGGTCAGTGTGCAGCTCTCCGCTCCGTCAGACGGTCCGTGAGCCCCGCAGAGCCCCGCAGAGTCCACACACAGAGCTGCGTGACGGAGGACTTCCCGCCACAGGATGAGGTCAGTCAGTCAGTCAGTCAGTCAAAGAGTCGATTAATCGATCAGTTTGTGTCAGAGTTTGATTATTGACTGAAGTTTGATCATCACTAAAGAGGAAACACGTGACCACAGGGCCGAGTCTCGCCTCCTGCTGTCAATCAACCAATCAATCAACCAATCAATCAATCAATCAATCAATCAATCAGTCTGTTCTGAGATCAGGTCTCTCCCCGTCTTGTCTTCCAGTCATCCTCTCCTCGTCTTTGTCATCATCGTCTTCACTTCCTGTCAGCTCTGTGCCGCTCAGGTGATGTACGGCAGCCTGCAGTCTCCAAACTTCCCGGACCCATACCCGAGAGAGACCCAGCTCCAGTGGAACCTCAGTGTCCCTGTTGGGTTCAGGATCAGACTCTACTTCAGCCACTTCGACCTGGAGCCATCCTACCTGTGCGAGTACGACTATGTCAAGGTGAGACAGCACAGCATCATGGGTAACACAGAGCAGGGGTCAGACTGTGACCAGACCAGTCTCAGACCAGGAGCTTCATCCAGGATCAGGGTCCAGAACCAAAGGGTCCACATTCATATTCAGATGATGTCACTGGGCGCCATGGTAACTGACCCTTGGCGAGCAGCTGGAACAAGACCAGCCGACTTCCCACAATGCACTGCTCTGTGTTTGTCCTGCAGGTCGTTGACTCTCTGAACTGATAAACTTCAGGCTCAGTTCAGTGACTTGTCGAGACCTCAACCAGAACCAGAACCAGAACCACATGAAACGCGAAGACTACATCATTAATAATTAATTATAATAATCATTAATATTAATTAATCTGGTCATATCTATAAACTATAAATCTGTGTTCATGTTTCTGCTGGGTCCAGGTGGAGGCAGAGGAGGACCAGGTTCTGGCCCTGTTCTGTGGTCAGGAGGACACGGACACGGAGGCGGTTCCGGATCAGCGGATCATTGAGTCGCCCAGAAACTCTCTGAAGGTCTCGTTCAACTCCGACTTCTCCAACGAGGAGAGACACTCCGGGTTCAGGGCTCACTACAGCACTGTGGGTAAGACCAGAACCAGACCCACATGGTTTAGGTGGTCTTGACATGTTCTTGGTGCTGTGGATGTTGTTACAGTAATGATGTGGTTGTTGCTATAGACCACATTTGTCACCTGATCACATGACTCTTCCTCCATCCAGATGTAGATGAGTGCAGAGAGCGGACCGATGACGACCTGCTCTGTGATCACTTCTGTCACAACTTCATTGGAGGATACTACTGCTCCTGTCGCTATGGTTACCACCTGCACTCTGACAACCACACCTGTACAGGTGAGTTTTTGTGTTAGACAGTAAACATACAGAAATATGTTCATACATGACCAAACATGAACACACACAATTACTTGAAAACAAAAAAATGTGACATGTTGCATTGTGGGATTGTTTTCTCTGTGTGTTAAAGCTGTGTGTTAAACATACACACACACAGTAAACATGACTTATGGTTCAAAGCTAATGACCACTCAGGCACCTTCAGAAGGCCTCCTGCATTCATGTAGAAGAGTTTCCCTTCAGGAGACTTTGTTTTTTTGTCCCCATAACCAAACTACCACCAGTGCACACACACACAGAAAAACACACACAATATTTGTGATGAGAACTGTGTGTTTGTGTGTGTGTGTCTTGAGTATGTGTGTGTGGGCTGTAACCTCTGGTTGACTGATAACACGGCCGATTGGTTGTAAATGTTTACATGTTTGAGTGTGGAGGAGTTTGAATGTTGACATGATCTGTTTCTGTTCACTGTTCACTGTGATCAACAGAAACATGTTACAAACATGCTAAAGGCATAAAAACATGCCAGAAACATGTTAAAATACGTTAGAAACGCGTTAGAAACATGTTAGAAACACAAAATCATGTTAGAAACATGTTAAAATATGTTAGAAACACATTAAAAACATGTTAAAAACAGGCCGTATCAGTGGCTCAGTGTTCAGCTGATGGAAGATAAGATCCAAACATTTCTCCACAGTGCTGTGAAGTCCAAAAGATTAAATGTGTTGAACAAAGATGTATGTGTGTATGTATGTATGTTTTTTATTCTGACCTTTATTCTCTTAAAAACAACATTTTCATTAACAAGGTGCATTAATGATGCGGTCTATATTAGTACAGATGTATTACAGCTGTTATTAAAGGTGACCGCTGGTGAGTTTATTCATATTCTATGTTTTATATTATTAATAATATTGTTATTGATGAGTCAGGTGTGATGTCATGTTGATTTGAACTAAATGTCTAATTGACCAGTCAGACTGCTTGGTTGTTGTTGTAGTACTGTACTTGTAATCAGTTACTGTGTGTGTGTGTGTTTAGTGGAGTGCAGTGATGGTGTGTTCAGGGAACGCTCAGGTGTTTTCAGCAGCGTGGACTTCCCGTCTCCGTACCCGAAGAGCTCCAACTGTTTGTACCGTATTGAGGTGGAGCCAGGCTTCAGGCTCCGCCTCCAGTTTGACCCCCAGTTTGATGTAGAGGACCACCCTGACGTCACCTGCCCCTACGACCACGTCAAGGTGAGGATGGCAAACACACACCTGTCCACACACAGACATACACATACACCTGATTATACTGTGTGTGTGTCAGATCAAAGCCGGTGGCTCAGACTTCGGTCCGTTCTGCGGTGATCGACCTCCAGCTGAGATTCAGACCGACAGCAACACGGCCGCCATTTTCTTCCTCAGCGACAACTCAGGAGAGAACCTGGGCTGGAGGATCACGTACATGGCTACAGGTACACACACCCGTGAGACACACGGCTACAGGTACACACACCTGTAACACACACACTCTGCTCTAATTTTGTCCTGACAGGAAGTCAGTGTGCAGTACCTGAAGCTCCGCCTCACGCCCTGCTGAACCCTGTCCAATCAGAATACGTCTTCAAAGACCACGTCCTGGTCACCTGTGAGCCCGGATACAGACTGTTGAAGGTAAGACATGGACTGAACATGGACCGGTACTGTGGTTCTAGATGTTGACCCTGTTTGGTGTGTCTGTGGTTCAGGACGGGGAGAATCTGGATCATTACCAGCTGGACTGTCAGTCTGATGGGTCGTGGAGCAGCAGCCCTCCTCGCTGTCACAGTAAGTAAACAGTCTTTGAACGCATCACGTAAAGTTGAACGTTGAATCAGAGAAACCTTCAGAACTTTCAGAAACTTTCAGCCTGAATGTTTCTGTCTTTCTTTTCTTTGATTTATCCACAAAACATTCAGAACAGACACACTGAGTCTTTGAAAGTGTTCCAGTCTGAAAAATTTGTTTCCTCCCTCCCTCCCTTCCTTCCTTCCTTCCTTCCTTCCTTCCTTCCTTCCTTCCTTCCTTTCTTTCTTTGTAGAAACAGACTCTGGGAGGAGGAGGCTGACTCTGTCCAGCGTCTTAACCAATCACAGTAGAGATTAGTCAGAGGGTGATTCTTTTCGGCTGACAGACAATTTGTGTTTTCTAATAAACAAATCAAAAACAATCTGCTGTCGTGTTTCTGTGAAATCATAAAAATAATTTAAATAATTATAAAAATATAAAGACGAGGAAACAGAAGCTGCTCAACATGAGGACAGGTACAACTTTATGTTTGTTTAACATTCATGTAACGTTTCCTTCATGTTAACACATCAATCATCAGTTTATTTATTAACGTTCTGACTAAATATTAATCTATAAATATACAGACCAAACACATTTAAATAAATACACAACATGCTCTTGTTCCGCACACACAACTTCCTGTTAAACTTCCAAAATAAAGTTAGTACCTGATGTTGGTCCGGCTGAGTCCACTTTAGTTTTCATCTTTGACATATTCACATCCATCATCATCCTCTCTCTTCACACCAACAGCTGACAACTGGTCTCTTCTCTGTCATAGTGGTGGATTGTGGGAGTCCAAAGGAGGTTGTCATGGCTGATGTGGTGTTTGGTAGTGATGACAACAGCACGTTGTTTGGATCAACAGTTCACTACGTCTGCAGGGAGGACGCCTTCCAGCTGAACACTAGCAACAGTAAGAGTACACAGCTAGTACTGTTAGTATTGTTGTACTGTTAGTACTGTTCTGGATATAACACGCTGTATGTTCTGTCTTTGTGGATTATCTTACTGGTCCAAAACCAGAATTTAGTTTGATGGTCATGGGTTCTGGATCTGTAGGTTCTTACAGTCCAAACCTGAGGTGTGTGTTGTAGGTTCTTACCTGAGGTGTGTGTTGTAGATTCTTATAGCTGTGGACCGAGTGGAGACTGGATCAGTTCAGAATCAGGAAGCAGACTGCCAAGCTGTCTGCCAGGTAACACAGTCATACATCGTGGAGTACATTTACATGTGCTAACAGTACCTGTAGTACATGAAGTAGTACATGAAGTAGTACATGAAGTACTTGTTGTGTCCCCATCCAGCCTGTGGCCGTCCGTCCCGCTCTCTCCCCGGTCAGGTGAAGAGGATCGTGGGTGGTCGCAGTGCCGAGCCCGGCCTGTTCCCATGGCAGGTTCTGCTCAGTGTAGAGGATCTGTCCCGGGTCCCTGAGGACCACTGGTTCGGCTCAGGGGCCCTGCTGTCCGACTCCTGGGTCCTGACGGCTGCCCACGTCCTGAGGTCCCAGAGAAGGGACACCAGTGTCGTCCCTGTGTCCCCTGAACATGTCAAGGTCAAGATTTCACATTTCATGAAGGACCTAAGATACTGCAGTATATACAGTATATATAGTACATATATAGTATATATATATATATATATATATATATATATATATGTTGTATAACAGTACAGGGTTACTGCAGGTCTTCCTCGGTCTCCACGATGCTGCTGACAAACGTTTGGCGATGAACCGTTCAGTGGAGGAGATCTTCCTCCATCCAGACTTCCAACCAAACAACTACAACAACGACATCGCCCTGCTGAAGCTGACGCAGCGGGTGGAGTTTAATGATCTCATCCATCCAGTGTGTTTGCCCCTGCCTCACGATAAGGTGGGACAAATACTACTGCAGCTACCAACTACAGTAATATTACAGTTATACTGCGACTTTGTAAAACTAGGACCTACCTAACTTTTCAGGTGACCTTTGACCCTCTCTCCTTTAGGACGCCCCTCCCATTCCTCTCCCTAACTCTCTGGGTGTAGTTGCTGGTTGGGGAATCTCCAACCTGAACTCCTCCTCCTCATCCAGTGATCCGCTGACCTCTGACCCCGTGGCTGACCTCGGGATGACCTCTGACCTCCTGCAGTACGTCAAGCTGCCAGTGGTTTCTCAGGACGAGTGTCAGGCGAGCTACACGTCGCGCTCCATAAGCTACAACATCACAGACAACATGTTCTGTGCCGGTTTCTTTGAGGGCGGGCGGGACACATGTCTCGGGGACAGCGGGGGGGCGTTTGTGATGGAGGACGGGGTCAGCCGGAGGTGGGTGGTGTTTGGGTTGGTGTCATGGGGTGGGCCGGAGGAGTGTGGCAGTCAGAGGGTGTATGGAGTCTACACCCGAGTCCCCAAATATGTGGACTGGATCCAGAAACAGATTCAAGCTGCCCCCTGGTGGTGATCACATGACCTCTGATGAGCTGTCTGACAGGAAGTGATGTAACTAAGTACATTTACTCCAGTACTGTACTTTACGACAAATACTTACTTTATATTCCAAATATTATAAATATAGTTTTAATGGTTCAACACATGTACTCTGTACTCTCTGTACTACGCACTCTGTGTACTTGTAGGGATACAGAGGTTTAACTGATGAGGCCTTAAAGTTTTGAGACTTTATACACCAAAGATCAATCCCAGAATGTTTTTCTACTCACCATCTGTGTCTGTACTGTTAATATTGTGTCTGTACTGTGTGTGTGCTGTCTGTACTGTCTGTACTGTGTGTGTACTGTACTGTACTGTATTGTGTCTGTACTGGCTGTACTGTACTGTAGTGTGTCAGTACTGTGTCTGTACTGTACTGTGTCCGTACTGTGTCTGTACTGTGTCTGTACTGGCTGTACTGTACTGTGTCTGCAGTATGTCAGTACTGTGTCTGTACTGGCTGTACTGTACTGTGTCTGCAGTATGTCAGTACTGTGTCTGTACTGAGCTCTGTAGAATGACTGCATGTTGTCTGCTGGCCCCCTTCTGGACATTCTGTACCTGTATGTGTTGTTCAGGCTGTAATGACGTGTTCAGCCTGAGGGAAGCGCTGTCTGTTTACAATGACTGTGTCTCAATTCAGGGGCTGCATCCTTCGAAGGACGCATTTGAAGGCCGATTACGTCACAACGCTGCGCGAACGCTGTCCTAATTCGAAAGCTCCTTCAAATGCAGTCTTCAAATGGGGCCTTCTTTTCCCTCTTTTTCGAGGATGCATCGCAGCTATCCTTCGCGGCCTCATATATCCCATGATCCTTTGCGCACCCCTGTTCAGTGCCGGAAAACATACAACAATGGCGGCACCAAGTGGTGAGGAATTCACATTTAAATGTAAATATTATTTTTTTTAATATTTAATTACTTTTACTTATTACTACCTATACTTTTACTAATTACTTATATTTTATTATGTTTTTTCAGCAGCTACGTTAAAAGTACCAACTGACGGCAGGTGCACAGCTGGTGACGCAACCAAGCTTCGAAGGCTAGACTGTTTCATTTAACAACAGTTGATGCGGCCTTCAAGGACCCTCAGAAGGAGTCGCCTTCGAAGGCCACGAAGGCTGCGTCCTTCGAAGGATGCAGCCCCTGAATTGAGACACAGCATAAATGTGGCTTTAACAACAGAAGAAGAGACGTGTCCAAACACTGAAGCCTCGTTAACAAACATTTTTTTATTTTTACTGAGTTATTAGATTTTTCAGAAGTTTGATCTGTTTTTATATTTTATGAATTTTATCAAATAAACCTTTTGCAAAGAAATGTCAAATTTCCTGAAGTCCTTTGAGTCACCACATGTGACACATATGATCACAACAACACGTGTTTCATAAAGAATGTAACTGTCTTAAATCAAGTACTTTTACTTGAGTACAGATTTGGGGTACTTGTACTCGGGTACATCTTTGGACCGCACCCTGTTTCTTTATAAATGAAGATTTTCACACCAACGGAAATGTTTTGTTTTGAGTTTGGTCAGCTGGTCAGCTGATTAGCTCACAGCCAATGAGATCACAGCATCTGACCCACCATGGTCTCCATGGTGAAGATTAAAGTCTTTGTGGTCCTTGTCTGCTCAGTTTGTGGTACTGTTCAGGTCCAATCTCTCCATGGTGCCTCTGATCCAGGTCAGGAAGTTTCCCAGTCGGCTGTAAACACCATACTTTCCCCTTGCGGCGCACTTCTCTCCCCAGCTAACCACACCGGTCAGAAACCAGGTCCCTCTGTAGTTCACCACAAAGGGTCCACCGCTGTCCCCACTGCAGGCATCCATACTGACATCCAGGTAACCTGCACAGAACATGTTGTCCGTGATCACCTGCAGGACGGACATGACAGGTCAGAACCAGAACAATAAAAGAGGGAAAACGTTCTCAGGTGGATCAGGTCACCTGTTCAGTCGATGCAATGCAGTCTTTGTAGCTGACTACTGGCAGAGTCACCTTCCTGAGGAACCGGGAGGACTTCCCCAGGTAGTGCATGAGCCCCCAGCCCGTCACCATGCCCCAGTTACCCTCCTGAACACAAAGAGGCAGAGCTCAGACCTGATCTCAGACTGAAAACCCCTGAGTCAGACAGACAGTTACCTGCAACAGGTATTTGGACAGGTGGCGGTCGGGGAGGCAGGCAGGTATTGCAGTGGGGCCCCTAATGACGGGCTGGGCGAGGTACAGCAGAGCGACATCGCTGTCAAAGGTGTAGGAGTGAAAGTGAGGGTGAATGAAGACCTTCTGCACCTTAATCTGCTGCTCACCTGAGTCAGGACGCTTCTTATCCAGGTCACCTGCACACCGAGACATGACGCACCTGTTCAACACCTGACCTGCACCTGAGGAGACCACGCCCCCTCAACCACAGTTCAGGTAAACACACACACACATTGTGTATAGTCACCTATAGTCACATGATCTGTAGTCTCTTCGACACAGTGAGCAGCAGTGACCACCCACCGATCAGAGACCAGAGTCCCTCCACAAAAACCATAACCATCAGACCTGCGGAGAAGAACCTGAACACAACAACAGTTTGTATGTTTGGGACTTTTACCATCATTAAATCAGTTTATATGTATGTATAAATAGTTTCTTTGAATTCAAGATGTCTTCTCACCTGCCATGGACTCCCTCCTCGTCTCACCAGGACTCCGCCCACGATACGAGTGAGGTCCATCATCTCTGTCTCATTGGCTCCTCTCGGCTCAGATGTTGCATTCACTGTCATCCACTCGTCCTGCATCTCTGTTGAGTTCAGTGTTGGCAGCCAGCTGTCTGTGCTGTTGTCGTCCATCTCCATGGTGATGTTGCTCAACAGAGATCGACCTCTGGACAACATATGAAGGCTCTGCTGACCGCAGGGGAATGACACTGGTCAGGAAGAAGAAGAGATATCCTGAGGACAGTCCAGACCTCCAGTAGTCATTTGACTGACTTCCTGTCTAAGATGCACATGGTTCACATGGTTAAATGACCACAGTTTGGTTGTTAGATGTCAAAACACATGGTCAGGAGGTCCAGACCTCTGGGCTAGGAGGAGCCTATTTGTGTCCTGTCCTAAACCCAAACTGCAACTATTGACCTTCTCCCTACACAGACTCCGATGATCCTCCATCACCTGAAGGGAAACTCTCATTGATTGATACTCTGGAGAGAAACACTCTCAGGGGCCTCCTACCAGCATTGGCGGAACACCAATGGAGGGCACCTAGGAGGATCCAAAGATGCGGACTGGAACTGAGATAGACCTGAATTGAGAGCTTTTCTTTCAGCCTCAGCTCCTTCTGAACCACAATGGTACAATGGCACTACTGCTGACACTGCACCAATTCGCCAGTCTGATGCTCAGAGGGAGCATTTGACCTTAGACCGGCTGTAAACCACCCCAGAGCATGCCTCAATTCTACAGTTCCTAAACAAGAGGCACTCCTCACCATGGCTGCACCTTCAGATCCAGACCATGAATGTCATGAATGGGATCTGAGACATGGTTCAACCTTGTCAGCAACACCCACTGAGGATGTGTTTGACTTTGTGCCGAGTATACGGACACAGCAACTTTGGTTAAACGAGGACCGGATGGCTCGTAACAATGGACACAGTATCCCATACTCCCTAAGTGCTCTCCACAGGATCCCCAAGGGAACCTGGTCATAGGCCACATGTAGACTGGTTGGTCGAACGTCCATGACCCTCCAGCAGCTCCACAGGAGCTGGTCCATTGTTCAACCAACAGGACAGAATCCACACTATTACTCCTAAATCTGGGATTCGACAATCAGTCTGCACCTCCTTTTCAGGCACCCTGGAAATATTTTTCCTGAGGAGGCTGAGCAATGCGATACCCTGATAATTGGATCACATCCTCCAGTTTCCCTGAAAAAGTGAACCACCACCTGGTCTGCCACTTCACAGGTAGCGTTACTGTCTTCCATGTGACACTGAAAAGGAGTGTCAGCCAAGACAGCCCAATGTCCAAAGCCTTCTCAGGGTAAACCTCATCCACACCCGGCGCTTTAACGCCAAAGAGCTTTCTGACTACCTTGGTGACCCTTCTCAGGTAAAACCACACCACAGTAAGATGGTGATTGTTTGGTGGTGGGTCCAGCTGTAGTATCAGCAGCTGTAAATAGTGAATGGACTTCAGGAGCTTCTTTGGGGTTCAGTAACTCAAGCTCAAGGACACTTCAACTGGACCAAGGAATGGAACCGGTGACCCTCTGATTACTGGACGACCTGCTCTACAACCTAAACCACATCGTTATAGTTATAGTATCAGGAGTACTGTGGTATCTGTAGTATCAGTAGAGTTGTAGTATTGTGGTATTATGGTATTGTAGTATTGTGGTACTGTATTATCATAGTATTGTAGTATTGTAGTACCGGTCCTGGAGCAGCTCTGTCCGTCTGCCTCCAGTCTGAACCCATCTGCGCAGCCACACTGGACTCCAGCTCCGCCCAGCAGGTCTCTGCAGTATTGAATACAGCCTCCATTTCTATAGCGACACTCCAACACCACTACACACAGTACACACAATTAGTACACATGAGTACACAGTCAGTACATACTCACTATACGGGTACACAGTTAGTACACAGTCAGTCTCAGATGTTGGTGACCTGGTCTAAGGTATTGGTTACCTAAGTCCCAGGTGTCGATGACCTGAGTCTCAGGTGTTGGTTACTTGATTTGCAGGTGTTGGTTACCTGAGTCTCAGGTGGTGTTGGTTACCTGAGTCTCAGGGGTTGGTGACCTGAGTCTCAGGTGTTGGTTACCTGAGTCTCAGGTGTTGATGAGGACATTGATGACCTCAGGTGTTGGTTACCTGACTTGCAGGGTTTGGTTACCTGACTCACAGGGTTTGGTTACCTGACTCACAGGTGTTGGTTACCTGAGTCTCAGGTGTTGGTTACCTGACTCGCAGGTCTTGCCATGGTACTGAGGAGGACACAGACACATGAAGTCTCCCCGGTCCAGAGTGCACATCCCTCCATTCAGACAGGGGTTGGTCCGACAAGGGTTCAGATCTATGACACACAGGAGACACTTAATCAACTCAGGTGAATCCAAACGAGGCTACATCTGGACCAGAATCTTCACAGAGCAGGTCTGGTTCTGGTCATTGGATGATGAAATACTCACTGATGTATTTGTACCAAAACTCCAGCTGTGAAAACAGAAACAAAAAAAATGAAGAAATGCAACTTAAAAGAAAACACACCACTAAACAGGAAGTCATACATATTTATTGGTAGCCAATGGCGAGTGTTAAACCCCTAACACTATGTATTGCGCTATGCACTAGCATCAGTGTCTACCTTCCAGTAAACACGGCCGGACCAAACAGAACCTCTGAAACGCGGTGTCCAAACACTACTTATCAATGTTTCCATCATAAAGTCTGTAAGTCACCTTGGTAGTGTAACGTTATTTCCTGTTGGTCTCAGAGGATGTGCTCCAACCTGGTCCAGTTGGGCTGCTGAGCCCGGTTCTGTTAGCATGCTAATGGCAGATTTGGTTAACTAGTGGTGAGCTACTTTGGTTAGGCTAAAGCTATCTGTCCATCATAAACTGTGTAAATCACAGAGGATACATGACTTTCTGTCATTGTTGGTCCAAATTCTGGAGTACATGTGACAGTGTTCCTAGTGACCCCTATTGGGGCCGAGACCCTCCTTACTGTCTTCTCTTGGGTCTGGAAGATCTCTGCAGCCTCCTCTTGTGAGCAGCTCTCCTCATAACACTCCCTCTCCAGGTTTCCAGGTAACATCTCCTCCAGGAGGTTGGAGTTGGCTCGGCGCCTCCTGGTGGACAAGCGGAGGATCTGACCGGCTGACGACTGGTCCAGAAACACTGAGGAGTGGACAAAATAATGGAAACAGAACAATAACAGAAATCAATCAATAAATCAGACACATTTATATATTATGTTTGATTAATGTCAGTATGGACACATCATGTTGATTCATCTGTCAGCCTCACCTGTACATTGGATCAGTGCAGAGCAGGTGAGCAGAGCGCAGAGGGCCGTGATCAGACGTGTAGATGGCAACATGTCTGCCTGCCTGTATCTGTGTGTGCATGTCACACAAACATTTCAGATCTCTATGTTCAACCGTATCTTGTCACTTCACATAGCTCATGTTACATAGCTTATCATGTTATGTATCAACACATTATACATCTCCTCATGTCATGTATTTTGTCATGTTGTAAACCTCATCATGTTCTCAACATCTCAACACGTTACATGTCTTTACACATTACATCTACATATCTATACATTACGTCTATACATCTATATGTCTTCACGTCAGTTAATTTACTTTTTCTATTTTTTAGTATTAGGAAGACAAAAATCTGAAATTTTGTTTAAAGATCTAAAATTTTTTTCTGTTTGTCATCCAGCTCCGACTTTACAAACATCCAATAGTTTCTTTCTGTGAACTATATGTTGAGAAACTCAGTGATACTGTGAGCTGAAGAATGAGAACCGGATCTGCTGTCTGTGGACGGTCCTACCTGTTAACTCCTGACGTCTGTTGTCGTCTGTTGTCTATTGTTGTCTCCTGTGAAAGCAGATGCTCAGTGTCTGTCTAACATAAAATGGAGGACGGAGATCCAGCTGATTGATTGATCGTTAACCACAATTCAAATATTGACTTTACAGGAAGTGATGAGACCATGGAGAGGTCAAAGGTCACAGCAGCCTGATCATCCTGTAAGACAAATCTGTGGGCAAATATATCCAAACACCTGACGTCAGCTGACTTTAATATTCAGGCCTAACCAGGTCAGGCTAACCTTTAGCTTAGCTTCAGTTAGCGCTAGGCTCCACCTTTGTACATTACATCATTTATGTTAGCTAAAATCAAGTTTGTCTTCATGCTGCTGTTAGCATCATGGATCCCGAAAATAAGATACACACTCAGTGTTTAGTTAGTGCTAACATTAGAAAAACAAAACAAGGAGCTAAAAGAGGCAAAAAGACTGAATGATGGAGACATCGACTTTACTACAGATGTTTCTCTGTACACAACACAATGTATTTACACTGACAGCCCTGCAGGGGGCGTATGTACAAACAGAGGTATGACAGCGTACAGTATCAGGATTAATGCATAAATTAAATATTAAATACACTGAACGGATCAGACAACCACATCAGGACAAACAAACAGCTGAAGGCACGCCGAGTCTGCACAGGATGTTGTATTTTGAAAACTGACTGGAGTCTGCAAAGGATGTTTTATTTTGAAGAGAATGCATTGAGTGGAGTTCAGACAATTTAAAATGTTTGACGTTGATCAAAAGATTCATCATGTGATGTCCTTGTGATGTCACACATGTCACATGATCAAACAACAGGACATGGATCAGGACATGTACTCTTTAATCCTGATCTGATGAGATCATCTGAACATGTGACAACATGTTTTGTCTCATTTAATGTTTCGTTCTTTGATTGTCTTCGTTGATAGAAACTCGTCTGAAACATTTAAAGCCGTCTGAACTTAAACTGACGACATGAGAGACGACAGACGCTGAAACAAACAAACAAACTGAAGGCAGGGACCTGAAAACTGGAACCTTTTTTAAACTTTGGACGAATCGACAATCGATCAAAGACGATCAATCTGTGGTTTGACAGCGGTGCATTTAAGGATGCTCCGACATCAGATACTTCAAAGGTCGACTCTCTTAAAAACGTGTTCAGTTTATGATGTTTGATAAAATCTGTTTTTCTTTCTTATCTACTTAAGGCCGCACATGTAAGATGGGGCCCAGGTCTGAACCCGGTCCAGGTCTGATATAAAAAATCTGAACCTTTTGTATACTTTGATTGTGATTATTTGTCTTCATCGACTGATCCGATTGTCGCTGAAGCCTCTGTCAGACCACCTGATCTGGATCAGGTTCTGGTTCTTTTCAGCGTCCCATCGTCTCTAAGTTTAGTTGATAGAATGAATATGGACTTTAGTACAAAACCTGATCTGGACCTGATCGGGAGTGTCCGTCCCCTCTTTGGCAGATTGGGGACAAGATGCTGACACCATGTCTGGTTTTAAAGGGTTCTGCTGTGTGCTGGTCTGACAGGACCAGAGGAGGTTCTGAGTGGTCGGCTGGTCTGGCAGTTAGATAACAGGAACAAAAAACTGGCCCAACTCAGCGAAGGCCTTTAATCTGGCACGCATGGTTCTGAAGTGACTCGAGTCGTACTGGAACTGGCTCTCCAACAAACCCGGGTTGGATCATCAGATTGGTCAGTGGGTGACATGACAAGGCACTAGTGGATCATCTGATTGGTTCCTTCTCCATGTGGTCTGTGTGAACAAGTCCTTGTCCAATCACAGTGAGCTGCAGATATGATGTCATAGGCTGGGTCAGAGGTCAGGTCGGATGGTTGAGGTGGTCGATTGCAGCAGAGGTAGGAGGAGAGCAGGCAGCTAAGAGGACAACAACACAACAAACATCAGCTGATTAGCATGTAAACAATCACCTGAGCCTGACTCCACAGCTCAGAGGATCCACCTTAACCTGGTTCTGTGCTCCTGGGTAGTGTTGCTTTCGTCAACAAAAATTATGACTAAATATCGTTGTCAACGAACCTTTATCATGTGACGAAAACGAGACGAGACGCAACGTAAATTGACGAATAAAAACAAGACTAAATGTCTTTTTTCTTCAGTCTGGAATGGATGTATTCTTGAGTCTATAAGGTAACAATAATGTAATAATAAGACAACCTTGTTTGAATTGTGAAATGGGTTTGGCTAAAAGAAATTTTGGTTTCATCTATAGTACTAGGTACTTACACTATATAGACTGGGTTAAATAGAATTGCATTACTAAAAAGAAACTAAAATACAATTTTCATTGACTAAAACTAGATGAAAATAGTCACAGATTCTGACAAAAATAAGACTAAAATACTCAGACTTTTAATCGACTGAAACTTGACTAGACTAAAAAGAGTATGAACGTGACTAAAACTAATAAAAACTAAAATGACTTGACACAAAGACTATACTAAGACTAAAATTAAAACAGGCCGCCAAAAACAACACTACTCCCGGATCAGGATCAGGGTCAAAGGCTCCCGGGTCAGAATCAGGGTCAAAGGCTCCTGGTGCCAACCAGTGCCCCCTCGAGGAATCAGACCTGAAGAGGAGCATCTGGTGGACAGGTACGAGCTGAAGAACTACACGGACCTGCCGCCGTGTGGGCCAACACCTGCATGGACAGGTACAGGGCTGGACTGTGCTGATTACCGGCATCATAGACGTGGACCGTCACCTCAATGACAGGGAAGGAACCAGAACTGATGCTGGAGGTGAACAATACCAACTAGATACAGTCAGGCTCACCCCTACACATGATTCTGGTTCTGGTACTCAAGAAGCTGGACTTTGGGCATTGGGCAGATTTGAGGACACTCCCAAGCCTGTAGGTTAGCCTCTGATACTGAGGCGTATCTAAGGGCAGCGGGTGTTGGAGGAGTTCAGGGTGGCCAAGGAAAAAAACCTTCACTTGGTCTCAAGGAAGTTCTGGCAAACGGTTTGACGACTTGGAAAAGGGGAAGCACGGCTTGACCCAGGCAGAGTGGAGAACCACTGACCCAGATTGTGGGTACTGGAGCTCAGACTATTGTTGAAGCTCAGATTCAGGAAGGACACTGTGACCGTGGACCACAGACCACATCATCACCATCACAGGAGGTCTAACCATGATCATCCAGTCTGCATGTGCTTTGGTCCACTAAGGGAGTATGGGGTACCGGGGTCGTCGTTATAACCCATCCGGTCAGGATGAGGACCAGGATTACTACTGAACGACTCAATGTTGTTGACTCACCTGGCTGCAGTCAGGCCTCGCTGGCGCTGCTGTTCCTGTTCAGTTCTCTGATACCCTGAAGGATCCTCTTCATGTGACCCACCTTCGTCACGCCAAGATCCTGAACAGACACACACACACGAACATGTTACTAACAGGTAATGTAGAAATCATCCAGACCATGGTCAGTCCTCTGAGCAGTGACTCCACACACTGAGTTAGCACTTAACGGTTAGCAGATAGCGGTTAGCAATTAGCGATAAGCAGTTAGCGGTCAGTGGTCAGAGCTAGCGGTGGTACCTTCAGGTCCCTCCTCTCCAGGTGGATGAGCTCGGCTCCACGGACGTCGTGTCTGATAAAGATGTCCTTGTACTCAGTGAGACACAGAAAGTCCAGCCAGGCCCCCACCTCGTCCGTCCCCCACTGATGAACTGAGACACCAACAGGAAGTGAGAACAATAGACAGGAAGTGAGACAGAGAGAGACAGGAAGTGAGACAGAGAGACAGGAAGTGAGAGAGCTCACCTGGCAGTGACAAAGTCGCACATGTCTCCTTGTTCTTGTTGTTTTTGTCTTTCTTGAACTTCGGGACCAGACGAAACTTCGCACCCCGACTTCTCTTTGAGAAATCTGTCAGAGGACCCTGAAAACAGACAGACAGGTGAAAAGCCATTTCAGAATGTTTCCATGATGAGAATGGCGGATCAGTATTTTTGAACCAGTACTTTACTTTTACCTCGTGGTCTGATGGATCGATGACGGGACATAACCAGGACACATCAGCGAGCCGACGGAGCTGCTGAGCCACAGAACTCAGAGCCACATTCAACTGTTCTTGCTGAGGCGGGTCCAACTGCTACAGAGACACAAGCAGAACCATCAGAACCAGCTGTAACATGAGGGACCAATAGAGACCAGAAGAGACCAGAAGAGACCAGTAGAGATCAGTAGAGACCAGTAGCGAACAACAGAGGTTGTTACCATGGACATCTTTCCAGCCAGCAGCAGTTCAGTCTCACTAAATAAAACTTTGACGTTGCTGACCATCTGAAGCACAACATTGCAGCTCAGAGCCTGGAGAGACATACAGGAAGAGAGAGAGACAGATTAGAGAAAGAGACTAACTGACAGACAGAGAGACAGACAGATATGTCTTGTACCCCAGAGCTCTTGGAATTGGCGTAGACAACGTCCATGGCCTTTGAGCTGGCATTAACGGCGTGAGCCAGTTCCTGTTCCAAACTGTGGTGAGACTGAGCGACCTCCCGGATACTGAGACAGACAGGCAGACAATGGGACAGGTTATTGATGAGTCGTTGATCAGGTTATGGATCATTAATGAGTCACTGATCGATCAGGTGATCAAGTTACAGATAATCACCTGTGTATCAGAGCTCCGGCTGCCTGACCAAACTCCCTGACGAGCGTGGCCTCGTCCTCAGAGACGATCTCTGGCTGAGACATCAGAGCAGCCTGAGGAGGAGGAGACCGAGGAAACTCACACTTCTGTTTGTCCTCCCATGACTTCAGGGTGCTCTCAAAGGCCTGCAATAAACACACACACACACACTGTGAAACACACACTGTGAAACACACACTGTGAAACACACACTGGGTCAGACTGGTTTGTAGGACTCACTCTGTCCCTGGTGAGGGTCTGGGTTCGGTTCTTGTGGATGATCTTGATGTAACCTGGAGGCTGGACCCACGCCTCTCCGTCCACCTGAACTGGCACACCTTCATCACCGAGGATGGTGATCTTCACTGTCCGGCACTGAGGCAGAGAGACAGACAGGTCAGAGAGAGACAGATGGGTCAAACAAGTTAGACAGACAGACAGACAGACCGGTGTACCTGAGCGATGCGGTGGTGCTGCAGGTTGATGACTCGTGAAACGGCCATCTGCATGCTGCCAAACACTGCCACCACCTCCAGGATCTTATCATCGAAGGACGGAGCCGTGAACGTCTGCGAGACAGACAAGAAGGCAGACAAACTGTTAGAATGACAGACAGAGAGACAGTCAGGGCTGTCACACAGACAGGTTGAGTTCTCACGTCATCCTCTTTGGTTCCTCCCCAGAAGTTAGTTCCTCCGGCGTAGCTTGGGATGTTCAACACGGCGATGCCTTGCAGACTGGGCAGAGGGATTGGCCGCCCATCACACTGCAGTGACAACAAACCAAATCAGCTGTACAGACAAGAAGTGATGTCACCAGCTCTATCAATGTAAACTCAGCATAACCACCAGAACCAGCTCCAGTTTGTCTAATCATCTCACCTCCAGCAGAACCCTCTGTTCCAGGTTCTTGTAGGTTCTGTGCAGCAGCTCTTTGGTTCCCAGAACACCGTACCACATCATGTTCTTTGTCCGGCTCCTGAGCAGTCAGAGAACAGGTTTGGAATCAACCCAAGGTTTGAGATTCAAGGTTTTAAATTCAAGGATCAATCAGGGTTCTTTTGTACCTGCACTTCTCTGGATGTTCATCTCTCTTGTTGTTGAAGTCCAGAGAGATTTTAGCGTCCAGTCCGATTCCAAAGTAATTATTCATCACACATTTCTCAGTGTAGCAGTCCCTGCAGATGCAGACAGACATACATTATGTAAACCTCAGTATAAGCAAAGTGTATACGCATTATATATGTGTATATACAATATGTATGTACAGTATATATGTGTATATATATATATATATATGTGTGTAGACAGACTTACATGTTGTCAGGGTCGCAGCTGAATGGGTCGGCATTGACCAACAGTCGACTGATCACAGAGCTGCTGGACAGAGAACCTGAGATACCTCTGAAACCTGCACACACATTCAGGTGAACATCAGACTGATGATGTCATAATGACCTCATAAACTACTTCCTGTTTGGCCTCAGAGATTCGTACCTGGATAGAGAATCTTTGTGTTAAGCATCGGCATGTTCTCCCTACTTCCTGTGTGGACAGGAAGTGATGCAGAACTTCCCAGCGACAGGCTGCCTTTACTGATCAACTTCTCACAGGGCGTCTTACTGACTGAAGACAGACAGACAGGTAGAGGTTTTAAATTCAAGGCTGTACATCAACGAGAGGTGTGAAATTCAAAGATGTAGTTCAACCGAAAGTTTTAAATTCAAGGTTTTACATCAACCAAAGGTTTTAGATTCAAGGTTTTACATTGACCCGAGGTTTTAGATTCAAGGTTTTAGATTCAAGATTTTTACATCAACCCAAGATTTTAGATTCAAGGTTTTACATCAACCCAAGGTTTTAAAAGCCTGATTAAAGTCAATGGTCAGGATTTATACAATAGATAGAATATTAATAGAAGCAGTATCAGTACTATTTACAGTAGTGGTACCAGTATTTGCAGTAGTTGCAGTATTATCAGTATGACTGACCTCTGCGAGAGTTACGGTGTTTGGTGCTGTAGGTCGACTGCAGAGACATCTTGTCTTCCTCCACCTCGTCCTCCTCTTCCTCCTCCACCAGACCTTCATCTTCCTCAGTCCGGCTCATAGAGAAAAGGTTCTGTTGGGTCTGAGCGTTCTGCTCGTCCACAGCTGATAGCGAACACATTAACACATAAATACACTCATTAACACACACACACACACACACACACACACACAAATATATTAACATGTCTAACATGTCATGTCATGACATGTTATGTCATGTCTAACCCCATGTCATGTCTAACCCCCTTTACACATTAACACACACACTAACACACATGCATTAACACTTATTAACACACACATTAACACACAAATACACACATTAACACACACACACTCATCACCATTCAGTCAGTTCAACATTGTGTGACATCACAACTCTTTGTCCATAAATGGTCATTAGTCTAGAAACAGTAATTTAGTGTTAGCAGATTGTGACCTGTCTCTCTGCCTGTCTCACCTTTCTGTGTGTGCCTGATGATCTGTCTGTCTCACCTTTGATTGTGTGCCTGATGATCTGTCTGTCTCACCTTTGTCTGTGTGCTCGATGATCTGTCTGTCTCTCTGCCTGTCTCACCTTTCTCTGTGTGCTCGATGATCTGTCTGATGGCCTTCTTCAGACTGTTGGCTCGCAGCATCAACTGCTCTCGAGGTTTAAAGATGGCGGCGGTGGCAGACGAGGAGGAAGAGGAAGAGGTGGTGTTGGTCCGTGGAGAGCAAGAGGTGTGAAGAGGAGGAGGATGATGATGGTGAAGGTGATGATGAAGAGGAGGAGGCAGGACGTCTCCCTCCACCTCCTCTTGCTCCTCAGCGATAGTGGGTGGAGGAGCCGGAAGAGGAACAGTGGACGCTTGAGACTCCTCGTTCAGAGTCTTTAAGAGGGAGTCGAGTTTCTCCTTCAACACACCACACTGATGGAGAGAGAGAGAGACAGGTTAGGAGAACTGACAGAGAGAGAGAGAGAGACAGGTTAGGAGAACTGACACAGAGAGAGACAGGTTAGGAGAACTGACACAGAGAGAGACGGGTTAGAAGAACTGACAGAGAGAGACAACTGACACTTTGTCTTGTTGATATCGATGGTGGGTTGTCTGACACATCTGTCATCTGTCCTTCATGATTACCTTCTTGGCCATCGCCTCAGACTCCTCTGAACTTTCTGTGTTCTTCTCGTAGGCTTTACCAACACGAGCCACAAAGTCCTTCACCGTCTCACAGAGAACCCTGAAAATATATAACAAAAACAGAACCATGAATATATACGACACAAACAGACCCATGAAAATATATGACACAAACAGACCCATGAAAATATATGACACAAACAGAGCCATGAATATATACGACACAAACAGAGCCATGAATATATACGACACAAACAGACCCGTGAATATATACGACACAAACAGACCCGTGAATATATACGACACAAACAGACCCATGAATATATACAATACCTCTCATTCAGTCACTCAGTTCAATCTCATCCAGTATCACTGTCTTCTTACGAACTACTGATCACACTTACAACACCATTGGTCCGCTTATTTCAACCTCCATATGACTTCAGACAGACAGGCAGGCAGGCAGAGAAGACAAACAGGCAGAAAACAGACAGACAGACTTACTTGGCGGAGGAGATGACAACAGAGTGCTGGTCTGAAGTGAGGATCTTGGACAAGTGAGCAGCCACTGAGTCCTCATAGGTCAAAATCTGCTGAACCTGGATCACACAAACACAGAGGTCAGTACAGGTGTGAGCTGTCAGCACAGGTATGAACTGTCAGCACAAGTGTGACAACATACTGAAATGTTAGGCAACAGCAGGAAGTGATGTCATTTCCTCTTACCTCAGAATCGTCACTGCAGTCCTCGGTGACAGTGGAGGCAGAGTGTTGCCGTGGAAACTTGGTCTCATAGACCATGATGCTCCACCTGCAGCAAGAGGACAGACAGGCTACCAGTCTAACATCACTCACCTGTCTAACATCACTTTATCTGTCTAACATCACTTTACCTGTCTAACATCTTGGTGCTGGCTCTCTCCAGTTTCTCCAGGATCTGGGGCAGCTGAGTGTCATCATCACAGGCTGAACCCCAGCCCAAAACTCGAGCCAGATCGTTCCCGGTCCCCAGAGGAAGAACTCCCAGCTGACACTAAATAACACAACAACACATTACCTGCTGCAAGCTCAGCCTACTGATGTGTGTGTTACCTGTGTGTGTATTACCTGTTTGTGCAGTGTGAGGGCATCAATCTCAGAGAGAACCCAGCCAACGCTGCCATCTCCTCCACAGACCAAGATCCTGAACGTGTCAAACTTCTGAAACAAACGAAGACTGAAGGAGAGACAGACAGGTCAGAGAGAGACCGACAGGCTGAATGTTTTCAACATTAAGTAGATTTTCTCCCCTCCTGTCTCACCCCAGGTGTGGTCCTCCATTCATCAGGTCAAACACCTGAGCCGGGTTCAGCAGCTGTTTGAAGCGTCTCAGGAACTTCACGCCTTGATTGTCTCCACTCTTTGAGTTCACGAAGACGAGGAGAGGACTGGTGCAGGACGGAGGACAGGACGCCTTCCAGAAGCCTGACCACAAACAACACGCAACCAACATGTGATCAACATGCAATCACACAGGTGTGATCAGGTGTATAAGATCAGATGTGATCAGATGTGATCAGGTGTGTGTGAGATCAAATGTGATCAGGTGTGATCAGGCGTGTGTGAGATCAGATGTGATCAGGCATGTGTGAGATCAGATGTGATCAGGTGTGATCAGGCGTGTGTGAGGTCAGCTGTGATCAGGTGTGATCAGGCATGTGTGAGATCAGATGTGATCAGGTGTGATCAGGCGTGTGTGAGATCAGATATGATCAGGTGAGATCAGGTGCAGATTGAACCTCACCGTCAGAGTCGATGCTGTTGAGTGCCGTTGGTGGGATGACGGACACCTTACACTGTCCCAGAGGACACTTGGAGGACAGCTGGTCTTTACAGCCTGAGTGCACCTGCAGGACAGAAAGACAACAGCACACCTGAGTCCTGACACACCTGCCTCTGTGACTCCATGGTCACTATGGTAACAGGACTCACCATGGCTTTACACCAGAGACACCTCCAGTCCTGCAGACGGAGGACACTGCCGCATGTCTTATCACAGACGTTACATTTAGCCGAGACCGGCAGGTTCCCCTCCAACCACTGATGAGGCATGGATACCTGAGGACAGAGGTCAGAGATCACCTGAGAGCCGCACACGAGACATTCATTGCCTTCAGGAAAGGTCAGGAATATTTAGGTGTCTCACCCCGTCCTCATCTTCGATGATGTCCTTCCCGATAGATGCCAGCGTTGTCCACTTACAGTTATTGGTCGCTCGGACGGCACAGCGCTTATGAGCCTTAAACTTACACACTGATACACATGCATGCATGCACACACACAGAAGCACACAAAGTCACTGTAACTCTCATGTTTGTTAACTGCTGTTAGCTAAGGTTAGCTCAGTTTATGATGTCATTTGTCACTGTGAGCTGTGTGACGTCACTGTAGGCTGTGTGATGTCACTGTATGACGTGACTGTGAGCTGTATGATGTCACTGTGAGCTGTATGTCACTGTGTGATGTCACTGTGAGCTGTGTGATGTCACTGTGTGATGTCACAGTGAGCATACAGCTCACTGTATGATGTCACTGTGTGATGTCACTGTGAGCTGTATGTCACTGTATGATGTCAGTGTGAGCTGTATGTCACTGTGTGATGTCACAGTGAGCATACAGTGAGCTGTATGATGTCACTGTGTGATGTCACAGTGAGCATACAGTGAGCTGTATGATGTCACTGTGAGCTGTATGTCACTGTGTGATGTCACTGTGAGCTGTTTGTCACTGTGTGATGTCACTGTGAGCTGTATGTCACTGTATGATGTCACTGTGAGCTGTATGTCACTGTGTGATGTCACTGTGAGCTGTATGATGTCACTGTGTGACGTCACAGTGAGCTGTGTGATGTCACTGTGTTACGTCACAGTGAGCTGTGTGATGTCACTACCTTCACAGGAAAGGCCGTGTGATGTCACTCCTGACAGCGCCTCCCTGCAGACGTTACAGTACGTCGGCCTGGCGTGAGAGCAGGCGTACCAGTTATGCATCCCACTGAAGTGATCCATGCTGTACTGGGTGGACTGAGAGAGACAGACAGTCAGTGAGACAGACAGAGACTTTAACAGGTAATTTTTCTTCTTCACTCTTTATGAAGTCTGCCTGAGGTGTTCATTAAAAGTAGAACAGCTGAGCAGAGAGACACTTCTGAACTGAATCACAGAGGTTCTGCTGGGTTTGACACAGATTAGTACGGAACACAGAACATGTCACATCCATGACCAGAAAAGTGGTCAGGAGTGACACACTACTTCATACTGACTGATTATTGGTCTTACTGGTCTCATTGGTCTTACTGGTCTCAGTGGTCTTAGTCTCAGTGGTCTTACTGGTCTTAGTCTCAGTGGTCTTACTGGTCTTAGTCTCAGTGGTCTTACTGGTCTCAGTCTTACCTCATAGTTGTGTCTGTTCTGGACGCTCCTCAAAGCTGCCATCCACTCCTCCATCTCCTTCCTGTTGTCAGCACACAGTATGAGACGTCTGCACGGTGTGATCACCTACACACACACACGCAGACAGACACACACACAGAACAACAGTTTGTAAACTGCAGCATCAAAACAACCAAGTTAACCTGTGTGTGTGTGTGTGTGTGTGTGTGTGTGTGTGTACAGGAAGTGGTTTTCTGTGAAATGAGTTGTTGAAATTTGCAGAGAAACAGATGTCAACTTCTCTTTACTCGCATGACGAGTAAACATCTTAAACCAGATGAGGTCAACATGACCACGACCAGAACCAGACGGCCTGGTTCTGAAGAAATAACACATTTATAATCAACTGTGCAGAACCTTTGTCAGAGAGAGGGAGTGGGTCAGGTTCTGAAGATGTACTCGGGCCTCCTGGTCGGATCCAGGTCGACATTTGACCTCCTGCCTCTGCAGATGTCACATGTATGTGTCCACAGGACGCTCTTAACAATAAAAGCATGACTGAAAGGTTCATTAACTGTTGAACAGTTTGTTGTGTTTGAATGAAGTGTTAGCGTGTTACAGGATGTGTGCGAACATGCCTCAGTCGACTCCAAGCGACTCACCGTGAAGCTGTTGTTGACATTCTTGGTGCTCGACTCGGCTACACTGGCGTCGGTCAGGTCAACTTCGTCAAAGATTATGGACTGCAGACCAGAAAACAGACACAAAGAGCTGTGACATCATCACCTATGATGTCATAGTGATGTCACATTGAGAGACAGGTATGAGGTCAGTGAGTCACCTTAGCGGTCTGAGCGTAGTACAGTGTCCGTCCTCTGAGTTTGAAGTATCGTCTCTTCCAGCGCTGAAACGAGTTTGTCTGTTTCAACAGATTCCCCTCCTTCAACACAGTCTGCAACATACAACATGTTACATATAACATGCAACATACATACAACATACATGATACATACATGTTCCACACATCCGAATCAATGAAAAGAGTCAGTGTGTTCACAAGTCTCATGATTTAAAGGATCCATTCAAAGTTTACTGATCATCAATAAACTCACTGATATGTCCAAAAGCTGATCAGTCAGCTGACCAACAACAACAGGACATCATCAGTCAGCTGATGTATGAAGTTTTAGAGACTTTCTCTAAATGAAGTTCTGACCAGTCACAGAACGGACAGACTGAGTGATCTCACACACAGGTTTATGCAAACATGTGCTGCTGGATAATGCCATGTTGGCAGTCCTGCCTCTCCCTCCTCCTGGCTAAGAAGACAACACCCACCTGTCAATCAAAGCATCCATATTCTTAATCCTGCATAACTTTAAGCCTTAATATAATGTGAACAGGTGAGTTGTATATAAGTTCACCCTCAGTACAGTTGTCATGAACGGGGAAATTAACTATAGAGCCCAAAACTGTTTTTTGTACCAGGCTGTAAACATGTTTATTTCTGCTGTGAAGTTGGACATTTGAACATGGGGACTTATGGAGACTGACTCACTTCTGGAACCAGGCTCTAGTGGATGACAAGAGGAACTGCAGTTTGTGTTTCACTTCACAGTCATAGGATGATGTTTGGTCTGAATGAGAAAGATCTGAAACAAGCTGCTGTTAGTGTTTAGTTTATAAGTCTGTTGGCTGACAGAGCCAGAACCCTCTGAACAGAACCGTCCTGGGCCTGGACCCGCTGTGGTTCCCACATGACTCATTCTGAAGCTTTAAATAGAAACTGTGCGGCTTCCTGCCAAACTCACTTCCTCTGACTCAAACATCCACGTCAGAGAACACAGCCGCTCACAATGCCTTCAGGGACCGTCAGACAGGCCAGCGTTGTGTGAGAAGAGCGGCCCAAGACTACAGATTGGACCGGGCCTGTGTGTTTCAGTGTGATTATTAAAGTTATTTAAGCTTTATTAAAAAGAGGGCAGCACAGCACCAGTCTGATTCATTGCATAAATAAGAAAGTCTGTAGTCTGTATTAAAGTCTATGATATTAGATCACACAAACAGAACACAACCAGAGCCAGGACCAAGACCAAGACCAAGACCAAAACCGGTTCCTGACTGAACACTATTATACTTTATTCTGGCTCCATCAGAACCTCTCGGAGCACTGACATCGAGCTTTCCCATCTCCCACCCTTTTCGTGTGCACCTGAATGCAGCATGCAGTGTTAAAACATAAGTTTTTAAAAGTTTAATTTGTTATTAAAGTTTAGTTTCATTAAAGCAACGAATCGATCCGGTTCTGCACAGGTTCGGTGTCTCCGGTTGTTCCCGGGATGAAGCAGCGGTCCGTGTGATCTCTGCGGACCGTTATGTCTCATCAAACGGACTCTCTTCCCCCGAACTGTCGTCAACAGCCGCCGCGGGCTGCGGTCCACCTCTCACGGGTGGGCAGCAATGGAAACTGCGCGGCTTTCCTCCGGGCCTGAGACCCTCCGACTAGCAGCAGTTAGCCGCGTTAGCATTAAAAATCTGGTAGAACGGTTCAAAGAAACATTTCCCGGTGACACCGGAGGTCTTTAAACGTTTCAACCGAGTCTCGGGACATTTCCTCCCAGAATTTGATCTTTACACCCAGACTTCTGATTTTAATAAGTTAGCTCTTCACAGCTCCTCACGGCTAAACAAACCGTGATTAAACCCGGGTCCTCCCGGTGTGTTGTTTGAACCGGGACAGTAATAACGTGTTTAATTATATTTCACCCGGTGTCCGTTAACCGGAGCGTTACTGTAGCAGCTGTGGCCCTTGGCCTGACATTTACCGCTCGGTGTCCGGGTCCAGACTCGGTTTAAAACCCGTCACAGTTTAAGAGACATCCGTCATTAAAGCATGAAGCGGAGGCCAAAGACAGGAAATAACCCGGGTTAACTGTAAATATTACCCGCTCTTTGAGTCGGCACGGGTTAAATCCTCCGCCAGGCGGTGACTCCGGAGATCTGTCCGTTTGTTCCCGGGTGTCTCTCGCAGCGCCGCCACTGATCGCCGTGATTCAGAGCTCCGAGGCTCCGTGATAAAAACCGTCAAACGGGTGATAAAAGATGACGTATGATAAACACGAGCGGTGTCCGGTGTGTGTGCGGTGTGCCGTATTCCGCGGAGCGCTCTGTCGTCCTCTCACATGTCTGCTCTCATATTAAACTTAATACTTTGATCAAACGTACACGGAGATAACTTTAAGCTGGAGCTTTCAGCACGGAGCTCTGCTCTCTCCCCCGAGCAGGACGCCGTGCCTCCGGGCTGTGTGTGGCCCACCCCCGCTGAATGAAAACAGACACTGACCGCAGATTAGACCCGTTAATAACCGCCAGCTCCGGGACCCTGCTCACCTTGCTGCGGATCTGTCCGGACGTCGACACTTTTCGGATGAGTTTCTGTGGGCTTCCGGGCTCCTGCTCCGGCTCACTGTCCGACGACTCGTCCGGGCACCGGGCCGCGGCTGACTCCGGTCCCCCTGCCTCCGCCATCCTGCCATCAGACCCCCGGGGAGGACCAGGGGAGGCAGCGCCCCCCAGCGGCGGAGATCCGGCAGCAGCAGCAGCAGGGGGAGGTGTGAGGGGCGCTTAGTGACATCTGGTGGTCAAAAAGTGATATTACAAGAACCCAGAGGGTTTGACAGGATGTCCAGAGGACGTTCAGAGGAGGTTCAGTGGAGGTCCAGAGGTTCAAAAAAGGTCCACAGTTCCAGAGGAGGTTCAGAGGAGATCCAGAAGAGGTCCAGAGGAGATTCAGAAGAGGTTCAGAGGAGGTCCAGAGGAGGTTCGGAAGAGGTCCAGAGGAGGTCCAGAAGAGGTTCAGAGGCCCAGAGGAGGTTTAGAGGAGGTCCAGAAGTTCAGAGTCCAGAAATTGAGAGGAGGTTTAGTGAAGGTTCAGAGGAGGTTCAGAGGAGATCCAGAAGTTCAGAGTCCAGTTCAGAGGAGGTCCATGGGAGGTCCAGAGATTCAGAGGAGGTTTAGAAGTTCATAGGAGGTCCAGAGGTTCAGTGAAGGTCCAGAGGAGGTTCAGTGGAGGTTCAGAGGAGGTCCAGAGATTCAGAGGAGGTCCAGAAGTCCAGAGGAGGTTCAGAAGTTAAGTGGAGGTCCAGAAGAGGTCCAGACGAGGTCCAGAGATTCAGAGGAGGTCCAGAGATTCAGAGGCGGTCCAGAGGAGGTTCAGCGGAGATCCAGAGGCGGTTCAGTGGAGGAAGAAGTTCAAAGATTCAGAAACGGGTCAGAGGAGGTTCATAAGAGTTTCAGAGGAGGTTCATAAGAAGTTCAGAGGAGGTTCATAAAAGGTTCAGAAGAGGTCCAGAGGAGGTCCAGAAGTCCAGAGGAGGTTCAGAAGTTAAGAGGAGGTCCAGAAGAGGTCCAGAGGTTCAGAGGAGGTCCAGAAGAGATTCAATGAAGGTCCAGAGGAGGTTCAGTGGAGATCCAGAGGAGGTCCAGAAGAGGTCCAGAGGAGGTCCAGAGATTCAGAGGAGTTCCAGAAGAAGATCAAAGATTCAGAAACAGTTCAGAGGAGGTTCATAAGAGGTTCAGAGGAGGTATAGAAGTTCAGAGGAGGTTCATAAAAGGTTCAGAAGAGGTTTAGAAGTTCAGAGGAGGTTCATAAGCGGTTCAGAGGAGGCCCAGAAGAGGTCCAGAGGAGGTCCAGAAGTCCAGAGGAGGTTCAGAAGTTAAGAGGAGGTCCAGAGGTTCAGAGGAGGTTCAGTGGAGATCCAGAGGCAGTTCAGTGGAGATCCAGAGCAGATCCAGAAGAAGTTCAAAGATTCAGAAACAGTTCAGAGGAGGTTCATAAGAGTTTCAGAGGAGGTTTAGAAGTTCAGAGGAGGTTCAGAAGAGGTCCAGAGGAGGTCCAGAAGTCCAGAGGAGGTTCAGAAGTTAAGAGGAGGTCCAGAAGAGATTCAGAGGAGGTCCAGAGGTTCAGAGGAGGATCAGAGGAGGTCCAGAAGAGATTCAATGAAGGTCCAGAGGAGGTTCAGTGGCGATCCAGAGGAGGTTCAGTGGAGATCCAGAGGAGCCAGAAGAGGTCCAGAGATTCAGAGGAGGTCCAGAAGAAGTTCAAAGATTCAGAGACAGTTCAGAGGAGGTTCATAAGAGGTTCAGAGGAGGTTTAGAAGTTCAGAGGATGTTTATAAAAGGTTCAGAGGAGGTTCATAAAAGGTTCAGAGAAAGTTTAGAGGTTTATTGGTTTAGAAGTTCAGAGGAGGTTCATAAGAGGTTCAGAGGAGGTTCAGAGGAGTCTGAACCTCCTGAACCTGTCTTCAGGTGTGTTCACGCCCCAATGATTTGACCACAGTGGTCTCAAACAGTGACAAACCACTTTGCCATCTTCTTGGACACGTGAGGAAGAAGCTGAACGCTCAAACTGAACTCAGGATATCTGAAGGTCCACAAGTTTGAGAACACAATGATATATTTTGATCCTCCTGAGGGCCCTTAAAGGATTAAATTTTATTCCATGATGATCAGATCAACATTTAACTGTCCACAGGTTCGTCTTCCACACTGTGATTTAATGTTAGCATAGACATGAACTCACCTGGATCAGGTACTTTTCATGTTAAATGTCGTGTTCATCTGTTTGAGTCACTGAATCAGTAATCTGTCAGTCATCCATAAGTTTCATAACTCTGACCACGACGTTCACAATCATCAACAATAGATAATAAAATCTAATAAAATATTAAAAACATGAAACAAGACCTCATTAATATTCATCAACCTCTTTAATATTATTTTCAATAAACAAACACGTTTTTCTTTCTATTGATTAGAGTAGATTTTTACATTAATGACTCAAGTAGATTCATACAGACATACACACACACATTACAGACAGACTGTTTATTTAAATCAGACTAAATCACATTATGATGCTTCACATCATCAGATTAATCTACAAGCTAACAAAATTATACAAAATATGTAAATTGTTTTAATTTTTTAACTACATCTTTAATTTATGTCCAAAGTTTTTTTTGTTTTTATGTCTAAAGCAGAATGACTCCACCAATCAGGAAGCATCAACAGCCATCTTTGTCATTTATGCCTCTGTGGGAGACTCATCATCATCCCCGTAAACCACGCCCTTCAGGTAGGCTCGTTTAAACTCCTCAAAGACCATGTCATCTGAATCGCTGCCAACAGACAGATAGGAAGTAAGGTTAGTGACCCCACCCACACCTGATCCTCGCTGACATCATCAGACAACACGCTATGCTGAGGTGAACTTACCTAGGTTTGGCTGAAGTGAGACAGATGTAACAAAAGGAAAGAGAAGACACATCGTTAATGTTCAGCTCGGGTTTAAAGGAGGAGGAGGAAGAGGAGGAGGAAGTGTGGTCTGTACCTGGTTCAGGTTTTGGATGCATCAGTTTGAAAGGAAGCTCCAGAGACAGCTCACTGTGAAACAAATATTCAGATTTTTATTGACCTTTATCAATATGTTGTTCTACTTATTGATCTTTGAACGGTTGTTTCTGTCGTCTCTCCTCTCCTTCAGGAAGGTCAATCCCCTTTCACAGTACTTTGGGTATGTGGACGTCTTTAAGACTCAAAACATTTCTTCACCCCAAGTGCTGATGGTGAGGACAGCCTGGTGTTGTAGTTCTCGGGGTCGGTGCTTGACGACTAAGAGCACTGACAAAGAGTTCTGGTGAATATTATTTATATAATTAGGATATATACTGTCTGGTCTTGGTCTTGACTCCATCTTGATAGACTTTGGTCATGGCTTGTTCTCGGTTTAGGTTGTCTTGACCTGGCAAGCGATCACTGCAAGAGATTGGTTTACGACCATTGACCTCGAGGACAAATGCAGATCCCCATTTGAAAAAGGGCATTGGCATTACCTGGAGGTCGGCTTTGAAGGCAGAGTCTCTGAGTTTCAGGTCTTGCCTGATTGCTGTGCCTTTGTCTCATAGGCCTAATGGCAGCTATGATTCAAGTCTTCCCTCTGTGACCTGTCCAAAGGTGCCTACTGAGCATGGTGTCCACAGGGCTCAGTAAAGGTGGAGAAACTGGTAGAAAGGTCCAGCCAACATAGAGAAGAGGATTGCTTTTTGACTGGTGGTATCCTCAGTAGGCTGGGCTGCTGTCCATGAAGGCTGTGCGGACAACAGACACCCCGGTCACAAGTTCCTCCTGTCTTAATCGGTTGAGTTGTGGTCACTGTCCTCTTCTGGTGGGCACAATCAGCTCATGGTGTGGATACCTCAGAGGTGGTGGTGGGGAGCTTCTCTTTGTACATGCAACAGCCACATGGTCTTCTCAGTTCATGTTTTGATAATGTTAGAATTTACCATCTAAATATAGTAGTCAGCCCATCCTTCAGGGAGTAGTGGTCATTTATTGTCCCTCGATCATCTCACTGTCTCTAATCTGTTTCTTGTGATCAGTCTTCAATTCTGTGGACTAACATATGAAGCTTTCCGACTCACAGGATCGACCAGTAAATACACATTTACATCATCGTTCCATGCAGGGCGTGTCTTAAAGACGTCTACATACCCGAACATGAAGGGGGGTCATTGAACATACAGAGTATGTGATGGAGTGGAGAGAGAACCAAGGTTGCAACATGACTGTAAGAGTCAAAGAATATCTGAAAATACTAAAATATTAAAACATTTAAATGTTAAAATATATTACCTGGATCCGATCGTCCTGACAGCACAGACAACAGAGACACACAATGAGTTCAAACATCAACATAAAACTCATTTTGACTTCAAACATGGTCAACGCCTGTGACTGTTTTTTTCATAACTTTTAAAGTTATGTATGTTATAGAAACATGGTCATCTGTCACTAATATTGTGAACTTATGCTGAGCGGTTCACACTCACCCAGACGCGATCATCTTCAGCACGACCCTGTAGGAGACGAGCATTCCCTGGACGTCCCTCAGCACCTCCTGCTTCACTCTGAGACAAAGACACAAAGAGACATTTGTCTTTATTAGACTTGGAAAATAATCACATGACTCTGTGTCTGAAAAAATCTGCTGAAATTAGAGCATTACACCATAAGGTACACAGAGTACACAGAGTACTACAGAAATATCTGAACTAAGACACAGTAGCATCTCTGTGTGTTTCATTGTCTTACATGCTTGATGAAGCCAGGTTAGTGTCCTCGTGTTTGATTCGTCCGTCCAGTGCGAGTCCTCGTCTGTCCTTGTTGTGAGCCAGAAGAGGATACAGGGTGTAGTTGGTCTTTAGACTGGTACCAGAGGGAACTGAGTCACTGCAAATAAACATGCACAGATAAACATGAAAACCTATATGTCTTTGGACCTCTGGTTCCAAAGATAATTCTGAGGATCTATTCACCCCAGCAACACCTGGAGATTAAACACGGTACCCCAAACTCCCTCAGTATCCCCCACAGTTATAACCCTTTTCCAAATCCACAAAACACGATTAGTCAGAGCCCCCAGCACCACAGAATAAACTTTCCTGTGAACAGTGTGATACTCTGATAATTTGAGCACACCCTCCACCTTTGAAAATGTGAACCACCAACCCAGTCTGCTGCTCCACAGGTACTGTTCCAGTCCTCCATGCAACACTGAAAAGGTGTGTTAACCAAGACAGCCCAACAATATCCAAAGCCTTCAGCATCTCAGGGTGAATCTCATCCACACCTGGTACCTTGCCACCAAAGAACTAGCTTGGTGACCTCTGACAAAGACATGGACAAGGCCCCAGCTGAACACAACCTGAGCCAAGCCATGCTTCCCCTTTCTTTTTTTTTTTTCTTTTCTGACCACAACTCCTACCTCATAAAGAGGCTTTAAACACAGTCCACTCCCCACCCTCCCCTGGATTAAACAATACAGAGAGCTTAAGAAGTATATAGAGTTACATAAAGGTGGACTCACGTTGTCTCTTCTTTAGCCACTGATTTGACATACTTGTCGTTGGCATACAGAATAATGTTGGTCACCTGTTCGACTGAACAGACACAAACATTTAATTATATCATATATGTACTTGACACACTTTTATGTTACAAAGAATGTGTTAGAAAGAACACGTATTATTGAAGTCACCTGACACGCTGATGTCCTTGATGTTCCTGTTGGAGGAGTTTGTGATCTCTATGGTCACTGGGACGGGTTCCCCATGGTAGAAGGTCTGCAGACAGACAGGAAGAGAGAGACAGGTCAGAGACAGACAGACATTCTGAACACATCAAACCTTTAATGAACATTGTATGTGGTGGCTGAGACCTGTCTGTCTGTCTGTCTCCCTGCCTCACTTTGACTCACCTCTTTGGGCAGGCTCAGTTTTACATTCAGAGGTTTCTCAGACATTAGGAACTCGAAGGTGGTTTCTGCTACAGGAGTCACTTTAGTGTCGTCTGGACTGAACTGGATCTTACGGATGGTGAGGCGGACCGAACTCCTGCACAGACAGAACAAACATTCACCAAACATTTAAAAAACATCTAACAAACATTTAAGGATGAGTTCAAACAATGGTAGACTCACTGTTTATTGACGTCATCCTGACTGTCGCCACAGAAAGCTTTGACCTCAAACTCCACCGCACATTTCTGTCAGAGACACAGAGACCTGATCCACATCCACATGGTCATGTATGAACAGACAGACCTGATCCACATCCACATGGTCATGTATGAACAGACAGACCTGATCTAGGACTGTTATTCTTCTACCCACCATGTGGTCTTTGTAAACCAGGACCTGACCATCTCTGTGTTACTAAAGCTACTGATGTTGATGTCATGATGGTCTTACCTTTCCCTCATCAGAGGGTCCAGGCTGCAGAGCCACTGAACACGGCAAGTTGTCTGGAAACTGAAACACAAACTTCTTTAATCCAAACCTGAAATCAGCATGTCATCGATAGTTCATCAGTTTTATTCAGGACCTGTTCAGAAGTCTATTACAGCAGCAAACCAAGAACCTAAAGGAGGGAATGGATGGAACCACCTCTGGATCCTCCAGAAGGTGCTGGAGGTGGACGTGGCTCTGGAGATGCATGCTGGGCCATTTGACCTACTGAGATGACTTTGTTTCTGTCTCATGGTCTCACCTCAAAGAAGAAGGGGTAGGCATTGTCTCCCAGCTTTTGGAGCAGTTTCTGCTGGATCTTGGTGTGAGTCAGCTTCTCTTTGTCCTGCATCTCAGGGTGAACCTGCCGGATGACCAGGAACAGGTCCCTCCTGAAGGCCACACCCATCACATCCATGTCCTGACGGCCGTACCGAAAGGTACAGGACAGCATCACATACACTGAGGACACATCAAGACATCATGGTAACAGTGATGTCAGATTTAAACAGTCAATGTTTACAGGAGTTGATATGGAAAGTCAACAGTCACTAAACCGACCTTTCTTTCCTTTGACCTGCACTGGATCAATCAAAACAATTCCATCTGAAAGAGACAAACAGTCCACATCTTGTCTGTTCAGGTGAAACACATGACAAGAAGAGCATCATTCATTCATCATAATTAACCTTCTACTGACAGACGAGTGTCAGTCATTCATTATGGTTCAAGATGGACTAAATGGAAACTTCAGGACCTGTTTAGCTTAGCTTAGCACTGACTGAGACTGGCACCAGGTATATTCTGTACTCTGTAATTTGTGGTGTAGTACTCTAGTATACTTCGTGGTGTACTCTCAGCAGTCTTGGCCATGGCGAATCCATGAATGGGACAATTGTCCATACAAACTTCTTTTATCTGTTTCAACTCACCAACTGGATCCACAAAGTCACAGTGATCCACAAAGTCTCTCTTGGCCATGTAGACCGTCACCTGGAACACAGAGGTTCAGAGGAGGTTCAGTGGTTCAGAGGAGATTCAGAGGTGGTTCAGAGGAGGTTTAGAGGTTCAGAGCCTTGCTGAAGGTACTTCGGTGGACCTCCAACATGGACAACAAACAGGTCTTACCGACTTGTCGCGGGAGACTTTCTTGAAGACGACATGTTTTGGACTCATGGTGACTACCTGTAACATGACAACAGATCTTATTAAAACTTCATGTCCTCATTTAAACTTTAATTAAATAATGGAATCAGCAGTGTGTTCAAAGTCCATCAGTTCAGTTTACTGTTGTTAAATCAAGTGACTGACGAACCTTTAATAATGAAAACAGACTGACCTGAGAGCAGCACTGACGGGTGTTGAGAGGACAGCAGGTTTCAAACAGCTGATCACCGTCATGGACTGACTGATTTATACTGACACACACACACAGCCTGGTCAGCATGCTGATCATTATACACACAGATAATCCTGAACAAACAAACAGGAAGATCTGCAGCTCGACCAACTGTTTATGTAACGTGTTTATCATTATCATTGTTACTGTGAGGTGTTTATCATCGTTGGTTCATTATCATCGTTAACATAAGATGTTTATTAATGATAAGCTGAAACAATAACTCACACCGTGGATCCCAGATCATGCCTCCATCAGCACCATCCCTCTGGATGGATGAAGGATGTTCTACAATGGAAAATCAAATGATGGTCCCACTGAGTCAAACCAGATGCACAGCATGTCTCTGCAGGATGATGCGGTAGCCATGTTGGTTCACCAACAAGGAACCTCCACACCATCACACCTCCTCCATTCTTCACAGTGGGAACCACACATCCATTCACAAAGACACGGCAGTCTGAACCAGAACTCTCAGATTTGGAGTCATCAGCCCAAAGTCCAGATTTTCTCTGGTCTAATGTCCACTTGTGTGTTTGTTGGTCTCCCTCAGTTGGTTTGTTTGCGGTCATCCAGACCATGAAGGTATGATTCACATAGTCTCCTCTGAACACTTGATGTTGACATGTCTGCTACTTGAACTCTATGAAGCATTTCTGTGAACTCTAATCTGAGCTGCTGTTATTGATTTGTGCAGCAGAGCTAACTAACTCTGGGTTACATACATACATACATACATACACATATACACACACACACACACACAATTTGTAGTGGACCTGTTTATGTAAAACTACTCAAATGTTTCTTTAAACCTTCTTGTTCTTGACTTGTTTACATAACAACCACTCATAGTTAATAATTACATCATATGACCTGCTAAGCCGATAAGTAGCAGTCAGTCAGACTCAGCAGTATGTCTGCTGACATCAGCAGCTCCTGCACAGAGAGAAACAGGCCATGTCTGAGCAGATGTATGTAACTGTGTCTGAGTACGGGTAACACTGTGCCTGAGCACATGTATGTAACAGTTATCTGAGCACATGTATGTAACAGTAATTGAGTCGTGCTGAATGTTGGAGGATTGATTGACTTAAAAAAACAAACATGTTCATCATTCAACTCATCAACAGCTGCAGGAGAAATGTGTTTATGTAAGTTGGAAGAACAAGATGCTCCTGGACTGTAAACTGTCAGAACAGTTGACACCTGATGACCCCTGCTGACTTGACATCTATTGACCTCACCTGACCCCTGACCCATGCTAACAATCTACACAGAAACACTGACTCCTGGACAGGAGAACGGGAGGCGGACTCGTCGTGTGGATGAAGTCAAACAGCTTGTTGGATATCGTGATTTTAATTCTGGTTCACACACACACACACACACACACACACACACACACACACACACACACACACACACACACACACACACACACACACACACACACACACACACACACACACACACACACACACACACACACACACACACTAGTGAGGACAGTGGAGTTGTGTGAAGTGTTCTCATTCATGTGTTCATCATTCAGCTGTTAAAAGATTATATGTTCAATCTTTGACTTCCAGCTGATAGAACTTTGTTTTCTGAACATTAAAAGCTTCGAAGATAAAACGTAAACATGAAGTGAAACAGTTTTCATGTCCACAAGGAGCCACAAGCAGCTGGTCTGATTCAGTCCAGCTGACCACTCCTCTAAAAGAGTCCTCCTCAGGCTCTGTGGCCCTGCCTCCAGCAGTCCACATCATCAGGCTTCAGCTATCACATGTCAGACCACAGGATGGCCTTGCTGCCTTTCTCCACGCTGACGACGTACGCTCCTGACGGAGACCAGGACACCGAGTTGATGGCAGAGCTGCAGATCACAAACATGGACAGTTACATGTTTAACTGTCACACGGACGTCAGTCTCTATTATCGAACACTGATCTGGGATCAGTCCAGTTCTTACTTGTGGTTTCGGTCCAGAGTCCGGTCCACCTTCCCTGTCAGGACATTCCAGACGTACAGAGCTCCATCAGCTGATCCTCCGGCCACATAGCTGCCATCAGGACTGAACACAAACAAACAAACATGTAACTTCCTGTCTTAAAAGTTAAACACTTCCTGTGTCCTGCATCATTGTGGTCTGTCAGGTGTGCTGGACTCACCTGAAGGTGACTCTGGTCCAGTCCGCTCCACACTTGAAGCCTTGAGCACTGAACAGACAGAAACAGGATCAGTCGCAACTGTAGCTCGCTTAAACTTCTGTTCAAGTGTATTGGTCTGGTCTGAGGACCAGGCCTGAGGATGAACTCACCTGAAGGTCTGTCTGACAGTGTTCGTGCGCAGGTCGATGATCTTCACCAGGTCGTCTCTGGAGCAGGTGAGCAGCTCGGTCCGGTCGTGATTCAGGTCCAGAGACGTGACTCGGCCCAGTAGCTCCAGCTCCTGAACTATACTCTCAGCTCTGACACAAACAGAACAACAGAACCCAGTTGGGTCAGAACCACCTCAGGACCAAGTCCAACATGAAGAGGTCTGACTTCAGACTGACCTGATGTCCCAGAACCGAACCTTCTTATCAAAGTGTCCGCTCATGACGCACTGCTCCGTGCAGACAATGTCATTACAGCTGGAGCCAGCAAACACCGTCTTCATACCTGCACAGGTGAGAGCAAGAGAGACAGGTAAGAGGGGTGAGACGGCAGGTGAGACAAGTATACCTGGTTGCCATAGTAAACCTGTCCAAAGTGTCTAATCACATACAGACTTTGCTGCGGAGGTCCCACAGTTTGAGCGTTCGGTCGTAGCTCCCAGAGACGATTCGAGCATTGTCCAATAGGAAGCGAGCTGACAGCACCTTCCCACTGTGACCTGTTAAGGTGTGCTGGAGAGACACACACACACACACACACACACACACACACACACACACACACACACAGTTACACACCTGGTAACCAGGTAAAAAGGACCATAAATAGACATGACTATAACTAGCAGGCGATGCTGCAGTCAGCTGATTTGACCAAACATAGTGTCACATGATTGTGGTCTCAGTACAAGAGTGAGATCAGCACTCAGGCCCTGCCCCCTCAGCCTGACACTCCATGCCAATTGGTTCTGTTGGATGACGACATCACACAGAGCCTGTCGGATCTCTGTACAGACTCCCTGTGATGTCACATCCTGTCTGTCAGCAGCTCCTGGGACCACCACTGCACCACCAGTGCATGATGGGAGTACAGAGCAGGGGCTGCTGGGAGCCAAGATGGCCGACGGGGGGAATCTGAGGTTCAGACCTTTTACATGACATCACAGACCAGAAGGAAATGGGCGGAAACGAGCTTGTTAAGGCCCAGTGCTCTGACATCCCAGACAAGATGACCGTTAACGAACTGACTTCAACAATCAATAAGTCTGCTCATTGATCTCAGAAGTCACTTAAGTCTTTATCAGTGAAATATTCAGTTAATTAATTCAAACTAAAGATTTTCTATCTTTACTTTCAGAGCACGGTGCAGGTGAGACTCACCCTCAGTCTGTAGTCATCCACAGTCCAGATCCGACTGGCAAAGTCATTCGAGGCCGCCAACAGGTAGGATCCCTGAAAACAAGACAAAGTCTGAAACCATCACGTACAATCCCTGAAAACAAAGTCTGAAACGAGCAGGTATGATCCCTGAAAACAAAGTTTGAAACCAGCACGGACGATCCCTAAAAACAAAGTTTGAAATCAGCAGGTGATCAAAGTTCATCAGCGTGGCTCCATAAAATATGAAAACAGTCTTCAGACTTACAGCGCTGTCGAATTCGATGCTGGTAATTCCAGCGTTGCTGCCGGTCAAAGCTCCTTTCGGTTCACAGCGACCTGAACAAACAAACAAACAAAAATCCTCATCCTGAGACCAGCTGACTTGTTTACATGTAGAGCTTTACTTCCTGTTTCCATCCTGAACTCACCAGCGACAACCTCCCACAGCTTCACCCGGCGGTCCATTCCTCCTGTTGCTAGGAGGCGAGAGCCGGGGCTGAACCTCACAGCATTCACCTCGCCATCATGGGCTTCCTGAACACAAACACAGTTTAAACTAGTGTAGTACTAGTCTAGTTTGACTAGAAACATTTAAAACTCCAGAGGGTGTGGTGATGCTCACGGCCGTGAGCATCACTGCTTTGAACCAATCAAATCTGTGCTTTTTGGTCTCAGGTTGAAAACTTGAGATCAGCTCCCTCCTCCTCCTCCTCAGCCTGACGGCTCCATGATGATTGGTTCTGTTGGATGACATCATCACACAGAGCCTGTAGGATCTCTGTACAAACTCCCTGTGATGTCACATCCTGTCTGTCAGCAGCTCCTGGGACCACCACTGCACCACTAGAGCATGACGGAAATACAGAGCAGTAGATGCTGGGAGCCAGAGGGCAGCAGGAGGAGATTGTGGGTAATCAGACCTTTTACTGTTCATCATTGACCAATGAGGTTTCATTAAACTGTGTATAAAACCAGGAATTAAGGAATCTATGATGTCGATCAGCTGGTGATGCCATGTGACTCAAAACAACTAAATAAGGTCAATGTCTATGACTTTCTGCTGCTTTGACCTCCATTAATGAGCTCTTCATGATCAATTAATGTCATTAACAGAAGTCCAACATCTGTGACCCAAACAGGAAGTCTGTCAGAGGTTGAGTCATGTAGTGTTTCCCAGCTGATCATGAAGAGTTGGAGATACTTACAAAGACGTGCAGAGCTGTTGATGGGACTCGAACCTCAGCACAGACTCCTGAAGGTGCTTCAGTGTTTTCAGGTGAAGTGCTGAAAGAGTTGGCAGTTCGACGCCTGCTGAGGAAGAGAAGCATCGTCACAAACAGTCTGACAACATCCTAACACGCTGAGGACGCCCCAACATAAATTCTCCAGTTAATTTGAGCACCGTTGGTTGGTTTAAATGGGGCAGTGGGGAAAAAAAATAAACAAAAGCACGCCTGAAATATCACAGAGACAGATACAGGACGCTGCCCAGAGTTCATGGACTGGTTTATCTGATACAGTTAGGGTTGTCAAAAATATCGATACTCTGAAAAATATCGGTACTCAAACGGCATATCCAGATACAATACTAATTTGCGAAGGTATCGATACAGTACTACAGTGCACACAGACTCGATAGGCAGCCAGAGACACATTTCTGCTGACAGTACGGGCAGTGTGGCTGCAGGAGGGCCAGACCAGGCAGTCTTGGTTTGTTTGCCTTGTTTGGAAATATTTTGCATGAGGCAAACGAAGAAGGGAAACCGAAAGATCTCGACAAGCCTGTGTGCAAATAGTGCTTTAAAGCGGTGGCAACGAAGTTGAGCTGCACAACTAACTTGGCCAAACATCTGAAGGAGGGACACCCTGGCCTTTACGATGAATTCTGACAGGTTAGTAAAGCTCCCGTTCATCATTTAACTTAATGTATTAATGTATTAATTAACCCGATTTAGTGAAAATAAATCGCAATCGTCTTGTTTTTTTGTGTTTTTTTCATTTTCTGAGAGAGGCTGGCGTGTCGAGAGATGTGAGAAATAATCAATCACAATTTGTAATTGTGTTTACAAACAGCGCTGCAACACCTGATTTGGTCTGAATATGTAATGTCAACCACAGGCTTCTCTGAGACAGCACAGGGGGAATAGTTTTGGACTGCCTGATCTGGAGGAAACATGACGCGGCTGCAGGTTAATGACAAAGTTAAAGTTCATGTTAGTGTATAATGTTAACAGGATTATCACATGCCTCATAAACAGTACAGATGCCCTGAAGGGACAAACAAGAGGGATCAGTTGTATGAAAGAAGACCTGGACTGTGATGAGTTCATGTCTGCCACCATTAAATCATTCAGTTGTATGAGTTGAATTCATGAACATGAAAATGCCTCTTTGACGTCTAAAGATCAAACTACAAACTGAAACTCATGTGGATCGTCACAGCAGAGTGAACCAAACAGCTCATTGTACAGCAGTGACGTACAGGTGTACTCCAGGACAATGTGACATCAATGCAGCCTGCGATTGGCTCTGATTGGTTCCTCCTGCAGGTGATCAGATCACCAGGTGACTCAAACAGACTGATTATTGATTTAGTGTTCATTCTGTCAATAATCAATTCACTGCAAACAAACTGTGTTCACACCGCCAGCAGGAAGCTCGACACCTCAATCAACAAGGATGACCGCGACCTGAACCGACAGTAACCGCAAATGACCACGACCGGAACAGACCGCGACTCGAACTGACCGCGACCTGAACCTGTTGAGGATGAGTGAATCAGCGAGTAGCTGACGGTGTGAACAGGTGAACACACACAGTCCTTCACCTGGAGAGTGGTGGGACGAGTCCAGGCTGAACACACTCAGACACGCTGCAGACAGACAGGTAGACAGGTAGATGGACAGGTGGTCAATCACAACATGGACAGTCCAGACCCCCAGAGACCAACACAGGTGATCTGACAGCTACATACCCAAAAATGTTGGAGATGGAGTCCAGCAGACCACCAGGGGGAGGCTGAGAGATCTTCTTACTGCAGACGAGAGACAGATGAAAGCCAAAGGATGAGATTACAGACTGACCGACCGACATCCACTGCCATCTTTACCCCCAAATTCCACTGGACAAAGATGCGCAGTGTTGCTTGTGCGCCACAGCGATATACAGCTATTCTAGTCAATGTTTCAAACACCACCGACTCCGCATGAAATACATGGCTGTTCTATTTTTGACGGATGCCATGAGCAGCCTGTGTCAATTTACACAGAGCACCTTGAGCTGACATGAAGTCAGACACAGAAACAGCAGAGAATCCGGTGGATTTTCAAAATAAAATACTCTGTGCAAACTGCTGGTCATAAAAACAGACAAATGAAGTATGTCTGTTGAAGTACGTAGCATATTTACACATACAGAAGCATATTTAGAAGAATATAAACCAGGAAAATGACCAAATCTGAGCAAGTAAACAAAGTCTGGAGGGATAAATGCTTCTGAAACGCTCCCGGTGGGTTTGAAGTCAATGCAAGATGGAACAAAACAGAGTCGCATCCGCGACTTGACAAAGACGTGTCCGGTGGATTTTCAGGGTTAGTCTGCTTTAATCGTCCAGTTTTTATTGTCTGGTCTCACCTTGGAGTCCTGCTGAGTGGTCTGCTGGGGGAAGTCTCTCCACCTCCCTTCCCTCCATCCTCAGCCAGGACTTCAATGTCGTCGTCCCTGAAGACACAAAGACGGAGTCAGACTGATGTTTGTCCTCAGTCACATCAATAAATCTGATTCAAACAATACAAAATACTGACGGGTCAACGGGGAGAGGCTCTTTGGCAGCATCGGCTAGTTCCTTCTGTAGTTTGGCTTGTCGGCGTCTGAAACACACCAGAGATCACGTCAGACTACGTCAGTCCACGTCAGTCAGAGGACCAAATGTCAGTGTATGTCAGACCACGTAAGTCAGAGGACCAAGCGTCAGTCAGAGGACCAAGCGTCAGTCAGAGGATCAAGCGTAAGTCAGAGGACCAAACGTCAGTGTATGTCGGACCACGTCAGTCAGAGGACCAAACGTCAGTCCATGTCAGTTAGAGGACCAAATGTCTCGTCTCACCGGCTGTCCTTCTCATTCTCTGCGTTCAGCTTGTTGGCCTCCTGAGCCTTCTCGGCCATCCACCTAGACACCAGCTCCTGGTTGTCCTCTGTAGTTTTTCTCAGTTTCTCCTCCAGAGCAGAGAAGGTGATCTGCAGGGCGTCATACTCATCCTTCAGGGTCTGGTTTGCCCTCTCCAGGTCCTGCAGGGACACAGGAAGTAATCATCACACATCTGACACAGACAGGAAGTCATCATCACATAGTGACATCACATCACAGAACTTCCTGTCTGAAGGTCTCAGGTTGAAAACTTGAGATCAGCTCCCTCCTCCTTCTCAGCCTGACACTCCATGCTGATTGGTTCTGTTGGATGACATCACACAGAGCCTGTAGGATCTCTGTACAGACTCACTGTGATGTCACATCCTGTCTGACAGCAACACCTGGGACCACCACTGCACCACTAGAGCATGATGGGGGTACAGAGCAGGGGATGCTGGGAGCCAGAGGGCAGCAGGAGGATTGCGGGTAATCAGACCTTTTACTGATCATCACTGACCTTCATGATGTCACTTACTGTTTATTCATATTTGGCTTCATGTGATACAAACAGGTCACCTGACCTGCTCAGGTCCAGGTCTCCTACCTGCAGGTAGCTCCTCAGGTCCCGACAGTCTCCCTCCAGGTTAGCGATCTGCTGCTGATACTCGAGCATCCTGAAAGTAGTCGGACAGACAGACTAGAGTTGTCACGATACTAAAATGAGTAACCACGATACTATATCAGACAAAGTATCACGGTTCCAGGTATTATTGCGATACTGCGGCCTTTTTTTAAAATTATTTTTATGAACTGTGATGTATTTGTACAAGTTATAAATACTTATTAATTACTTATAATGTTGTTTGGTGCATGATAAACATAATGCTGGTGAAGTAAGAATTAGACTGAAACAAGTTTGAAACAACGAGTTTAGTTTTTTGAGCAAAATTAGTGGTGCCACTGACAATGACGTGGCCGACTGCCGCTCGGGCCCGGTGCTTCTGCCATGGGGTGTCGTCTCGTGTTTGTGACTGTAAGCCATGCGCGCGTCTGAGCGAGACAGAACTTCAGCTCGTTGTTTGTTTTGAAGTTAATTTCTATCGAAGCGGAGCTGTCTTCATGGAGTTCGTTCTTGCCAGCAGAAACACACAAACAGCCAATCAGCTAACAGATGGGCGGACCCAGTGTGCGGAAACAGCCTATCATATCCCCAGACGTCACCAGTAACAGGCAAACAGCATTCTACAAACTACATTCAGCAGCTGTGTAGTTCGGTTGCAGTAGTTGCCATGTGGGTTTGATTACAAGGGAGCAGCATGCAGTGAGAAGCCAGGAGGAGAGCAGAAGCGGCTGCTATGTAGCGGAAACTGGCACCGGTAGTATAGTAATCCACGGTAGCCGTTGTGTAGAATTTCTAGTATAGTAGGAACCGTTATGATTTGACACCGCAGGGTACCGTGGGTATCATGCAAATCTAAGACAGTCAGTCAGGCAGACAGAGGAGATCACCTGGACAGGTAACAGGCTCACACATGTTGGTCCTCACCTGGCCTCGTTGTTCTGGATCTCTTTGTCCTTCTGCTGGATCTGGTTGTTCAGTTCGATCACGCTCTGAGCCAGCTGCAGACACACAGACACTTCAGGGTCAACATGGGTCCAGAACATTCCAGGGCCATGATTCAGCACATGTCAGGCGGGTCAAACAAAACTAGGGATGCACCAATCTGATATTAGTGTCGATCCCAATATTGAAGAAAATTCTAGATAGGTATCGGTGACAATGGACCGATCCATATCGGGTGATCTATTCAGTCTAATTGTATGCTGTGAGTGACGTCATACGCAAGCAACACACCGTGCGTAAGCCCACACCGGTTTCAAAATGGAGCGAGTCAAAGGATCGGCTGTCTGGAATTTTGCACACTACCTCAGCCAACAAACTCGACGGCTACTTGCAATACCTGTGCAGTAAATGTTCCAAGGGGCGGTGGTAAAACTTCAAATTATAACACAACCAACTTAATCAGAGTGAGTGAACAAAATGGAGGCAGTATGAAGCAGCTAACATTGAAGGAGATGAAGGATGTTAAAATCATTTTTGCACTCAACTAAACCATTACAAAGAACTGACTGTTTATTCTGAATGTCTGTCAAGCCTGTGAAACTATTGCTTTTTTTAAATTGTTGTACTGGTGCAGTTATTAAATAAATAAGTAATCAGTACATTTCACTGCTTATTTGTTTTTAAAAATAGGAAAAATGTTTAAGTCAAGTCTGATGTTGCCTTGCACAAAAGAATGATCTTGGACTTTTGCACACAATGAGACATACTGTTTATTACTGTAATTCTGTGCTGTTTTTCTGTATCAGTATTGGCCGATACTAAACCTCAGATATCAATATCGGAGGTGAAAAAAGCAGATTGGTGCATCCTTACTTAAAACTGGACCACTGTTTCAAAAACATCCTGGACGAGCCCCCATTTGTTACGACCCTGGCTCAAATGTTTGCAACAAAAGGAGAAGAGTCCACAAGCCAAGGTAGTGCAACAAAACTTTTATTTAACTAAACCTAACACAACCTAAACTGTGTGAATGTTATTTATCAGTGGAGTGGAGCGGGTGTGTGTGAGTGGGAAATAAAGGAACAAACGCAAAATAAATTGAATTTCCCATGGCTGCCAGAACAAAAGAGAGCAAGCCTCTAGCAGTCCCTGCCGGTCTTGGACAGCGGGTCCTACACCAGCAGAGACTGGACTGTGGGTCCTGGTTCAGAACATGTGACCTTACAAAGAGACTGACCTCTCCTCGTTTCTTGTGCAGCTCCGTCAGCTCCTCCTGGTGTTTGATTCTCATCTGAGCCATCTCCTGCTGCAGGGCGTCACTGCGACCCGGGTCAGAACCAGAACTGAAACACGACCAGGGACACATCAGGGGGGACGCAGCACACATCAGTGAGGACAGAGCGTGCCCGGCAGACGTGACGTGGCGTGACTCACCTGGTCTCGTGTCCTCTCTGGATGTCATATTTGTCTGTCTGGTACCGCTCTGACAGAACGGTCTGAAGGTCCGACTTCTCCAGCAGACGGTTATCTGAAACACACATAGGTTGTCATGACAACCAGTAACCAGAGTGTCGCAATGACGGCGAGCGGTCGGCCATGTTGGACTCACACTGGTGGACGATCTCCTCGAAGGCGTGCCGCTGCACTCGATCCCTGAGCTTCAGCTGCTCCGACACGTGACGCTTCCACGAACACTCCACTCGCCGCTCCGCCATGACCACCTGAGAGAGAGACACACACAGACAGACGTTTCATTATTGTGTCCACCCTTCTCTCTCAGGATGTTTGCAGGTGTGTCACCTGTACGTCTGATTTAATCACGTGTTTTTTAAACCCACTACAGAATGACGTCATGTGACGTTACCAGGTAGAGCTGATGACGTAGGTCTCTAAGAGCGCGTTGCTAACAGCTTCTAACAGCTGTTAGCTTCTATCTGTTAGCATGTTAGCAAGACAAACAGGAAGAGCCCGGCTAACATGCTAACGTGCTAACGGGTATTTCGCGGTAAACCCGTCGGAATGACGTCAGTCCGGAGCGGGACATCGTGTCGGTGCCTTCGTGTAGGTGTTGCGGGTCCTGTTTGGTGTGTACGGGCCGGTTCGGACCGCAGGTCGCGGGACTCGAATCCCCGTGACTCGACATGTTAGCATGCTAACGTAGACGCTAGCAGCAGACACTCACAGCATCTAACGGAGCTCCGGGCTTTGGCGCGCTTTCTGACGGCACCTCGGTGCCTCTGTGGGTTCTGGTTCGTGGCTCTCGGTGTGGCTCGGTCTAGTTTCTTCCTTAACCGACATCAGCTGCTGCAGCCGCCTCGACACAAGCCTGCGCCATTTTGGCTCCGAACACACACTTCCGGGAGGGTCGCATGAGAATGACGTCGCGTTGAAATAGAAGACGAGAAGTTTTTTTTTTTAAATTTTAACACAATTAAACACGTGACCACCACGTGTTCATAGGTGATCTGACAGATGTGTTCATGTACACAGGTAAGCTGTGTTCATAGGTGATGTTTTAGTTTCACAGTAATGCTGTAAAGAGTCAGCAGGTGGCGGGCATGAGAGCATGTCTCCGGTCCTTGGACCTCTTTTGATCGGCACTGACCGCTGCAGACCGAGAACACCCCACAACACATGCAGTTCTGGTGATGTTTAGACCCAGTCGTCGAGCTGTCACAGTTTGGTTCTGGTCCTGACAGCTGTCTATTTTTCTTCTTCTAACACTATGAGGACTAAATGTTTACCTGCTGCCTGATAGCTCCGCCCATTGCCATGATGAGGCCACCAGAGTTCACCTGTGAGTGTGAGTGTGAGCAATGATAAGCACACACCTGGTTCACAGCCAGACACACACACACACACTCACACGCTGTTTGGCACTCGAAACTGCCAAACAGCGACTAACAGCTCTGGCCACCCGGTTGAAGAGATACACCAAGGAGGGAGAGGCTAGGAGAATAAACAAGCTGTTCTCCACTGAACCAGCCAAGGTGTACTCTGAGTGGCAGGGAAACAACAACTGGTCAGACCCACCAAGAGCTGAGGTGGAAAAATACTGGAGAGACATTATATATATATACACATACACACATACACACATATATACACATTACTGTAAGCATGGATTTACTGTAATTAACTCTGAAGATCGTTAATCAATCAACAACAACGAGCCACTAATGACTGTCCTGGAGGATAGGAAGTGTAGGCTCCAGTGTTTTTGCACATACCTGATTTGTTTTAATTAGTTTTCATCTTAAGTTATTTAATGTTAAACTTCATTTAAAAAAAAACAAAAACTCAGTTACAGTTTAAAATGTTTAATCCATCAAATATAAAAAAGATCAAAACACCGTCAAAGATAAAAAGCTTAAATGTTTACATGATTAAAATACAAAATAAAGTGATTAAGGTTTTACTTCATTAATGAAAGAATCAACATCAGAAAGTAAAAATTAAAACAAAAACGATCCAACTTTTTAATAAGATTATTAACAAATAATCCAGATTAACCAGTATGACATCATCATGTTCGCATTACAGATTAACCAGTGTGATGTAACGTTTGTTGACCTCCATCTTTAAGAAACAAAATAATCTGAAGAAAATAAAGGAAGTAGTAGTATCTTAAAGGAAGTAGTAGTATCTTAGCATAAAGACTGTTCACAGTCTTTATGCTAAGATACTTCCTAACCAGCGGCTGGCTGTAACTTAATATTTAATCAATCTGAACATGACTGAAGAAGAAGATGAAGACTTGACTAAATGTTCCTTTATTGTTTAATTATAAACTACCCCAGCAATCAGTAAAGTCTGATCAGAGTCAGAACCAATGGATCCACTCTGATCCTAAAAAGAAGTCATAGACATAGTCATAAAGAGTTTCCCTTTGACCCACAATGATGATGATATGTGATGAAGAGCGGCTCAGACTGACCCCAGAACAGAACTGATCCGCGCGTTGGTCCTGATCTTAAATGTTGATTAAGACCCACAGGAAGAACATGTTTCAATCAGTCCTGAACCTGGACCAGCAGACCTCCTCAGACCTCCACAGACATCCACAGACCTCCACAGTCATCCTCAGACCTCCATCAGGCCTGATCTGGTTTGGGGCTCTCTGGGAGTGTCAGAGACTCCACAGAGGACTGCTCATCTGGATCTGGAAGAAGCTCCTCCTTATCACTGCAGAGAGAGACCAGAACCATCATCACCCATTCATCCGTTCATAGACAGACCTCAGTGTTCAGAATCAAACAGGTGAGGGTTACCTGATGGAAGAAGCACGATGAGACAGACCATGACGTCTGAGCGAGATGACAATGAGTGCTGCCAACAGGAGAGCAGAGATGGCGGCGAGGGTGACGAAGAGGAAGACAGCTAGAAGACAGAAGAGACAAAGATGATGTGTGTGTGTGTAAAAACTCCCCTCAGCTGTGTGTGTGTTTGTAAAGACTCTCCTCAGCTCTGTGTGTGTGTGTGTGTTTGTAAAGACTTTCTACAGCAGACAAACCGACCTGCAGTCCATCGGTTCCGAGCTCTCCCGTGTCCATCAAAGACAGCTGCAAGAAGGAGGACAAGTTTAGTCGGTATGTGAGCTGGGTCGTGAACTCTGCAGACATGTTTAGTAAAGTGAGTCCTGACCATCAGAGGTGCAGTGCTTCAGACACTTGTCCATGCTGTCGTAACGGTTCTGGTTGCCGCGACAGCCACCATACATAAATGACTGGCAGCTGTTGGCCTTTGGGTCATAGTAGTACATGGGGAAAGCAGCACGGCAGGGACCTGGATCTGGGGTCGCCATACACTGATCTACAAAGAGACAGCAGTCAGGTTCTGCAGGCTCTGGTTTGGACCTCAAACAAGTTCATTTATGTTACATTACCTTTGTACTCCTGAGAAACGTCATCAGCTGCTTTTTTAGACGAGGGAAGGACCGTGACTGCAGGGGGAGAACACAGGTAAGGACAAGCGAGTCACTGACCCGCACAGGTACGGACAGGCGAGTCACTGACCCGCACAGGTACGGACAGGCGAGTCACTGACCCGCACAGGTTCGGACAGGCGAGTCACTGACCCGCACAGGTATGGACAGGCGAGTCACTGACCCGCACAGGTATGGACACATGCACAGCTAGGTTATGGTACTCACCTACACAGGTACAGAGAAATGTGGCACTCACCTGTACAGGTAGTCATGCAGCTCTCCTTGGTCATGTAGTTGTTCCTGTTTCCTCTGCAGCCTCCGTAAATGAATGATTGGCAGCTACCTGTCCCTCTGTTGTAGTACCAGTGCTGAAATGCTGCTCTGCAGGGACCCACCTCAGGCTCCGCCCCACAGCGCTCTGATTGGACAACAAACACTTTCAAGTATTTTCGGCAATCAAAAAAATGTCTAAACAGTAAAATAAACAGAAAGAAGAGTTTCAACGTACCTGCAAAGTCATCAGCTGACATTTCTGCAGAGAAGAACAAGAAGAAGTTAGTGAGTCACAGCACGTGTGTCCTATCTCTGTCCTGATCTATGCCTGCCCTGGACTACACCTGTTTCCTTAGCGTGTCTCCTTACCTGTCTCCTTAGTGTGTCCAGACTCTGTAGCAACAAGTTCAGATTCAGCTGGACCTTCAGGATCCTGAGTCACCTCTGAACAGACAAACAGGTGCAGACAGGTTAATCAGAAATACTTCTGAGTATTAATACTCATAGTACTGTAGTACTGTAGGATTCTTATTAGTGCAGCACTTTATGTACTTACTTGTGTTGAAGGCTGGAGCCATCCGAGCAGCTTTGACAGGAAGTGGAGGAGCAGGAGTCGAATCATCAGGAAGAACTGAACCTGGACACACAAAGGAAGACCTGATTCACTGGGGGATTACTGAATCCATTACTGAATCCATAATTCAACACTGTTTACTCCTGATAAACACAGTGTCTGTGGTAGAAAAATGAAGGAAAGTATGACAGCCGATCAGATTAACAATGAAAAGATCAGCAGTCCGATCAGAGTCTGAGATTCCTTCCCTAAACACTTGAAGTCTGTCTGTCTACAGGTGCGTTAAGGTGTGTTTCAGATCAGAGTTCTCAGAACCGGTCTGACCACATACACTGAGCGAGTGCAGAAAAAAGACTTTTCCTTAAGGACCACTTAAGAGAGAAGTGCTCTGTACATCCAGACAGCAGCTAACCGCTAATTCAGCTAACAGACCCTATCTGACTCCATTTTTTGGTTCTTTATTCTGTCTGGAGTTCAGACTGGTCTAAACTGCTCCAAACTGGTTTATGTGGATGGAAAATATCTGCAGCAGTCAGAAGTCATTTAAGCACCATCATAATGATGACAGTGATGCTGCCTGACAGCCAATCAGCAGCCTGCGGTATCAAAGACACAGGAAGTCTTTGAGAGGACGTCTGATTTACATGTGGGCTGCTACAGGTAGCCAGTGTAGCTTGATGAGCAGCGGGGTAACCTGACCTTGTGGGTTGATTGAAAAGTTATTATCAGTTAATTTAGTTATGTAAGTTCAGTATTGTTAGTTTAGTTCAGGTTAGATTAGTGTGAAGTTACCTGTGACTCCGCTGCAGGTGGCCTCACACTGTTCCTTTGTGTCAAAGTTGTTTCCATTGGATTCACAGCCACCGTAGGTGAACTTTTGGCAGCTCTGATTGGTCACATTGTAGAAAAACTTTGGGATTGCCGCTCGGCATGAACCAACTTTCATCGGCAGACGACAAAGAACTGAAGGAAACAAACAGAGGACACGTCAACACAAACTGACTCATCAGCATGTGTAAAAGCAGCATTTTAAATTCATCAGAAGTTCACACACAGCGATTTAGGGTTCAGTATTTTGTGTAATGATACTTCAACTTGCAACCTCATTGACCCACAAACCTTCTCACTATGCTGATATCAGCTCCATAAAACTTCAGAGATGAAGTTTAAGTTCTGTTCAGTAAAGACGATCGACAGCAAAAAGGTCTGAGCAGTCCAAAATTTAAACGTTTGCGTGTTCTGGTCTTCAAATCTTCATCTTCAGTTCTTTCTCCTTCCATCATATCTGCAATCATTTGGGCTCTGACAGTCTTACAAGAAGAGAAACAACTCCAGACCACAATGCCTCCACCTCTGAACTTTCTCAAGGAACTGAACTTTTCAACAGCTTGACATGTTTTTATGATCTGCGTGATTTTAATCAGCTGGAAAAACGTCTGCTGTTTAATTATTCATGAGGTGGTTTGTGAGGGTGGAGTCAACGTTTCCTGTCAGAAATGACTTTTATTCTAAAGAATGTTTCGAAATATAAAGATCTTTCAAAATAAAGTGTTAGTCAGAGTTCATGATCACAGCTGATCAAACACTCAGTGTCTGTTTTCCTCTCAGGTGTAAAGTTCCCCTTTCAACGCTGAACAGAAACCAGTCTGACCAGTCCAACCAGAAACACTGAGCACAGAACAAAACCACCAACACTGAAAGACTCTGAATCTACCTGGTCAGATAGGTTTAAAGGAGGAATTCAGTGGAAGCACACACATAGTTTAGTCATGTCAGATGTGATCACATGTAAAACAACCTGCATGAAAAATAAATCAGTTTTAAAGAATTTCTGAGGAAATCACACTCAGGTGATTCACCTGTACAGGTGAGACAGAGTTAAGAAACAGGCAAGACAGAGGTTAAAGGTGAGAAACGTTATATTCCAATTGTTCACAGTTTGACACAAACTGGATGAATCAGCTGTGAACACCTGTGAAGACCTTTCATACCTGCTTGTTGGGGTTTATCTGGGCTTAAAGACCACCTCATGTTCTGCAGACTGACTGTTTTAAGAGGTTCACAGGTAATCACCTGTCCTCTGCTGTCTCTCATATTTTATGATGTCACACAAACAGTTCATTAGAGTGCCTGAACAAACCCATAAATGAAGACCTGTCTGATCCACCTGTGTGATCAACACCTGGTGATCTGGAGTCATCCTGTGAACTGTTTATGCAGGAAGTCTTCCAACCACGACACCACTGAAGAATAACTTTCAAAGGAACAGAAATGAAGCAGATAGCAGGTACCAGGTGTGTTCAGGTGACCGTCCTGGTCCAGTTTGATATCAGACTTTATCACCACGTGATGTTATCACGTCCTCTTCTTCGTTTCATTAGAAACTTTGTTGCACCAACATGTTTTTATTTTGAAATGATTGACCTCTCTATCATCGTCAACATTAAAAATATTAAATTAATCAAATAAATAAATATGAAGCTTTGATCTGAAAACATTTACAATAAATTAAATCAATGTGATGATCACGTCTTTCTTTGATGTCTGTCATCAGCTACTCAATTTGTTTTAAGTTATCAATAATCACGGACTTGGTCGTGGTCTTGGTCGGGTTTTTACCGTTGCTGGTCTCGTTGCTGGTCTCCGTCTTCGGCTCCAGGGCATTCATCAGCGGGACGATGCGTGAGGTCTCCCCGGCTCTTTGCACCTTCCTGCGGTAAATCTTGAACTGCTCGCTGGGCTTGAAGACGCACACGTCCCGGTCCTGGATCATACACTTTACCAGCAGGCACTGCGGCCCTCCGTCCGCAGGGAGACCCACCAGGGCCAAGTCACAGTCCGGCTCTTTGCAGCACGCCGCCCGGCAGCCCTCCGCGTCAGACACCTCCGGATTCTTGTCCAGGAGGAGCGCGCCGGCAGCCAAAGAGTTCGGGTCCAGACCCTGGTTCTGATCAGTGGACTGGTCCCAGTCACATTCCAGAGCTAGACTGGAACAGACTAAGAAACAGACCGTCAGTAGACGCAGCTGCTTCATCTCGTTGATTTGGATCTGAAACTGGACGCAGGTCTCGAAGTAGAACCGGGTTTAAATGCAGTCTGAAAATAGAACCGGTTTCCGAACTCGAAGTTTAACGCGTGAAGATCTTCACCTCCGCGCCGAACAATAATCAATTTCCGTGTTTGGTGGCTTTTTGTTGTCGCAGATCAGTTTACCTGAGCGACAGGTGAGGTCACTGTGGCCACGCCCACCTGCCTGCGTCACCAGACCGGAAAATGATTATGAAGTTAACTTCCGGTGTTCCTTCAAATAAAAATGAGTTTAAAATGAGTTCTCTCTCTCTCTCTCTCTCTCTCTCTCTCTCTCTCTCTCTCTCTCTCTCACACACACACACACACACACACACACACACACACACACACACAACCTCCAGAATTTGAGTGGAGATTATGACACACCATGCCAGCAGTGACCTCAACCCCACTGAACACTTGTGGGATTATCTTGGTCGTTAAATTGGCAGTATGACTTCTTTCTTCAGACTTCAATCATCCAATCCACCAAACAAGAGTCAACAGCAAAGAAAAAGTGGTGGGCCGGGACAGGTTCTAGAGGACAGACTCTTCATCTTTGGTCCTAGATTTTCTCCTGCACAAAGAAAGAATTTATGTTTGGTTAATTTTCTGTTATGTCAAGCTAAGATGAGCTTTTGGCTCATAAGGAGGAACAAAATGAAGGACACAGGATCTGTTGATGTTGAACTGATGTTCAGAGGTCTGGTGGCTGCACGTCCTAAAGTGGAGTTCACTTTTTATAAAATGGTGTCAGACATAGAAGAGTTTGTTTCTGTTCGGGCTGTCGGAGGCGTTCTATGCAAAGTCCTTCAAGAATCACTTGTTCTAAGTTTCTGAAATATTATTTATTGATTTATTTATTTAGTGTTCTTTTGTTTTGTTCTGTTGGGATGATGTGTTTATTGGTCAATTGGACCAAGAAAAGTTTTGTTAAAGGTCTCTCTCTCTCTCACCCTCTCTCTCTCTCTCTCTCTCCCTCTCTTTGGGGTACTTTTTATTTAAGTACTTTCTGTGTGTAGTTTAAATGTTCTTGAGCTTAAATGGGGTCAGGGTGCTGCTGGAAAGTCTCTGCTGCTCTAAATGGAACAAAATTGAGCCTTCATTAGTATCATTGGAAACAACTGAGTTCACTGCTGTGATGACGTTTGTGTCATTACAAAGTGACGGTTACAAGTTACAGTTACACTGAATGTTTAGTTACTACTCATTCATTCTCTGTCAGCTGAAATCAGGAGCACTAGGACCCAACAGGATGCAGTCATGATGCATTTATGTCTTCCTCGTAAATCTCAGCATCATGTCAGAAATACACCCAAAACAAAAAACACACGTCATCAGGATGAAGCTCTGATACGTCACACACGTCACACACGTGACGCAGCTCGAGTCAACAATACGTTTTAAAATCTCACAAATCAGAACAAACTGTTTCCGTTTTAAATCAGACTGTATATCGGAAATCCCGACAACACATGAACGCAGCACAAACAGTGTGGTCCCCGCCCTGTTTGGTTTCCGTTGGTCTGCACGCGCTGCACCGACGACAGGACCGGTTTATGTCATTAGGACTCGTCAGGACTCAGAGTGAGTCTTTGATCTTTAGTATTATTACTATTTCTGTCTGTCTCATGAATATTTAACATAATTAATATATTTAAATATAATTCAATTAACATATTTATAAATATTCTAATCTGATAACTGATCCAGTTTGTGGATTTGTTTTTGGGTTCAGGTTCTGATGGCAGCTCAGCGGGTGGGGCGGCGGGTGAATAAGGTGTGTGGTGCCCAGTCTCCAGGTTCGAACCTTCAGCGGCGACAAGCCCGGATCACCGTCAAATACAACCGCAAAGAGCTGCAAAGGAGGCTGGATGTGGAGAAGTGGATCGACTGTGGACTGGACGAGCTGTACAGGGGCCGGGTGAGTCCAGAACCAGAACTACCAGCAAAACCACAGTCCTGGTTCTGGTTCTGTATCACAGTCATGCCTTTGACAGGATTGGTTAATTAACTGTTGAGTCATCAACAATCATAAATAGTTCATAAGATCTGTGAAACTAGTCTGAGGCAAGGGGTATTCAGTTGGTTTCAGCCCACACTGATTCATTTGGACAGAAAGTCTCTGATACTGTGCGATGTGATGCAACATTCAGATACTTGTATTAAGTCCAACTGGTACGCCACTGAATACCCCTCACTTCACCCTCTCCTTCATAGCGTAAAGAAGAAACTACAATGGAAGTTGTGAACTAACAGACTGCCAGTGAACACATCAGAGTATGAAAATAACAGAGTGCCAGTGAACACATCATAGACAAAGAGCACATCATTTTATTTCCCCATCAGTCTGTCTGCATCCACCAGTCATCCATCTATTTATCCACCCTCTTCCATTCTTTAGGGTTTGATTTATGGGCCTGAACCTCTAGGGAGGGTGGAGTTATTGACGTGTGTGTGTGTGTGGGTTGATGAATAGTTAATTAGATCTGCAGCACATTTCCTGTCCGACCATCTGGAGTCACATGATGTCACATTTAAAGTCAGAGCAGCTTGTCGTCAGATCAGCGACAGGCTAAACAGGTCAAAGGTCAGGTTACCCTGACAACAAAGAGGAGACAGAAGAGTCACTTTCTGTGTCACATGGTTCAGTCTCTGCCACCCCCTTTATGAGTCTACAGCCTGGTCCTGAGTCCCTGAAGTAAACACTGCATCACAAATGCTCACAACCATTTTATAGAAAGCATGAAATCTTTAGTCGTGAACCGTTTTATAGAAAGCGTGGAATCTTTAGTTATGAACTGTTTTATAGAAAGCCTGAAATCTTTAGTTATGAACTGTTTTATAGAAAACGTGAAATCTATAGTTGTGAACCGTTTTATGAAAACATGAAATCTTTAGTTGTGGGCTGTTTTCTGTTCAGGAAGACGAGATGCCAGAAGAGGTGAACATTGATGATCTGCTGGACCTGAAGACAGATGAGGAGAGAACACAGAGACTGCAGGTAACTGTCTGTCTGCCTGTCTATCTGTCTGCCTGTCTGTCTGTGTGTCTCACAGTGTCTCATGTCTTTTTGTCTCTACAGGACATCTTTCACTCCTGTAACAACAACACAGAGGTGAGAAGCATAGAGAAATAGAGAATCATTGATGTAACACATGAGCTATTTTCTGTCTGATAAATGAAAAAACGTCACAAACGTCCCCCCCCAGGTCTTCATCCGGGACCTGGTCTTGAAACTTCACGGGTTACAGAAGCAGGAGGATCTGCACAACGATGGCATCAACCTCCCTCAGCTACATATCTACTCCACCCACTCCGGATCAGCTGACAGGGAGGTGCTGCACTGAGACAGGAAACGTACGAAGACTGCCCACACACACTGTAAGGGGGGGGGGGTTCAGACAGGATCAGGCGCCGTGGTAAAAACGGATCTCTTTCAATTAATTTCAGTGGGGGTCGTGTGTTTACACACCGGTAGTCCGCTATGCAGGGGTTGCTGCAAAAAAATGCACCAGCGTGCGGGAAAGAAGTTGAGCCAGATTCAACTTTTTGGAAACCGGAGCCCCACATCACACAAACCGCACACCAATAAAAAAACAATCGTCAGTCAAACCAGAAGATGCCCACCGAAAGACGTCCACGGGAAGAGGGGAAGAAAAACCTTGTTTACCATGGAGTGTAAACATTTTGCATTCGAGTAGCAATCACAAGAAGTTTCTTTACATTGGGATCCATCATTTTGGTTCATGGATAGAAAATGAAGGAAAAGCTCCAGGTCAAAGTTCTTATGGGCGTCTTCTTCTCTTCTTCTTCTTCTTAAGGAAAACAGATTTGGGCCACTAGTGCCACCTTCTGGTTTGGGGCAGTAATGCCACCAAAATGACGTTATACGCTGAGCTAAATTGCGACACTCTCCCCACCGCACTCCCCCACCACTGGTTGCCGGTTTCCCTGATCCTGTCTGAATGCACACTTACACTCCACATGCCACTGGAGGGGTATTGCACAAAACTAGAATAAAGAAATCCAGGATAATTAAGCAAGCCCAGCTTGACCTAGTCTGCTCGGCGCATCCTGGCTTAATTGATTGCACGTTTGCTGAGCCAGGATGAGAAGGTGTGGCTATGTTAAGCCAGGTGAAGATAGCTGGGATATGTGCGTGTTCACGGAACACTTAAACAGACCTCGCGATTGCTCACAGTATCACCAATGGGAACATGGATAAAAGTCGCGCTTCATGCTTCACAGCCGCTGAACAACAGCTCCTGATGTTCTATGAAGAGGTGAAAGATACCATAAGAAAAAAAGGCAATACCAATGCCATAATTAAAGAACGCGAGAAAGCCTAGCAGACAATAGCGGACCGACTTAATGCAGAAGTAGTCCAAAACTGTACAATTAATAAACAGTGCTCCACTGGAACTGTCATAATTAGGCTACAGTTAAAGGACTAAAGGAGTCACTTCTACTTCTTCTACTACTTACTAAGCCCACTAACTGTTGTACACTTTACTTTAAAAGCAAGCAGGTGCATGTTACTCAGGAAATGTAGAGTATGATTAGGTGTAAACAGTTATCCACAATGTGTCATTTCATCCTTGTGTTACGTTTTTATCTATTTTATCTTTCTATCCTTCATAAAGAACAAACCTGTCTGGCCATAAAAGGACCTGGCAGCAAGTAAAAATTACATATAAGAACATAATGGGAACAAATGAGGCGAATAGATTAGGTGTCTGCTGACATATTGAATGTCTGTATGATTGGAGCAGTTAAAAAAAGCCCATAGAACTGGCACAGGGGGCCGCCCACCAAGCGGAGGAGCTGTCACTCCCTTTAAATAAAGGGAAGCCAGTGATGGAAGGGATCCAGGGAGGGACAGTAACAGACTCTGTCCCAGCCACAGAAACTGTCCACTTTATACAAGGTACATATTGCAGTTCTACTGCACATGGAACACAATCAAATAAATATATTATACTGTCAACTGGATTTCCTTACAGTGTCTGGGAACATGCTTACACTTTTGGAGCCACCAGAAGATGATCCAGTTAGTACATTGTATTGAAATCACAGGCTTGGTATGTCCTGTGAAATCTTGATTCAAGTTGTCTCAGTACATGTATGTCTGAGGATTAGGGCTTCCTCATCCAGTACATCCTCCAAAAAAGGGCAAGCCATTATGAAGATGGAACAATTGAATGGGAGTTCTATCTATCTATCTATCTATCTATCTATCTATCTATCTATCTATCTATCTATCTATCTATCTATCTATCTATCTATCTATCTATCTATCGCTCTATCTATCTATCTATCGCAATATAACACTTGGCCTGAGTAATAATACTACCACTTGAATCAATATAAAAAGACTGTTGCAATTGCAGATTTAAATGAAATGAGAAATGACTATGTAATATTTTAAAACAGGATAATTAAAATTATGCAACATACTTAGAAAGACCATGGACATGCTGTAAAACACATTAATTCCTCACAGGATTGACGGTGGAAATACAGGTGAATCACTAGGATTAATCTTAGCCTGGCTGTTAGCCTGGTCTGGAGCAGGCTAGCTGCAGAGAATAAATCACCATAGTAACTTGGCCGGGTTTGAGCTGTTTTTGAGTTTGAGCTGCTTTCATGCAACCGACTTGAGGCTAAAATCAGCTAGGATAACCAACATATCCCGGCTTAACCCCTTATCTTGGTTTTGTGCAATACCCCTCTGGAGGCCATTGACAGGAAAACAAACACATGTTCATCCTATGAAAGGAAACAAACAGCATCACGTTTTAGTTTTTATCAGATGGTTAAAGTTTATCTGATGTAAACACACTGGACTTTTTGTTCCTGACGTTAATGTTTGAGAAGGTTTTGGTTCTGGACCCGGTCTCACAGATTGTTTTATCCTCTGAGGTTCCAGAGTGTTTCCACTGTGTCAATGTTGGTGGGCGTGTTGATGCTCTCTCAGGTGATGGAGCAGTTCTCCTGATTCTCCTGAAGTGTGCTTACAGTGTAAACACATCTGATATGAGATTAGTGTGTTTGACACACCAACATGAAACATTTCCTGTTTCCAGATCCAATCAGAATCATCATGCTGGTTCTCTTGGACAGTCTTGTTTGTTTGTACGTGATTTTAAATAAATCTTTGGACTTCAAATGACTCGTTCTATCGTAAGTGATTATAACACATTCATTATTTTGTTTGTAAAACTTTGACTGTTGTTTTCATTTTAATTTAATTTATTATACAAATGAATAAATAAAATGTACAGAGATAAAAAGTAGGGATGCTCCGATCGATCGGCGGATATGGACTCTAAACAGGTTGATCGGTGGGCTTTCAAAGCGCAGATCAGAAAAGACATATTTTCATTCACATTACCTAATACTGTTGTTTTTCTGCATGTGATGTACCTGTCTGAGCCCCTAACACCACATAGTGGACAACTGCTTGATTACTAGTAGGCTAATAAGGAGTGGTTCCCCGCAGTTGCAGAAGGAGCATGAGCCTACTTGTGTACACCGTGCACCAGTGTGGATAACGAGAGACTATTCAGCACTACAGCACACGTCGTGGATGAGAAAAGGAGTAGGTTAACCTCCAAAAATGCAGAGATGCTTATAGTTATGAAGAAAAAATGCCATTTATGCTTGAGAATTAATTAAGATAGGTCCACTTTAAAAAGAAAATATGGTAGCCTGAGCAGTAGTGCTAGAGCCTGTTTTTCTCTGTTTTGGTCTTTGATTTTTGTTGCCATAACTTGGGAAGGCTGTTTATTTTGTTTCATCTATGGGAATGCATTTTGTTTTGGAACTTGCTTATTGCCTCATAGTTAAGGTTTGTTTTTTTGTACTAAGATTATTTATCCATAATCTGTTAACTATTCTCTTATAGAAAATTAGTATTTTTTTCCATGAAGTGGATGTAATTTGTGTTTCCTTATAGTTAGGGGGTATAGGGAGGGCCACTGCATCGCTTAGGGATATTAAGCGATGCAGTGGCAGTAAACTGCCTCTTTTGTTTAAAATGATTTTGCCTTTTTTTTTTTACCTTACTTGGGGAGTAAGGCAAGTAAATTAAGTAATTTTTTTAAATGTATTTTTTTTCATCTATTGCTCTTGACAGAGCATGTAGTGTTTACTGTTACACAAATAAAAAAGTTGTTTGTGGTACATAAAGATTTTGATTGTATTTATTTATTTTAGTACAAATGGTTTTACCACTTTAAGGCTAGACTGTAAATACAGGACATGGAGAATTATTATTCTCCCATCCATTCTGTGTTCGGTATCAGTATTGTCAGATTTATGATTCCTGTGATCGGTGATCAGAGCATCCCTAATAAAAAGTGAATGTGATGAATTTTGATGTAAACAATCACTGAAGAAATGTCCACATTAATATTTATTAGATCAAATAAAACAACTGTCTTAAATACAATGAAACAATAATCAGAATCAAAAAGAATAAATCAAATGTGAAATTTTATCAATATATTTCATAAACTATCCACAACTTGAAAATATACTAAATTTTAATAACTGCACTAAATGAACCATTAAAATAATACTCGAATGAAAATAAATTAACATTAATTATTTAATTAGTTTCATCAATTTGAAATGACACCAGTTTTTACATTTTTTAAGATGAAAGATTTCAAAGAAATTTGTAATCTAAAAAAAAATGTAAAAAATAAAACAATAATTAATCTTTTAACATCAAAGTTGAGCTATTTTTTAAATATTTTAAAGTTATTTTTTTATCAAAAGTGCATCAGTGCTGTTTTATTTTGAAAGGTTTGACCTGAACATATGATCAGGAACTCATAAAAATCAATTTTTTTTATAGCTTGACTCAGCCACAGTTCACGGTTCAGGAGCCATGACCTGTCACACCGAAACTGGACTGACCTGTAACAAGATAAAACATCTGTAAGACCAAACACAACATCTGGACAAACAGTAAAACATCTGGTCCTAGTGAAGGTAGCAGGATATGAGCACACAGACCTTGTTGTGGCAAAAACCTTGTCCCAGGATCAGGCCCAGCAGTGAGTTGAGGATGTTGGCTCCACAGAGGAGAGTTTGCAGTCCACTGGCGGCCCCCATCACACTGAACAGAGCTACATTCCACAGAACCACACCTCTGGGCTCCAGACAGACTCCAGACCACAGAGTCCTATTGTACAGATACCCTGCATGACTGAGACCAGGAAATAAGAGATGGGTCAGTAGGGTCACAGTTAGTCCACTTTCATCTTCCATAACCACCTAACCATCTTTATCAGGGTCGAGGCGGACTGGAGAAGAATGTGACTCACACATCTGGGACTGGTTGTAGTGGGACACCCCATTTCTGACCAGAGGTGGTGTTGTACAAACAGAGAGGACCCTGAGAGAGACCGGTGGCACTGACCAGACAGCAGCTACCAGCAACCAGAAGACACATACAGGAGTACAGCACCTGACACATCATCTGAACATAAAGAGAAACAGGACACAGAGAGAAACATCTGTAACACCTGACACAAAGAGAAACATCTATGATGGAACATCTATGAGGCGGAGGCAGACATGGTCAACACTTTAAAGAATAGACTTTAGATTTTCCTTTTTGACAGAGCTGAAAACTCTACTCAAACCTTCTCTCTCCCTCTCTGTCTGTCTATCTGTCTGTCTGTCTGTCTCTCTCTCCCTCCATCACCATCACCACCACCACCTGTAAACATACATGTCTCATTAATGCATGTTACTAACTAAACTTCTTCCCTGGAGTTTCTGTGCTCTCTCGTCCAGCAGGTTCTCATGGATCGTGGCTGCTGCTGTGGTCCTGCATGATGTCCACTATATATATTATTACTGTCATTATTGCTACCATATCTCCATTACAGTTTATAGTTAGTTTATAGTTAATTGATGACTTGCTGCTGCTGTGCATCTGTGTCCCTCTAACTCTATCACAGGTTCCACTGCTACTGTAATCATTCTATCATTCATCGTAATTGTACAATATGTTTGTGTTGATATGTTCTGTACACGTGACATCCATTGCACGTCTGTCCGTCCTGGGAGAGGGATCCCTCCTCTGTGGCTCTTCCTGAGGTTTCTTCCACCTTTTTTCCCTGTTAAAGGGTTTTTTGTGGGCAAGTTTTTCCCCACTCGAACCAAGGGTCAGAGGACAGAGGGTGTTACTCCCTGTACAGATTGTAAAGCCCTCTGAGGCAAAATGTGTTTTGTGACTTTGGGCTATACAAACAAAATTTGATTTGATTTGATATAATACCTGACACAAAGAAAAACATCTGTAACACCTGACACAAAGAGAAACATTTGTAACACCCAAGAAAACATCTGTAGATGTTTATAGATGTTAAGCCTGATAAATTACCTGACTCCTGAACGCAAAGCATCCTCTGGTTTTACTGCTTTGCACAAAAGCTCGAGCTGTCATCAAACCCTGAAATCAGACATGAGGACAAACTTCAGTGTTTGAATGAATAATCACATAATGTGTCTGTTTCTTGATAGTATTTGTTTGTTTCTGTGATCAGTTTTTATATTTGAAAGTTTTGATATTGATTACATTCGAATGATAGTAAAGTAAATCTTACCATAACATCATTTAATGTTTAAGTAATTAGGTTAAAAGAAACTAAGAACATGTACTCTAGTACAATATTGAGATTATTTTAAATATCTACTGCAGTAATAGATTAAAAAAAATCTACAGATAAAATCAGTGTGTAGTTTTGTCTCTTTATATATAATCAGTGTGTAGTTTTGTCTCTATATAAAATCAGTGTGTAATTTTGTCTCTTTATATATAATCAGTGTGTAGTTTTGTCTCTTTACATAAAATCAGTGTGTAGTTTTGTCTCTTTATATAAAATCAGCATGTAGTTTTGTGTCTTTATATAAAATCAGCATGTAGTTTTGTTTCTTTATTTATAATCAGCGTGTAGTTTTGTCTCTTTATATATAATCAGTGTGTAGTTTTGTCTCTTTATATAAAATCAGTGTAGTTTTGTTTCTTTATATGTAATCAGTTGTAGCTGTGTTTATAATAATCTAGTGAGAAATGATACAAAAACATGTGAGGAAACACTAAAATACACAGAACTGAAAATGACTCAGACTCACACACAAACAGACAGTGTTTCATCACTGCATGTGTCACACAACACATGACACACACTACATACATGTAGACATACACACACACACACACACACACACACATACCAAAATCCCGGGCCCCCACACACCCGTGGCCCACATAGCCTCTCTGGTCACATGACCCTTCAACAGGAACTCGGTCTTTAGGTCAGGAAACAGCAGCAGGACGTTGGACAGCAGGCAGATGATCGCCATGGGAACCAGAGAAATGCCGACACATTGAAGACACCTCGCCACACACATCTGTCTGGCATCAGAGGATTAGCGTGAGGCTATGTTAATCCCTAAATGCTAATCGTCCTCTTCTCCGTAAATTATTCTAAAATCTTTGATATTGATGTTTAATGAATGATTAATAAATGATTAATTAATGAATGTTTCATTAATGAGCCATTTATTAATTCATCTAATGAAGTTGTTATTAACAAACATGACCTTCACTGAGCTTAAATGAAACTGAACTGATGAAATAAATCTAATTTAACAAACTGAATCATATTAAGGATTAAACAATCTGAACATGTTTTACGAGGATGGAGACACACTGAATAAAACTAAATGAGAAAAAGCTGCCTTGAGTCTACGTTTAAGGTAGGAGTTTGGAAAATCTTTGATTCTACATTTAAAGAACTTTAAAAGTCCCTGAAACTGTACAGATAACATTACCCAGCATTCATTAATCCATTAATTAATTCTGAATCATCACTTTTGTGTGAATTAAGGTATAAATTAAGACTGAATACAATTGAATGAATTCCAATAAGATTAAGTTGTTAATTAGCAGATGAAAATGTTTCAGACCTTCACATGCATCAAAAAGCTCTTCATCCTAACTCTTTTTTTTTTTTTTTCAGATTTATGGATTTTAAGTTTTACAGTGCAATAAATCAAACTATATTTTCTCTGCTATTGGTTATCTGAGTGAAAACATACAGGAAATGTTTTTTTAATGTAAAATATTGATTAGTCCAGTGACCATCTTCATAAAAAAGAAATTTGGAAAGATTGGAACAAGCGTTTTTAATGATTGTCTCAGTTTCAGTTAAAATATTCATGTTCACGTTTCATTAATGTTTGTTCCTCTTTAACAGTCTGCACTGTATCACATGAAGATGAAAATAAAACAAACTCACCCTGAAGAGCAGAAGTATCCAGTTAAAAGTCAGTCTGAAGAACAAACCTTTATAACTGCAACAAAGACACGCCCACCACCATATATGGAAACAACAAACAGACACACCCATTGCCATATATGGTAACAACAAACAGACACAGTCATTTAGCCTGTTTCTTTTTTCACTGGCGGTTGAACTGGGTCCAAAGTCTTTGATTTTGTCTTGTCCTTTTTCTAGTAAAATCACTATGTCAGGTTACAGGGCTCTACTTTTGACTCACATGTTAGAAATGTTAGAAAACACAGTCGCTCATTTCTGTTTTCCTTCATCAATCATATCATTAATTTAAAACAAAACATGCAACAAAAAAAAATTTCAAACTAAACATGAGGTCATGAGCTGTCGGCCCTGTTCAGACAAACAGACACCTTCAATCACACCTTCCTCCTCACACCTGATGGAAATCTGTGTTAATCATTAGAGCTGATCAATGAATTAATAAATTAAAAATAAAGCAAACCATAACTGAGTCTTATCATGTCTCATCAGCTCAATAAATTATCTAAATTCTAAAATAATGAACACAAACTTCAACAGTCCATCAGGACAATTCCTGAAAATGAAAATCACTTCACTGCTGACACGAAACTGACATAAGCTGACCTTAAAAGACAAAATTTAAAAAAAATCATAAAGTTTTATATGAATTTAGAGGACAGAGATAATAATCAATAATTGTAAATATTAAAGTAAGTGTGAAAAAAGTGCATTGAATGGAAGAGTTTCAAATCCACTTCATCTTTTTCAGTTCTTCTAAAAGTATTTTGGATTATTTCTCTTATTTTAGCTCATCTGTTTCCTCTGTGAGTCACTTTGTTGGTAGAGGACAGCAAAGACTCATGGGAACGCTGACACCATCAACATTTACCCACAGGATGTGTCCTGGTTCATCAGTTTTCTGATTGTTTCACACGTGACCTTAGTCTGCAGTTTTCTTTGTACGAGCTTCCTTTTCTTCAAGCAGTCTGGCTTTTTGATCCACATCAATTTGTTTGGAGGAGGATTGAGTATTCATCTTCTCAGGTGGTCTCTGTGTGGTTACGCAGAGGACCTTCAGATAACGAAGATTAATTAGTGTCCACACTAATAAATAAATCTTCACACTATTGTTCTTCAAATCTTTATTGTTATTCTTACACTTACCACCTAACTGCTCCTACATACTTTATCCTACAGAAACCATTCAGATATCACAACATTCAACTCATTTAGGACATGATGGCTATTATTTTATTCGTACCTTTTATACTTTTAAAAATATTCAACTTTTTCCACAAACATTTTTACGTTAAAATAAATGGAACAACCTTCAAATCTTTCTACAAACCTTCAACACTTTAATTACTTTTACATATTTCAGCTACTGACTTTAAACTTTATTACAACATTCTACTGTTTTTCAGCTCATTTCACATTTTGCATCAGACATTTCAGCTGAAGGCATCCACACCACATGTTCTGTAGAAAATGCAGTTTTCTAGTTAATTATTGTTATTTCAGGGAGTCAGATACACATTGAATTGATGTTGAGGAGAACATACTTGACTTGGATCAGAACAACTTGATTGGGAGATCCCTAAAAACACTGTGAAAATGAAAGTAAAAGATTTTGAAACACTGTAACTCATCACATCAGTCAAACCTCAAACACAGTGAGGACTCAGTGTGAAGCAGGACGCAGGCTGGACTATTTAAGCTAACTGACTCATTTAGGGGCGGGTAACTCACCTCTGTTATTAACCCTTTTCACATGCTGTCAGTCCTCATGTCCGCTGGTCTGCAGATTTTCCTCTTGAAGTTCTGAAGAAGTCACTGCTGCTCATGTTCAAGATATTTGTAATCATCAATTTTTTTGTACTTCATCATGTTATGTTATTGAAGTTGATTGTACCCCACACATGCTGCTGCTCAGTCATCCCTCTGTTTCATGGTTAGTTTTGTGGTTTGTGGTCATTTTGTTATCCTAACATGTGAGAACTCATCTGACATGAACATATTGTGTTCTACACGAGTGAAATAACACCTCTGGACTTTGTCCCATGTATACTAAGGTTTCAGAGTTAGTATGATGTTGCCCAAACACACCACACCAAATAAGATTTTTTTTAATTATTTTTTTTGGCCTTTTATTCTTGATAGAGACAGCTGAAGAGTGACAGGAAATGTGGGGAGAGAGATGGAGAATGACATGCGGGAAAGGGCCAGATCGGGATTTGAACCTGAGCCCCTGCGGCAAGCTTTCGCATATGGGGCGGCTGCTCTACCTATCTATCACACCAAGTAGTAAGATAACAAAAGACAGCAAAGCAAAAGCAGTAAAGAGCAGAGTAATGTACATATAAACAGATATATAAATAACGGTGCACATATAAATATGTTATAAGATATATTAACAGTATGGACAGAGGACATGTAATTACAGGTGTAAATATACAGTGTGTGATAATGAACAGTATTAACAGTGATTGTACTGTTATAATATAAGTTATTAAATTGGTCAGCATTATAAAAATCTAGAAAGAAGTAAGTGAAATGGTCCTGGTGTTTATCAGATAGTATCATTGTGGTTAAGAGCATAATTCATGACATCCTTTGTGGTCTGCAGTAAATTTGTGGAAGAACCTCTGACAGAGAGCTGGACCAAAGGAAGGTCTGAAGGTCTTTTCATCTCCTTCATGAAGCTGCTCTTCTCAATTCAGAGAGTTGAAAAAAAAAAAAAAAGGCCCAGGGCCCAGTATTTCAAAACTTGTAATCTGGATCAGGATAATCCGGATAATGAAATCCTCCTTTTCTCAGTCATGGATCAAGGTGATCCTGCTGACTTCACAGCCATGGACCACTCAGCTGTTAAGGACAACCCTGGAAATCCTTGGAAACGCTTCAATTGTACATTTAAGATTAAGTTATTGGATTTTTAATAAAGTGCTAGAAACTGCTTGAAATTGTAACTGCATTACTTTCATGGTATATAGCTTGGTTAGTGACACAATTAGAAACATTTAATCTAATTTCTGCCTTATATAGAAGGCTCTCACTGAACATAATTATGGTAATTATGGCAAAATAGCATCTGATTTGATGAAGTAAAATAATCAGTTTGTACACAAACACTGAAATACGTTTGTGCATGTTTCAAAATCATATTCAAGCTATTTCCAAACATTTAAAAATGCATTTTTAAGCTTCTGACTGAAGTCAAATTTGTCTTCATTTAATCAATTTAATTCAAAGGGCTTTATTGGCATGACGTAGCACTGTACATATTGCCAATATGTACGTGTTTTATTATTACATATTACCAATATGCTAATCAGAAGGATGTAAATATATCTTATGCTTGTAAAGTGCTTCAATATGCAGCATGATATAAACACTGAAAAAATGCAAGTGCAGACATCTCATATGTCTGTAATTATTAGGCGTATTTACAGCAGTTTCAGAAAGTGTGGTCAAAATCAAAAATATTTTACTATGCTTTAAATTTCTTACAATTAGGCTACTTTAATTATTTAATAATAATATATAATAAAACTAACTATCAAAACTAACACTTTAGATTAACTGTAATGAACATCTTCAGTAACAATATCTAGGAGAAGTGGAGCTGAGACTCAAGATTCAAATAATCCTGAAATTTTGGTATCAAGTTGATCCAGATATCTGCCTTAACTTTTGAAATACCCAAATCCAGCCTTTTATCTGGATTCAAGGGAGGATTGGATTACCAGATCAGGATTCTGATCTTCAGGATCAGGATTATCTGAATCTGTGTTGAAATAACCAGTTTTCAGATTAGATCTAGATTTATTCCAATCCGACCAGGATAATCCTGTCAGATCACTTTTGAAATACCAGGCCGAGAAGGACCAAATCCACGAGGATGGTGGTTTGGTTTGATGACATGACCTCAGAGTGGTGATGAAACTTCCTCAAAGAGTCAAACTGAGAGTCTATTCTGAAGTTTGTCATGACTTCATGAGAATAAAGCATCTCTGCTGGATTTCTACAGATCAACCTCCGTAAATTGTCAACACAAACCACCCAAACACTGAAACATTACATTTGTAGTTCAAGGTAACAATTTAAAGTCGAACTGATGCAGCATCGATGAAATATGAATGACTCAAAGAGAGGTCAGACTCTCTGGTTCAGAGTCTGATCTCCTCTGAACCAGAGGAGTTTTTGGACTCAGCTGCTGCCAAAGTCCTCAACAATGAAGACTGATCAAAACTTTCAGATTCTTAACAAATAAAAAAGATCTCATAGTCGAGATTTTATGAAGTTACAGAGAACACGAGTAAATGACTGAATTCACCTGTTCAGGTGGACGAGTGATGCCCCTGTGTAGGAGGAGGAGGAGGAGGCATCTCTGGGTTTTATTCACAAGCTATCAGAAAATTAAATGTGAGATGGACTGATGTACCGGTGCAGCGTCAGTGATGTCAGTGGCTGTGTATCAATTCAGGGGCTGCATGCTTTGAAGGACACAGCCTTAGCGGCCTTCAAATGCGTCCTTCAAAGCATGTAGCCCCTGAAACGAGACACAGCCACTATTGTACTGGACTCAATTTTTTAAACACCATGGTAATAGGTAAATAAAGGCTATTTGAAATCAGGAGTTGGCCTATGAACTTCAACCATTTAACAATTTGTGTCCTCACAAACAGTTTGTTAGTGAAAAGAACTTTATTTTGAAAACTTATGGATCCATCATTAATCTATCAGAACATAATCAAACATGTTCAACTCAGCGATGGCTTCGTTTGCCAAAATACAAAAATCTTTTCATCAACATGCTAAATGCTAATGCTACGCTCACGTGAAACCAGAGTGACTGGATGTCTCATGTTTACCTGCTGACAAAAGGGTAATATACCCAATATACCTGTGTCCCTGTCACATGACCACGGTGTCCCCCTGTCACGTGACCACAGGTCTCCACAGTAACTAAAAGCGGCAGATTTATCAGCATTTTTCGGTTTTATTCTGTTTGTTCATGCTGAGAAGACAAAGAAGAAGAAAAGGAGGAGGAGCAGTGAGGAGGAGAAGGAGCAGTGAGGAGGTAACCTCTGAGCAGTTCAGTGACGGTCATAGTACAGACAGAGAGAGAGTTCAGCTGTTCAGGCAGGAGAACATGTCCGTCAGAGTGGTCTGTTTGATGCCTCTGGAGGAGGAGGCGGAGGAAGTCTTTGTAGTCTTTGTGGAGGATCTTTTAGGGGTCTGGGATCTTCTGGGGGTCTGGGAGCTGCTGGCATCCTCCTTCCCTCGTCGGTTCTGGCGGAGGAGGTAGGCATCGGAGGATCCTTTGCGTCTGTCGGTGGCTCTTTGCTTCTCCTCCTGGTCCAGCTCCTTTTGCAGGAGCAGAGCCAGCCTACGGTCCTCCTCTTCCTGCTGCCGTCGGCTCTGCAGCTCCGACTCCCAGTCCACAATCCCCTGCAGGACGGAGCCTCCGGCCTCCAGACAGTAGGAGGAAGAGGAGGAAGGCAGGGAGCGACACACTCGTTTGGTCACCTTCTCTTCCTCTGTTGTCTCCAACTCTGAACTCTTCCTCTTGGCCAATGAGGCCAAGTGACTCCCAGGGAGATCCTGTTCCTCCTCCTCCTCCTCCTCCTCCTCCTCCTTCTCAGAGGGTGGAGGAGGATCTGATGTGTCTCCATAATAATCCAGTTTAGGGGGTGAACACTCGGCATGCAGCTTCACTGGAGAGACCAGGATGTTCTCCTGAAACATTTAAGATGTTTAGAGTCGCCATTAATTTATTCAGATATTCAGAGTTAATATTAATGATTAGTCATGTTTAATGATTATTAATGTTTATTAATGATTCACATTTATTAATGATGATTAATGATTATTAATGTTTAGTGTTAAAGGTGTGATGTGTCACTGATGTGTTTGCTGACATAGTTCAGACCTTGTTGGATGTGAAGCTGCAGTCTGACGAGCTTTTAGACGGACGAGGACACAAGAACCTGAAACACATTAACCACATCATCATCATCTTCATCACCACCATCACCTTCATCACCATCATCAAACTGCTACACATCTCCAGCTCTCCAGACTTACCTCTCGATCTGTCCACTGACCTCCTTCTTCTTGGCTGCAGTGATGACTTCCTGAGAGGGGACGGCAGAGTTCTGCAGGAGAGAGTGATGAAGACGAAGAGGTTACAACCCAACATGACCATCATGAAGACTGTCATGAAGACCGTCATAAAGACTGACCAGCTGGGTACTCAGCTGTCGAGCCAGCCTCTCGTCTTCTTCTCGCCTCCTCCTGTCCTCCTGCAGCAGCTCCTCTTCTTCAGCTAGCAGTCTCTGGATGTACTCCTCACTGGCTCTCCTCTCCTCCTCGTCCAGAATACGTTTCTCCTCTGTCAGCTGACCACAACAAACAAACAAACCAGTAAGTAACCAGTAAGGTCTGAAGATGGAGACCAACTCCACCCATAAATTAAACAATACAATGATATTATTATACAATCTGTATGTTTAATTAATTAAATGTTTTATATATACACACATAATAAAAATACTATGAACTGTAAACATCAAAGTGTGGGAGCGTCTGTGAAAGGGTTAGAAAGGTGATCTACCAGGTGACTGAAAAGCCCTCACCTCACCCTCACATGTAAGCAGTGTGAGCTGACCTTGGTGACCTGGTCCTCGTACTCTTGCCTCACTTCTCCAGGCTGACTGACTCTGGGAAAACACAGGGATGTGTCGGAACCTCCCAGGTTGTCATCGTTTGTGGGGTCCTGCCCGCTGAGGCGGCGCTGACACTGGAGAGGGAATGTGGACTGGATCCGGGTCCACAGCTGCTGGTTGACCATTGTGTTGTTCCTGTTGTTCAGACGGGCCCAGGTAGAAACCCGCTTCCTGCACAGAGGACAGCAAAGCGTGGCTTTGTCCACTGACTCCAGGAAGCAGTCCTGACATTACACAAAGAGGACTGGATTAGAACCAGGACCAGAACCATAGTCAGAACTAAGACCAGAACCAGAATGCGTGGAGTGTGCGTCACATTCCCTGAGGTGTGTGTTACCTTGCAGAAGGTGTGTGTGCAGGGCAGGGTCACTGGCTCCATGAAGATCTCCAGACACACCGGACAGCGGCAGTCATCCAATGACAGCGCTCCACCTGTCCTCCCTGTCCCTCCTCGGCCTGACACTTCCACGTCCGACACTGGTGCCATCCTCCTCCTCGTCACCTTCTTCTTCTTCTATGGTTGGTCACAGATCTGTAGAACGGAATGTTTTAATGAATTAAATCTTTGTGATCCTCTGCTGCTGTCCAGGTGAGACTGAACACACCTGAGCTTGTTGTGACACCTGTGGAGCAGAGTGCTTCCTGTTTGATCCAATCTATGAGTGACTGTTAGTAAGTCATCTCTGGACCGGGCCTAACTGATCACTGTACAGAACTTTATATATATATATATACACACACACGCACACACACACGCACACACACACACACACACATTATATATATATACATTTTGATAAGATTTTGGCTTCTAATGTTTTAGTATGATCAGAAAATCACAAGATTTCCTGAAATTATTTCAGGGTTTGTGTTTTTTGGACATTTGTACAGCAATTAAGAATATTGTGATAATATAGTTAACCGTGATAATTTCACTATAATCGAGATATCAAATTTTCCATATCATTGCATCCCTATTGTGCAGTAATCCAAAGAAAACGTTTAGTGCACATTAAGGGAACATTGATGAAACACTAGAGAAACATTACAGCTGATCTTAAATTTAAATCGTGACTGTTTGTTTAATCTGCTGCAGCTGAATTTTCATAATTATATTAATAATCACGGTTGAGCAGCTGAGCTCAACCTCAAGACAAACAAACAGAATCCAGCTCAGCTCGGCTCACACGGACAGTTTAGGCTAAGCTAAGCTAGCTGCTGACGTTACTTTGTATGTCACAGATGAATGATTAATTCTAATTATCGAGACTGTGTCAAGTGACTCACCTGAGCTCTGTTACCTGGACGTTTGTTGGACGTTAGTTTGACGTTAATTTGACGCTTTAATGCTAACATTAACTTTTCGCATTTAAACCAAAACAAGCCGCGTTAGCTGTTAGCTTCCCGGCTAACCTCCGGGCTGTTCTCGGCCCACAGAGGGCCGGAGTGTCGCTACTGTTAGCAGCTAACGGTTAGTTTGTGGTGCTGGAGTTTAACAGTCCGAACAGCCGGTACCAGAGCTGTACCGGAGCTGTCGGGCCTAACAGAGAACCGGAGAAGAACCACCGAGGTCCCGCGTGAACATACTGTTGACACAGCGCGCATGCGCAATCTCTATGCCGCCTTCCTAGACCATAGTAAATCACAGCACGAGCACTGACCAATCACAGTATACAGAATGGACAGCGTCAGCGTGACGTCACCCGTAGGTGGCCCCCCCCCCCCCCCCCCGACCGCAAAAAATTACACTTCCAATTAAAAAAAATATCTTGTATCCAAGCACCACTCTATCATCCTGGTAGCAACGCCTGCTGAGGAAGACGAGGGTACCAAACAAGATTAGAAAACTCCTGAATTTTGATCATATGTTCTGACTGATCAAAATAAATAAATAAATAAAACTTTACTGTATGTGGTATAATGCTGAGTGTCTTTCCTGTTATTGTTATCCTGGAGAGTTAATTTGGTTGGTTGACTGACGTTATTCATTGTCAGGACTTCTTGATGAAGGTGCAGCATGTGAGGCACTGCAAACGGCTTTTAATTTTTGGTAAGGCATGAGTACTAACGTGTTAATTTTATTCAGTAAAAGTAATCTGTTACGCTGTATCGTAACAGATTACTTTTAACTGATGGTAACGTTGTAATGTAATTAACTACTTTCCAAAGTAACTATACCCAACTCTGAGTACCAAAACACTCAATGTTTAAAATATTAAAGAAATTAAAAATACACAAGTATAAAAACAAGTAACAGTTCAGTGAAACAGCCCTTTAATGTGACATCGGATCATTTCAAAATAAACGATCATCTACAATCAAAGTCATCCCTAAAAAACATTTTTTATTTCTCATTTCAAACATCTTTTTTACGACTAGTATTAGGGCCACATTAAGAAAAAAAAAATTACGAGAATAAAGTTGTAAATATATAATTAATTACGGGAATAAAGTTGTAAATATTTAATTAATTATGAGAATAAAGTCGTAACATTGACTTCGGTAAAGTTGGAAAGATATTGGCAGATTTGAACTTCTGGGATCAATAACTCTCAATTGAAATGTTAAATCAGAAAACACGCACAGAGATTGGTGACACTACAGAGTTTTATAGTGAAGTTAATAAAGTTAAAGTTGAATATTTTCGGTGTCTTCTCTGTGTTGCACTTTGTAGACGGTTCCTGCGTGCTGCTCTCACAGCCAGCTGCATGTAGGTAAGTTGAAAATATGCATGTTTTGTGTTTTAACAACATTTCACTTAAGAGTGATTGATCCCGGAAGTTCAAATCTGCTAATATCTTTCCAACTTTACCAAAGTTAATATTAGAACTTTATTCTTGTAATTATTTTTTTTCTTAATGTGGTCCTTATACTCCATCATAGTTTTTGTTTTAAAATAATAAAAATAAAGAAGAAATAAAACATTTTAAGATGATTCAGTCTCTACAGAGAAACATCAGCTGATGGAGCTAGCTAGGCTAACCATTGAACACAGACATGTGACTGATGGCCATCTTAACATTAGAGAAGAAGAATACTTCAATAAAATGTTGATGTCATCATTTTTAAACGAACAGTTCAGGTGTCCTTGGTTCAGCTGTCCGTGGCTGTGTTATTGGTTCGTGAAGCCCTCAGTCCATGGGAACACAGCCTTCTGTTTCCTGCGTTTACTGCCGGACTCGATGCTCTGAAACTCATCTCCACATTGGTGTTTCTTGAGCTGCCTGGAGTCGGAGAAACCACGGCCGCAGTGCTCGCAGGTGTATAGCTTTACGCCGGTGTGGATCTGCATGTGAGACTTGAGTTGGTTGGACTGTCTGAACTTCCTGCTGCACACAACGCACTCATAGGGTTTTTCTCCGGTGTGGACCAGCAGGTGGCGGTGGTAGTTTTGTGGAGTCCTGAACTCTTTGCCGCAGTGTTCACATTTGTGAGGTTTGATTCCGGTGTGCAGGAGCTCATGCTGCTTCAGCTGTGACATGAGCAGGAAACCTTTCTCGCAGACGCTGCAGACGTATGGCCGGTCGCCGCTGTGCTGCCTCATGTGGTATAAGTACAGGTGTCGCAGGTGGAAGGACTTCCCGCAGGTGTCGCAGGTGAACTCTTTGTTCTCAGCGTGGCTCTTCTCATGCGTCCTCAGTGTCGAGTTGCTGCTGAAGCTCTTCAAACAGATCTTACAGTTGAAAGGTTTCACCCCGGTCTGCCTCCGTCTCCCCGCCACATGCCCTGCCTTCTCTGCACCCTTGTTGTCGTGGACCAGCTGCTGGTGCTTCTGCAGCTGACAGTTGTAGAAAAACGTCTTCCCACAAAGGTCGCACATGAAAGGCTTCTCCACGCCATGAACCAGCATGTGGGTCTTCAGAGCCCAGGTACCCGTGAAGCCCTCTCCACATTTATCACACCTGAGACAAGACATGAACAAAGAAGTTGAATGAGGGATGCACTGGGATGTCGAGGAATCAAAAACAATAAAACCTGAACACGTCTGTAAAATAAGGTGCAGGGAGTTCACATCTTCTACAGAAGTACTTAGAGAGTGAAACTTGTGAGGACCTGAATGGTTTCTCTCCGTTGTGGAGGCGCAGGTGTCTTTGGAAGTTGTACTTGAGTCCGAAGCTCAGTCCGCAGGTCTGACACATGAAGGGTTTCTCTCCGGAGTGGACCACTCTGTGTTGCAGCAGTCCCATTTTACACTTGAAAGCCTTATCGCACTCGCAGCACTTGTATGGCCGCTCCTCCGAATGTGACCTCTTGTGGACACGCAGGTTGCTGGCGGTGGAGAAGCTCTTCCCACAAGTTGGGCAGGGATATGGCCGGGCACCGGTGTGGACAGTCTGGTGCTCACGGAGGCTCTTCTTCCTGGTGAAGCCTTTACCACAGACGTCGCACATGAAGGGTTTGATCTGGGCATGTGACACCTCGTGGTACCTGAGTGCGCCGGCAGAGGTAAAGGTGCGGTCACAGACGTGGCACTTGAGTGGGGTTTTTTCCAGCCGGTGAGACGCCTGGTGAACTCGGAGCTGCCGAAGCAGTCTGAACTTCCTGTCGCATTGGTCGCAGTGCAGCAGCTTGTCAGGGTCGTTCTCCTGAGCCTCCCTCAGCTGGTGGGTCAGCTGATGTTTCTGCAGACTCTTGGATTTGTAGAAACCTTTATCGCAGGAGCTGCAGGGGAAAGGTTTGAGGTGACAGGAGACATGTTTCCTCAGCTGGTGTTTCTGATGGAAACCTTTGTTACAGAGCTCGCAGAAGAACCTCTTCTCTTTATACAGCTCTCTCCTCCTCTTCCTCTCCAGCTCCTTCTGCTCCTCTTCACTCACGCCTGAACACAAACTTCATGTTAAACAGATACAGACCACTGACTGAAGAAACATGAACCAACGTGGGTCATGTGACTGTCTCACCTGTCTGACTGTCATTGACCGTCTGCTCCTCAGCTTCCTCTCCAACACTTTCCAGCTTCCTCTCTGCTTCCTGTAAAACATGACAGTGAATTAAACATCAGATATATGGGGTGGCTGTGGCTCGGAGGCAGAGCAGGTCGTCCACTAATCAGAAGATTGGCAGTTAGATCCCCGGTTCAGTCCCCTCCAGTCAGCATGTCGAGGTGTCCTTGGACAAGATACTCAACCCCAAACTGCTCCCGAAGGCTGCACCATCAATGTGTGAATGTGAATGTGTGTGAATGGTTAGCTCCTCAAACTGATGAGCAGTTGGCATCTTGCATGGCAGCCATCAGTGTATGAATGCGTGTGAATGTGTGTGAATGAGATATGTACTGTAAAGCACTTTGAGTGGTCGGAAGACTAAGAAAGCGCTATCTTCGTGCTACAATGTGTTTGTGTTGATTTGTTCTGTACACGTGACATCCGTTGCACGTCTGTCCGTCCTGGGAGAGGGATCCCTCCTCTGTGGCTCTTTCTGAGGTTTCTTCCACATTTTTTCCCTGTTAAAGGGTTTTTTGTGGGCAAGTTTTTCCTCACTCGAACCGAGGGTCTAAGGACAGAGGGTGTCACTCCCTGTACAGATTGTAAAGCCCTCTGAGGATAATGTACTTTGTGACTTTGGGCTATACAAATAAAATCTGATTTGATTTGATATAGAAGTACAGTCCATTTACCATATAAAACAGACGTCTGGAACAATACATCATATTAAATAAACACACAGTATAAATCATATTTTATACTCACTAAAACACGTCGTTCTTCTTCAGGTGTTGGCATGTCTTCATTGGCTGTGGGGTTACTGGTTGGCTCAGCCACAGGAAGTGATGTCATGTTTGTGGAGGACTGGGTTCTGTGTGGTGACTGGTCCGTTTCCGTGGAAATCTGGTCCATGTCTGAGATTACCTCAGTCTGAAGGTCAGTCTGACTCCTAGCAGCAGTCACGTTAGCATTAGCTGTGGTTTGATCCGGACTCTGTGGAGGCACCTGTACCTGTACCTGGGGGACAGAGCTGCTCTGGCCTGTGATTGGTCCAGGGAGTGGCTGGCTGATGATAACCAGAGGGACCTGAGGGTTGGCGCTCGCTCTACATCTGGATTTGGCCGAGTTGATGATGGCCATGGCGAGGACCGCTGGATTGGCAGCTGGTTGGTTGATGTCCAGTGACAGGGCAGGGCCATCTGAAAGATCCAGAGAGAGACAGGAAGTAAGACGCTAAGAGGAGAAGAAGATCGTTTTTATTCATTTATTCAACAATTTGTCCAAACAGACACAACACAAATGCTTTTGTTTAATAATTTAAAACTCCGTCATCAGCCACTTAACATAAGAGCTCCTGATGAGCTCACTGTGACGCTGAAGACAAACTCCAGCCTCAGTCTGGCCTTCACCTCCACAGGTCTGTCTGTAGGAGTCAGGTTGATTGACAGCTTTGCCTCATGTTGGCTCTTTGCTGGTTCTGTTTTCTTGTACCGGACTCCACAGATAAAAACAGTGAACGACCCGTTAAAACGTTAAAAAACAGTCAGTCTCCTGCACTCAGTAAAACATGAAAAACATGTCAGTCAACAGAGAGGTGCTCGTTTCAAACACAAAAATGGCACCCCGTCCATGATCAGACCTATTCTGGCTCTGACCTACCTGATGGCTTGATCTTGTACAGCGTCTGCGTGACGTTGGCTCGTCCCTCAACCTTTGACCTCACTTCAGCCTCCAGTCGTGTCACTTGGTCCCTCAGAGCTCTGTTTTCTGTCACCAGGCTGCCGTACAGTTCACTGAACACTCTGCAGATCTGACGGGCCGCCTCCCTGGATGCCACGCCGAGGACCGACATCAGTTGAGCCTGCACAAGAAACACCACGACACCCAGTTACAGGTGCATTCTGGGAGCTTCACAGCTGTATGTAATGTGTGGTCGAGAGACTCGGACAGTAAGAAAGAGAGCGAGAGCAATAATTTAAATAATATACATGTATTGATTATTATTTAACATGAGATAACATATTAAATATTAAATAATATTAAATATTCAGTTCAGACGTTTGATGGACGCCATGACACACAAAATGGCGGCCTTGCTGTGTTGACAAACATGTTGATCAGCTGATTTTATGTCACCTGTTCACTTAAATGTGAGTGGATCTACGTCATTAATTCACGTCATTAAGGTTAGATGTGACGTCATGTTTCTGTTATCTGGTCTGTCTCGTGACGTCCCGCTCTGCGGCAAAGGAGGAAGTGACGGCGGGATTTTTCTCCGGAGGTTTCAATCTCTCCGGTACCGGGTTTACCGAGTTATCGGGTCACCGGGCTCCGCCTGCTCTCACTGGGCTCCCTGTAACACACTCACTGACCCGCCGCTCGGTGCCGTCGGTCCCGTCCCGTCCGAGCCTCTGTTGGAGGACACACACCGCAGAGTCCATCGCCACCTCCAGGATCAGCTCCGTCTGCGAGCTGAAAGTTTGAGTCATGACGGACCACGAGCCCAGCGGACAGTCTGGCGGGAAAAGTGACGAGTTTAACGGGATAGAAGTCTGTTAGTCCGGCTCAGTCTAGCTGGGTCCAGAACTCTGACATAAAGTGTGAAACAACAAACTCAGGATGGTTATCTGCGCTCTGTCAGACAAAATGGCGGCTCAATGCTCTGTTTACATCCGGTTCATTGACCTTTCAAAATTAAAGCGGTGTCATAAATCTTATTTTGAAGATCCACATCGGAAGTATTAGTATGCTTTGTCTACCTGACGTAATGCAAAAGATATATTTGATTAAATATAAAAGTAAATAAAAAACTGAGATATGTAAACACAAAGAAAAAATGTGTTTGTAACTATATCCTGTTTTATTTTGAAGGGGTGCCCGCTTTTCTGTACAGATTGTACATCCTCGCTTCCTTTCCTCACCACCTCTCCTGAGAGTGAGCGTAGGAGACGACGGAACATTTAATAAAATGAGACGTAAAATGTGAGTGGAGGGATCTTCAGTGAATTTCTCTGACAGCAATCAGTGTTTAAACACAAGAGAAGATCTTTGAACTTCTTTGTCCTCCAGGAGGGTTCACACTGATGAACAGTCCTTCACCTCCAACAGCCCCAACACCCCCATCACCTCCAACATCTCCATCACCTTCATCAGTTCACACTGTGTTCACACTGAAGAATCAATGACGAGATGGACTGAAGTGGTTCTGGTGACATGTTGTGGTCACACCTCCAACACCACCATCACCACCTGTCAGTAATTTGACATTATGTTCAACTTAACTGTTGATGATGATGATGTAGTTTGTTACATATCAAGATGACTTATATGTTAATTATTATGACTATTATTACTTACTAATTACTGTTTGAACTATTCATGGTACTTTAATTTAAACATATTTAACATGATTTAAAGAAGACCTAAAACAATATATATAGGATATAAATGTATATGATAAAAATGATGGAGAGATATTAAAGACAGAAGAAGAAGAGGAGGATAAGGACACAAAGACTGATTGTTAAATGAATTAGTGTTTATTTTTTCTGATCTAATTAAAATATGATCACTCATTTGACATCACTGAGTAAAGAACAAGTTGAAATGATCAAAGTGCAGAAACATAAGAAGAACATGTTGTTTCTTGTCCATCATCATCCTTAGTGAGATTGTTTCAGGTCTTCAGAAGCTTCATCGACCAGCCTAAAGAAACTTTCACAGTAATCTGATTACAGTTCAGTTCAGAGTCATGATAGAGATGTTTGGCCTCCTCAGTCATCATGTTATTTCCTGTCAAACAGGTGAATCAGACAAGGTTCAAGGTGGATGCAGATTAACAGACAAATGTTAAAGAAATCAAACCTGTGATGTTTTTACTTTATTGATCATGAATCAGCCACCATAAATAATCTTTAAATATTATTATTGATAATCTGATGAAGACGTCTTTCCAGTAAACTCTCTTCATGTTACAGACATGTTCATGTCGACTGAACATCATGTTTCAGAAAGTGAAGAAGTGCACTTTGTTTTCTGAACTCACAGCTCATTACATATTCAACAATTGTGTGCATATTAAACATACTCCCAAAATGCTTTGCTTCAGTCTTACGTTACCTTTGATTTGACATCATGCTAATCATTCAGCTCATTCACATCCATCAATAAATCAATACATAATAATCAATCAATACATCTGTTCATCAACTCTTTACACTGTCCCAAAAACTCAGACTGTCACATGATGATCATGTGACCTTCAGGTGACCAGACATCACATGACCTTCAGGTAACCTTTTTTAAAAAAAAAAATATTGTCACTTTTCAGTTTTTTATGTGAACTCGATCCAAAAACGTGAAGTTGAGTTAAATTTTTAATCTTTTTTGTTTTTATTATGAAAGAATTTGTAACCAATGCATGCTGGGAAATCTGCTGATAAACTGATGCGGCTTGTTTAAAATCTGAAGTTCAATGTTTGTTTATTGATCATAAAATATCATATTGATATTTTAAGTTAAACTTTATTTACATGAAGTTTGTTTATCTGAACTCTTTGAACCCATCAGTAGTTTTCTGGTTTTCAGACAAACAAACAGTGACATTGTTCATAAATTTTTTAGGACTCAGTCATCGTTTGCCTTTTTTTTAAAAATTTTAGGATTTAATCTGTTTTATTAAGAGAGTTAGAGTTAATTTGGAGTTAATGTCCTAGAGTCCAGTCTGTGTTTTTGGGACAATGGATCAAACAAACATGTAAAATATTCTCATTTTAAAATATTTTTTTTTGTTTATCTCAACAAAAGTCCATTAAAATATAAAAACATCATCACTGACAAACGTTTTCTTCACACTGACGAGGGTCACAGATTCTTTGAATTATAAAAACACGTTTTCTTCACACTGACAAGTTTATAAATTATTTTTTTCTTTTTACAGCTACACGACTGTCAGACTTTAAAAAGCATCTGAATCTTTTGGAGATAAAAAAATAATAACAGAAAGCTCTGCTACACCTGCTCTCTCCACCTCCCTGCACTCTGGGACAACATTAGACGACAGGAGAACACCTGCACAAGAGTGTGTGTTACAGTTTGAATGTTTCATGTTTAAATATCCAAACCTTAATATTGCATCATCATCCTCCTCCTTAACCTAGTCAACCTCACCATCACCATCATCCTCTTCATCCTGGTCATCATCTTCGTCCCTGTGTTGATCAGATCACTGTCATGTTTGGGTCTGTATGGATGATGCAGTGATGATGCAGTGTATTTCAGATGGCGGTGTCCCAGAATACTGTGGTGGTTTGTCCGGAGGCGGTGGCAGTGGGTGGGGCAGAATATGGTGGTGGCTGCTTCCTTTTCCAGCTTGGCAAGATGGGCATACTGTCCTGTTTACAAAGATTCTTGTCAGGTCGCTGACGAGCTTTTATCTCTCGACACAGAATTCTTTTCTTCTCGATGGTCTCCATCATGGTGGCGTCACCACATAGCCACGGCATCTGAAATGGGAAACATCAACATCAACATTAATGCATCCACGAACAGCCAATCAGTGATCACCAAAGGACTGAACATCTGTACTCAAGTACTGTCACATGAAAGATTACTCAACAAGTAAAACTACAGACAGTATAAGTTACTTTTTAACTGGTGAAATATACAGATTCTGTTTTGTCTGTCAAAATCTATAAAATGATTTGTAGAACTCAGATAATTACAATAATACTGTAGGACCTAGACTGACTGTGGTCTGTCTCAGGTTGTTTCTGCTTCTCTACTTTGTTGTTGTTTGTCTGTAATTATTCCTTTAACCTTCTGTTGTGGTCTGTGTGGTACCCTTTCCAAATCTGTGCAGGTTTTTGTTGCTTTTCATTGGTCCACTGTGGACTCTTGCCTGATTCACTCGCAGCGTACATGAAACTTGTACAGTCCCCAAAACAGAATTGGATTATACTGTAGGTTCACAAAGATAATATGTTAGCTTAAGTGCTTATTTACTACTTATATTGTGACATCGTCAAGGTGACACTAACTGTAGGAGACAGTGTTATATGTAGTTTTTTGTCTGTTTGTAGTCATTGTGTGTCTGTTTGTTGTCATTTTAAGTCTCTTTCATTATTTTGAATCTCTTTGTAGTCAAAAGTTCTAAATGGACTGAATAGATGCCATCTTTGGTCCAGGATCCAGCTCTTATTACACATCCAAAGGAGGGAAAGGAGGCTAAGAAGTTGTTGCTGTAGCAGGTTTTAGACTACCAACTCCAAAGCAATCCCAAAGCTTTCATTATGAAAACTGAAATAACTCTAACCCTAACCCTAAACATATATAATTTTAAAAATACAGTTTTTACATTTGCACATGTTTCAAAATGGTGAGTCTTGCAAGAACTGGTATTGGTGAAGTTGGCTAACAGATAGTTCATAGAAGAGGTAGATGCAGAGGTTTCTCGTGTTGAGGAATAAAGGATGATAAACCCTAGAGACAACGTGGCAAATAAACTAGTGCCCTGTCCCAAATTAAAAGTTAACATTTAACTTTTACAATATAACATTATATATGAGCGCTATGCTTCAAACTAGGATGCTAAATGGAACCCTCCAATAAATATGTAACCTGTTAGAGGTTGAGGCCACAAAATTACCTGGCTAGTTTCAAGAAAAGATTAATGTGTTCAAGTAAGAATGATAGTGACATAATTTAAAATAAGACAGGTACAGACAGATAGACAGAAACAGACAGACAGATAGTTGTCAGTATAATGCCAGCGTCACACTGATTTTATTGACAGGTAAATTCTGACAGGAAGCAGGTGAGAGGTGTAATGTGACAGATTGTAATCAGATTACATTTTTCAGTTTAAATCTGAATTTGGTGACATTGAATATTTTATTGTCAGAAGATTTACACACATTTAAAAAGGATCACGAGACAAATGAAAAACAAAAGAAATTGTTATAAAATGAATGAATTCACTGTGGAGGGCATGGGCAGGGCTAAGACCAATGGGACAGGGCTAATGTTAGTGGGGCACGGCTATGGTTTAGTGCAGCGTGGTTAAATGGTGATGTAGTACAATGTTCAGGGTGCATAGTGGGGTGGTTAAAGTAGTTTTAATTTTATCAATGATAAAATTAAGTGGTTAGATAATGGATGGATAGCACAAAGGAATTTAATTGTGTGTGTATAATGATTTAAACATTTTTTATTTTTCACATTATTTCACACAATGGATGACATTTTAAAACATGGTTGTAAATCAAGTTTTAATGAGAGGTAATCTATTAATGTTGATGATGTTAGCTTAATGTTATTTTACTGTTAGTGTAAAGCGATTTTATGTTAGTTTAATGTTAGTATAAAGTTATTTTATGTTAGCTTAATGTTAGTATAAAGTTATTTCATGTTAGTTTAATGTTAGTATCAATAACGATTGTGTTTGTTATTTTGTGCAGATTAATTTTAGTGTCAGGATTTAGAGTTCATGTGACAAACACCAAATACAAAATGTCATTTTGTGTAATAATAATTCAATTAAATCTTGACATGTTTACGTGTTGACATGGTGACATGTTTACATTTTTAAATATTGACAGTTGAGATGTCAGCTGATGGATCGAAGCATCTTGCCATCTGTAAAATGTTTTACGTTGTTCAGTCAAGTTGAATCCTGTGTGAAATAAAGTCTATTTATTTTTAGATTTGAAATAAAATTAATAAACAGAAAGGTGGTTTACAGACAGACAGATAGACAGAGATATAGATATACAAACAGACAGGTATTTTACATGTGTTGTACCTGGCTGAGAGCGGGGTGATGCGGGTCATGCAGGTGACGTTGTGGCGTCCCCCCTGGTGAAGGAACTCCTGATGTTGAAGCTGAACGTCCAAGTTTACATGCCGTCTTTGATTCTGCAGATAATTATTCTTACATCAATCAACACAAAAAGATGACTGAAGACACAAGCTGTTTGGTGTTCACCTGGTGTTGTGAAAATGTTCAGAATGACGGATTGATTAATAATGATGATGAAACATGAACTTCACGTCCTCTCCATATTTAGTGATAACTGACTCACCTCCCCCTCCTCCTCCTGACAGCATCATGGTGGGGCTGACAGATGACCTCCCCATCCTGCTGGAAACTGGACTGGACTGTCCATCCCTGTCTTTACTATCATGCCTGGGCAGAGACCTGGAGTCTCCTACAGAGACGCAAGACCAAGACAGATGTGAAGAGACAACAAAACCTGCTGCTGCAATCTGTAAGATAGAAAACCTCAGAGGGACAGAGAACCAGCAGAACCTGAAGCAGACAGACGTATGAGAATATACAGAGAGAATAAGAACTGAACCTCTAATGAGATTTAATGACTTTAACCAAAGAGGTGAACATCCCTCCTCATTTATACTAAATGCTGATCTATCTTAGATCCTACAATCAAGAAGAAGATTCTAGATGCACCAGGCCAGAGCCTCAGAAAGAGCTTACACACTCAGTAGGTTCTCATGGATCATGGCTGCTGCTGTGGTCCTGCACGACGTCCACTACATATATTTTTACTGTCATTATTGCTACCATATCTCCATTACACTTTATAGTTAGTTAATGATTTGCTGCTGTTCTGTGCCTCTCAGGTTCCACTGCTACTGTAATCATTCTATCATTCATTGTAATTCATTGTCATTTTATCATTCATTGTAAATGCAGAATGTTTGTGTTGATTTGTTCTGTACAGGTGACATCTATTGCATGTCCGTCTGTCTTGGGAGAGGGATCCCTCCTCTGTGGCTCTTCCTGAGGTTTCTTCCACCTTTTTTCCCTGTTAAAGGGTTTTTGTGGGCAAGTTTTTCCTCACTCGAACCAAAGGTCTAAGGACAGGGGGCGTCACTCCCTGTACAGATTGTAAAGCCCTCCGAGGCAAATGTATTTTGTGACTTTGGGCTATACAAATAATTGATTTGATTTGATTTTGATTGATTTGACACTCGGACCACTAGGATCCTAAATGAAGACACTGGCTAAGACTATTTATTCCTTAATGCTATTGTTGTTGTCATAAGTTTTTAGTTGTACAAGGACCTGATGGCTCATAACAATGGCCTCAGTACCCCATACTCCCCCAGTGTCCCCCATAGTTTCCCCCAGCCATGTCCACAGCACATATAGACTGAAAAGCCAAACTCCAGGACCCCTGCAGAAACCCTGTGTGGCTGAAGTGGCTGTGTTGTTCCATGGTCATGACAGATTTGACAGATAACCTTTCACACATTCACACACCGATGGCATGGCATTGAGAGTAATTTGGGGTTCAGTATCTTGTTCAATGACATTTTGACATGGAGATCAAACTGATGATCTTTGGTTTAGTGGAATACCTGCTCTACTTCCTGAGTCATAAGCACACCCAAAGCGACTCAGTGGCATAGAGGTGAGCCTCTCGTCCTATGAGAACTCCTTGTGAGCAAGTCTGGAAAAGTAGTCCAGGACCTCTCCAGGACTCTGGTTCTTGAAAAAGAGCTATTGTGAAGAGGATATGTAGTTGGTATTGATCATATCTGGTACCACCTTACCACGCCTACGTCCCCACCTTTGCCTGCAAACTGACTTACCTCTAACCCAATCCCAATAGCTTTTGGTTTACCCTGCAGTTGGTGGGTTCACAGGGTGGCAGCTCAATGTAGTTCATACAGGCTGTGACTGGCTGAGATTGATAGGTTAAGGCCCGGCTCTGAGATATTGGAAAAGGAATGTCTGGATACTTCCTTTCATGCACTGAGGTCTGAAAACTGCAGCTGTCTTCATCTTGTGTGGTGATCGAATCAGACAGAAATCTACATTTTGACAATTTACATAGAAAGTTAGAAATAAATCTTCTAGTGTTTAAAGAAAATGATTGGTCACAAAGAAAAGAAGTGTTGGGCCACAATGAACCTGAGAAGACGACTTCAGGGGACATCCAGCACCTTTTAAACCATTTAAAATGATCAGTCATATAGCTGACTGACAGTTGTAACCACAGCAACACTGTCTCCATGGAGACAGAATGAACTCCAGTTTACCAGGATGTTCGTCTATTAAAACAACATTAATGAGATTACTTTATGTGATTATTATTATTAATAAGAGTGATTTTATCCTGAGAGTTGACCTGTCAGGGTACAACTGATTATAAGACAACATTGACAACAATTCAAAAACAAAGGAGAACAAAGACAAGAGTCCAAAGGCAAAAGAGTTCAAAGTCAGAGTCCAAAGACAAAAGAGTCCAAAGTCAGAGGACAAAGACAAAGAGTCTAAAGACCAGTCCTGCTCTTCCTGCCTCCTCATCCTTCTTTTGCCCCTGTTTACCTGAGATAATTGTGGTATAAAACTAGTACTGCATAAAACTAGTACTGCAGTACTATTGTAGTACTGATCCAGTATGAGACAACATAGACAAGAATCCAAAAACAAAGAGCCAAAGACCAAAGACAGAGTCCAAAGACAAGAGTCCAAAGACAAAGAGTGTAAAGACCAGTTGTTCTCATCCTGCCTCCTAATCTTTCTTTTGACCCTATAAATATATATAAAACTAGCACTGATACAGTACTATTGTAGTACTGATGCAATACTGTTGTAGTACTGGGTATTTACCTTCACTCTCTCTGCTCTTCCTCCCTCCAGTTCCTTTCTTCATCACCTGCCTGCTTGAGGTATACAGGTTGTTGAGTTCGTCCAATGGGCTTGTGGGAGTCTGTGACCTCATCGACACATTCTGCATGGAGCTGTGGGTGGAGGAGGAGTTACTAAGTTTAGCCCCACCCTCCCCAGCCCTGTGTGAGGATGACGAAGAGGAAGATGAAGAGCGGGGCATACTTCCTCCAGCCATCAGAGCGTCATATGGTGGTGGTCTCTTTAGGCTCAGAGGAGTCAGAGAGCGACCCATGCTGACCGGAGATGGACATGCTGATTGGCTGCGGGGGTAACCATGACCACCATGGGCAGAGCCAGAGGACTTGTAGAAGTTCGAGGGGAGAGGTGGAGCAGAGGAGCGGCCAGAGGATGTGATGGTGTGAGTGCAGGGAAGATCCCTGTCGTGCTCACGATCTCGGTCTCTGTCTCTGTCCCGGTCTCTATCTCGGTCTCTGTCCCGGTCTCGCTCCTTGCGGTGGTGGGTGGAGCTTTGCGGATGTTCAACACCACCAGACTTGTAAGAGACGTTGTCTATCATGGGCAGCCGGGTCACATCTAAAGGGGTGAGGGGAGACTCATCTGAGTTAGGGGAGCACTGAGCGGGGGCCGGGGGGAACACAAGCAGTGGTGGGCGGTGAGTCAGGAGGTTGGGGAAAGGAGGCGGGATATCGCAAAGAGAGCCACGGGATGACCAGGCTTCAGGATCCATGATGGCAGAGTGAGAGTCTTGCAAGAAGTCCTCCAACATTGGGTACTTCATCTCCTCATAGACAGACTCGCTCTGCTCATCCTCCACCGATTCCTGACCTTTCAGTTCTTGCAGGATGTTTCCCACCATCTCAATATAGACAGGTTCCTCATCATCTGTGTCCCTTGATGCCGGACTCTGACTCTGGGATGAACACTTGTCCCATCGCAAGGAAGACTTCTTGTTGCCATGGTTACGGATGTAAGATTCATCAAAAGAGGTGCTGAGCTGAGTGTTTGGGTTCCTCTTGGGTTTGGGTGGAGGCATCTTCTTGTAGTCCTCAGAGTAGAGATGAGCTGCAGACAGACAGACAGCAGCATTAAAACCTGATGACATCAAGACCAGCATGAGCTTCATCACCTCCAAAGACAAAATATGGGACTGTCCTATTAACCCAGCAAGTGTCAGGTTTAAACCAGCAGATTTTGGGTTTAACCATCAGCTATTTCAAGTGTTCTCACCTTCAGCCTGCTCTGGCATCTCTTTGGTTTCTTGGACATCCCTCTTAGTAACTCCAGAGCCTCCATTCACCATCTCAGAACTGCTGCTCAGTTTGGTCTTCGGATCTCTCTTGGGTTTGGGTGGTGGCTGTTTACGGTTGTGATTGGAATCATCATCTCCTCCACCCACTGAGTGGAGGGACTGGGAACGGACAGTGAATCCCTGACTGGGGGGTGGCAGACGGTCCTGTGGTGCCGGCATTGTCATAAAACCCATCCTAAAATGTTTCCCAGAATATGCCCCGTCTGTTGCCATGGCAACATCTTCACCAATCCTAGATGGACCAATGAAAAGACATATTAGTACAATTAATAGGATACTGTATTTTATTTTATTGTATTTTACTGTTCTCTGTATTTTGGTTTACTGTACTGTAACCTTCAAACGGGAAAGAATAAAAAAAACATATTCATATTATACATATAATAATACATATTCTTCTGGTAAACATTGTCCTGGTTCTGACCAGCAGGCATCCTGCTAGTGTTTACATTAATTAAAAGTCTCATAAATAGTGTATGTGATGCTAACATCATGCTAACACAACGTGCTCAACACATGACTGACACAGGACAACAGACAGGGACTCCCACAGACCAGTTCAAATACATTTCAACTGGTGTAGAAGATTCAGAGGAAACATTTTCTATGCGTTTTCTACCTTTTGATGGCATCTTCCTGTCGTCTCTTCTTCTGGTGTTTTTCCTGCAAGTAGGTCCAGTTGGTCTGGTTGCGAATGCGGTCGCTCTCTCTGGCAATGTCGGAGGCATTTTGTATCACCAGACCATCATATGTTCGAAGACCGCTGTCCTCCACATACTGAAAAAACCTTCTGAAGGAAGACGCCTCCTCCTGAGATGTCATGACTCCCCAAAGACCTGAGTGGAGAACCAAAGAAAACCACATTACTGTCACATCAATGTTTTTTTATTATGGAGCTGTGATTTCCATTCAGTCCATATATTTGCACTTATATGGATTTTTTTTCAGTGATCGTTCTCACTTTTCCAACGTGAACATTGTTTAGTCTGATTTACTTCTTGTATGAGCAGTCAGTGTTGTTGTGTTTAATGTCCTTTTTAACCTGTTTGTTTACAGTCTGTGAGAAAGTCTTCTGTCCATTCTGATTGTAAGTTGTAAAAACATAAGGAAAAAGATCACTTTAGACACTTCAGAATTTTTTTATATATTGCCTTGTCATGTTAGACTTTAAAACAAACACCGACATGTTTCAGCTTAATGAAAAACAAGAACTATCTGATGCCATTTTGTTTGTTAGGTGTTTTTTGTGTCAATGCTTTTCAAAGATCTCCAAACAAACCAATCAGTTCTGATGATTGATGGTATAACACTGCGATGCTGACTGGTTTTATGATGCACTGTTAAGAATTTGATATCATCTGTCTGGCAGTGTTGGAGTCTCATTTTATTATCTTCTGCTGTGTTCTCTTCTGTAAAGTGTTGAAAAACTGAATCAACTGTTTGAAAACAATGATTGTGACATGATTCAGGAAATAAAACGTTTGCATTTTTAAATGACAAAGACAACGATCAGTTCAACTTGTTGACTAGGCCTCCAGATTCTCAGTGCAACTGAGTATCTGTGGGATGTGCTGGACAAACAAGTCCGATCGATGGAGGCCACCTCCAAACTTCCAGGACTTAAAGGATCTGCTGCTAACGTCTCAGAGCCAGAACCACAGCACAACGTCAGAGAACTTGTGAGTCCAGATGGGTCAGAGGAGTCCAGACGGGTCAGAGGTCTGAGGAGTCTGGTCCTTGGGCAGTAAAAAAGGGGGCTGGCGCGATATTAGATAGGTGATTTGAATGTGATGGCTAATGGCTGTGTTTATATACAACATATTTATACATATGTACAGTCATACTTTGGTACATTGACCACATTGTGACAGAAAATATCTGAAATCTGTGTCTATTTAAATCCCTCTCTCTCTGTCTCTCTTGCTCTCTATCCTTCCCCTCCCCCCTTCCTCTCTCTCTCTCTCATCCTTCTAAAAATGGAACAGGGAGTCAGCTGGTGGTAACCTAGCAACAGCAGCATCTCTCAGAGGAGCATGATGTAATTCTTCCTGTTCATGGGTGAGGAAGAAAGGACAGGAGATAGGAGAAGATATGAGAAGCAGAGAGGAGAGGAGAGGAGAGGAGGAGGGCAGAGGAGGAGGAAGGAGAAGAGCAGGAGTTTTACCTCCCCCCTGAAGAAGAAACGTCACAGGATCCAGTCCCACATGATCCAGCACCTCCAAGACCAGAACTCCACAACACCTAAGGCCCCATCATGGATCATGTGATCAAGTTCACATTAGCAAGCATCAAGCTAACATTAGCAAGCATCAAGCTCACATTAGCAAGCATCAAGCTAACATTAACGAGCATCAAGCTCATGTTAGCGAACATTAAACTAATGTTAGTGAACATCAAGGTAATGTCAGTGTCAGTGTAGTTAGTTAACCTGCTAAACCCACAATCTGAGAATCTATGTGACATGCTTGGCAGTAACGTTAGCTTTGACTTTGGACTGTGTTGTAGTGGGTGCTAGTTGTTTGTTGGTGTTAGTGGAATTCTAAACCAACGTTAACTTTGTCGTCACAGAATTGTTTCATAAAGGATAAAAACTATTAATAAATTCATAGTTTCTGTCTCTGAAGATCAAATCAAATCAAATTTTATTTGTATATCCCAAAGTCACAAAACACATTTGGCCTCAGAGGGCTTTACAATCTGTACAGGGAGTGACACCCTCTGTCCTTAGACCTTCGGTTCGAGTGAGGAAAAACTTGCCCACAAAAAACCCTTAAACAGGGAAAAAAGGTGGAAGAAACCTCAGGAAGAGCCACAGAGGAGGGATCCCTCTCCCAGGACAGACAGACATGCAATAGATGTCATGTGTACAGAGCAAATCAACAGAGACATATTGTACAATTACAATAAATGATAAAATGACAATGACCTTTGACCCTGAAAAACTGCGTCCCAATCAGACCTGTCAATCATTTCTTTGTGTTTGAAGTGAGATACAGTTTGTGGTTAATCAATAACATTGATTAGATCAGATATACTTCCTACGTTTTTACCCTCCAAAATAAAAGTCTTAAATGAAATGAATATTCCCTGAATATGTCTTATTTATATCTTATTTATATCTTATCTATAACTTTTTTGTAACTATGTGATCCAAGATGGCAGCCATGTTAAAGTGAGATGAAGGAGCTGGATGTGTTTTTCCAGACTTTATCGGCATGATGTCGACAAACAGACGAATGAAGAACAAACATGAGATGAGCAAAGGCTTACCGGAGGATTAGTGAGGAGTCAAACTCTCTCCATCCCTTCTTCACTCTGTCCTTCACTGTCTCCTGCTTTCCCTCCTTCAGTCCTCCCTCCTTCAGTCCTCCCTTCTCCAGTCTTCTCTGAAACAAAGATGGAGTGATGAAGCTCGATGATGATCTCTGCAGCTCACAGGAAACGATGACTCGCTGCAATTCTCATCTGCAGCGACGTTAATCCACAGCCACCCTCCAACACCTCCTTCTTTTCTTCCTTCCTCTCTTTCTCTCGTCATAAATCCTCACAGCTGTAAGAATCACGGCTCCTACACACACACACACTCACACACATGCACACACACCCTTCAGACACACTCACACACATCCCCGACGACGGTCGCCACTAGAAACAAGAGGCTGAAACCACGGCAACCTGACAGCATCCTAAACCTGCTGACTCCTCCCCCTGAGAGAGAGAGAGAGAGAGAGAGAGAGAGAGAGACACACACACACACACACACACACACACACACAGACAAATAGACAGACAGAAAGAGAGAGAAAGAGACAGAGAAATAAGTGGTGTTACCTTGAGATGGTGGTAGACCAGTGACAAAGTCCAAGGTGATGTGAGACCATGACCATGTGAAAGAGGTCCTTTAAGATGGTGATGAGATGCACAGTACAAGTAGTCACATATTTCTGAGTATCCGCCTCCAGAAGTTTTCTTTAAGCAGGACGAAGGTGCATGCCATCGCAGGATGACAAGGGAAGTGGGATGTATGGACCCACTGCCGAACACGAGAGTAAACAGAGTCAGTAACAGACAAACAATTGGTAAGTCTATTACCGGTGTCTGGATGGAGTCTTTGGGCCACTCTGGAGACCTGATCAATCTCCCTGGTACCACAGCTACAAGCACTGATGGAGGAAGATTGGTTTAAGAACAGGAGTTACATTCTGACGTCGTCAGGTTTGAACCGTCAGGATAAAACTAAAGCAACAAAAAACTGTTTCTACTGAGCTTGCCAGGAGTTTTAACCACTTAATTCAAGCCCCAGTATCCAAAGCAGCCTTCTTCACCTTGAGTGATGACTCAAAGGGATTACTTCTTTCCAAATGCCTCTTCTTGAGATTGTTGTCAATCTTAATGGCTAGTGAAACCAAAGCAGGTTAGGTTTACCACATGTTATGGTTCATCTGTATTTTCCTCACTCAAACCTTTCATGAACAATAATTGCAGTGCCTCTTTATTCTAGTGGACATCAGCAGAGTATGTCATAAAAATCTACAGAATAATACATTAAGCTTCAATTACCCTGTCAAAAGACTGAACAAACAGGTATAGTCCTGATAAATCAGTATGGTTAAAAACATCACTGACTGGCTAGAATGAACCACTCAAGCCCAGGACAGAGCTTGGCTACTAAAAAATCCCATAATATATTGTATCATGGGGTCGCCAAGGGAAACTACAGTGGAAAGCTGACCAGAGAACAGATATTTGCTTTACCATACTGAGTTGCTTTCTGACAAAGCTCTGAGGTGTTGTCTGAGAAGAGCTCCATAACTAAATGATGAATGAAAGATGGATTTTCTTTTAGTTTGAGGACCTCTTTTAGTTTGAGAACATCCTTCAGTTTAGGAACCTACTTCAGTTTGAAGTTCACCTCAGTTTGAGGATCTCCTTCCATTTGAGGATCTCCTTCAGTTTTAGGATCTCCTTCAGTTTGAGGATTTCCTTCAGTTTGAGGATCACCTTCAGTTTGAGGATCTCTTTCAGTTTGAGGATCACCTTCAGTTTGGGGTTCACCTTCAGTTTGAGGATCTCCTTCAGTTTGAGCTTGACCTTCAGTTTGAGGATCTCCTTCAGTTTGAGGTTCACCTTCAGTTTGAGGATCACTTTCTGTTTGAGGACCTCTTTGGTTTGAGAACTTCCTTCAGCTCAAAAAAACTCCTTGAGTTTGAGAACCTCCTTGAGTTTGATGGCATATTTGGTTTGAGGACCTCCTTCAGTTTAAGAACCTCCTTGAGTTTGAGGACCTCTTTCAGTTTGATGATCTCCTTCAACCTCCTCTTGGTACAGAGAGTACCCTCCTTGTTTGTCTGTGACATCAGCATGACATTATCCTTTTATCTTACCCTGTGGTCATGTGATTACATTATGTTTTTGTATTAAAGAAGAATTGACATTTAAATATTGTAATTTATACATACTATGACAGTATTTTATTTATATCATAATTAATATAATTTAGTTTCATTGTATTTATTAAAATTTGACAAAATAAATATAAATAAAACTTCATGATAAAAAAACAATGATTATGGATGCTTAAATGAATGAATGAATTGTGATTCACTGTAAACATAAAACTAGCACACAATGAAATCATGTTTTTATGGTCAAACAATAAAGATTTTTTTTTTTTACAGCAGCTCCATCACCACCCGAGGCTCTGCAGGCATACTGAGCATGCTCCTCATTCTGCAGCAGTCTCTGTGTGTGAGTGTGTATGTGACAAATAGGGTTTTTAGACCATGCTGATTGGCCCAGCTCTACTCAGTCTGGCAGGACCTGCTACAGCAACATGATGTCCAGTCAGCAGGACCAGAGCAAGGAGCAGAAAGATGGGGAGAATGAGGAGATGAAGGAGGAGGTAAAAGAGAAGAAAAAGGAGGAGGTGAAAGAAGAAATAAATGAAGAAAAGAAAGAGGAGAAAAATAAGGATGAGGAGGAGGGATCCTGGAAGGATTTTTTCTGCAACCCAAGGACAGGAGAGATCCTGGACCAGGCTGGCAGCAGCTAGGGTAAGAAGCTGACCTACCTACCTACCTACCTACCTACCTGTCTACCTACCTGTCTGTCTGACTGCGAGGATGCTTCATGGACTGGGTCATGGTCACTGGTCAAATGATATATAACTTGCTGCATTTCACATCCTAATTTCCATGATTGTGTCTTGCTGCACATTTTCTGGAACCAGAGTACTATTTTGTTATTAGACTTCTGTGCTTTTAATCAGTTCAGTAATTGATGAGTGCACCTGGTACCAGAACACCCAAGGCAAAATTCAAAATGCAAAACACCAGGTGTACCTTTGGTAAAGAGAGGTACATCTGGGTTAGAAGTTAGGGATAATACCTGTGTACCAGCATACCAGGGTTAGGGACTTAAGTGTGATCTCCATCATGTACGGGGTTATGATTTATTACAGATTCAGTTCATGATCTGAATCTGAAGGTGTAGTTCAGGTGTGGAGTGTTGTGGGGGTGACCTTAGGATCAGATCTTTGATCTTTGATTGGTTCTTTTGGTTTCATCAGACTGCACTTCCAGTGAGCACTGGCTCTGAATATAGTTCAGTGTAAAAGTGCTGGATGAGGGTCAGAACCTGAAACTAATGATTTGCTACCCCATGTGAAGGAGTCCACCTAGCTCAGGTTCTGGTTCACCAGTGAGACCCAGGTGCAGGTAAGATCAGCAGGTGTATTGTGGACTGTATTCGGCTGTGGTGGTTCAGAGAGGGACATGAGGTGCAGGTGAAGGTGAGGTCACCTGGTGGACAGGTGGGGTTATAAAAACAGCCAATCAGCATCAATCAGCATACCCCTCTAGAACACTGCGCTCTCAGAATGCTGGGTTTCTTGTGGTTCCTATAATTTCCAAAAGTAGATTGGAAGCCAGAGCTTTCAGCTATCAAGCTCCTCTACTGTGGAACAAACTACCATTCTAGGTTCGGGAGGCAGACACAGTCAACAGCTTCAAGAGTAGACTTAAGACTTTCCTTTTTGAAAGCGCTTGTAGTTAGGGCTGGCTCAGGTCATCCCTTAGTTATGCTGCCATAGGACTAGACTGCCGGGGGACTCCCCCCCACCCCCCGTCTGTCTCTTTCTGGGTTATGCCTAGCCAGGCACAGTAATGGTTGAAGATGCAGTCACATCTCCCTGAACCCCCCCCCCCCCATCTCCATTACCGTCAATGCAGGTTACTAACTAAACTTCTTCCCTGGAGTTTCTGTGCTTTCTCGTCCAGCAGGTTCTCGTGGATCGTGGCTGCTACTGTGGTCTGCTGCTGACGTCCACTATATATAGCATCACTGTCATTATTGTTACCATAGCTCTACTATAGTTTATAGTTAGTTTATGATTTACTGCTGCTGTGCATCTGTGTCTCTCTAACTATCACAGATACCACCGTTACTATAATCATTCCATCATTTACTGTAATTAATTGTCATTCTATCATTCATTGTAATTGTACAATATGTTTGTGTTGATTTGCTCTGTACACGTGACATCCATTGCACGTCTGTCCGTCCTGGGAGAGGGATCCCTCCTCTGTGGCTCTTCCTGAGGTTGCTTCCACATTTTTTCCCTGTTAAAAGGGTTTTTTTTGTGGGCAAGTTTTTCCTCACTCGAACCGAGGGTCTAAGGACAGAGGGTGTCACTCCCTGTACAGATTGTAAAGCCCTCTGAGGCAAACTGTGTTTTGTGACTTTGGACTATATAAATAAAATTTGATTTGATTTGATTTGATCTGATTGTCTGACTGCCTTTCTGGATTTTGACCCTTGGACTGAATAAAATACCTTTGAGAACTGAGAACTGATTACCGTCTACCTGCCTGCATTTGTGTCCACCAGTCTCTGTGTTCTTGACAACATGAACTTCAATGTTTTTCAATTCAATGTTCAATTGTATTTATAGAATGGCAATGCATAACAATTCATAACCATCCATTCATAGCCCTCTTTCCATACAGAGCAGTTCTAGACCATACTCTTTATAATATTATCTACAGAGACCAATGTGTATATATAGACCAATATAAGTTTTTCAGGAAAGTGTTGATGTTGAGGTCTCCAGAACACATGTATCAAATGTGATACATATCACATGATGCGTATCAAAAGAGATACACTTGACATTGCAGGGCTAAAAATGACATTAATATCATCTCTTCCTGTTGTCTGTAGAGGTGCTGAGACCTGTCCCTGTCCCAGAATCACCACACCCTGTCCAGTCTACCTACAAGACCACTTCAATCTCTCAGTCTCAGTAACAGAGCCATGCACGGCACCAAAGCACATGGTGTTATTAACCTAGTGTACATGATGTTTTATGTACATGTATTCATGCCATAATGAACTCTGTGGAAATGAGTTTTTTTTGGTTGATTGTGCTTTCTATGAATTACTGTGCACTGTAAGACATTTCAAGTCCGTTAAACTTGCAAATGGAAGTTCACCTGCTGCCTTAAGTTTGTAAGTTACATCAACTCGAACTATATTTTTGTCTCAACTCACAAATTAAAGTCTAAAAAGTTGATTGAACTACATTGTTGTTGTTGTCTCAACTTTATGTTGTAAGTTGTCAAAGTTGTTTGACCTTTTTATCCCTTGCTGATTCAACTTGATAATCGAAGTTTGACCAAAGAACCATTACACATTTATCAGTACAATAGAACTAGAATACACTTGCCGTTTTGACTTAAGAGAAGAGTTAAT